>JAWWTY010000038.1:3995422-4237484 GCA_035222235.1 Margarornis squamiger
AGGTTCTGAGGGGAATTGGGGTGGGGGGCTCTGGGGGGAATTGGGGCGGTGGGCTCTGAGGGCTGAGGGGCAGTAGGGGTGGGAGCAGTGGGCTCTGAGGGGCAATTGGGGCAGTGGGTCCTGAGGGGAATTGGGGCAGTGGGTCCTGAGGGCTGAGGGGCAATCGGGGTGGGGGGCTCTGAGGGGAATTGGACTGGAGGGGGCTGAGGGGGCATTGGGGCTCTGAGGCGGCAATCGAAGTGGTGGGCTCTGAGGGCTGAGGGGCAATTGGAGTGGTGGGTTCTGAGGGGAATTGGACTGGAGTGGGCTCTCAGGGGGAATTGGGGCAGTGGGTTCTGAGGGCTGAGGGGCAATTGAAGCGGTGGGCTGTGAGGGGCAATCGGGGCGGTCTGTCCTGAGGGGCAATTGAGGTGGTGGGCTCTGAGGGGCAATCGGGGCTGTGGGCAATGGCAGCGGCGGAGCAGCCGGAGCGGGAGCAGCCGCATCCCGGTGCCAGCCTCACTGCGGGCCTGCCCGGCTGACGGTGCCCTCGGGGGCTCGGTGGGTTGGAGGTGCCCTCGGGGTGCCCTCAGGGGCTCGGTGGGTCGGAGGTGCCCCCAGGCGGCCCCGCTGCCCTCGCCCCCGCCCCGTGTGCGGGGCAGGGTGTTTGGGCAGCCCCCATTCCCCACCCTGCTGCCCCTCTCAGCGCTGCCGCAGGGCCCGGCCCGCTCTGCCCCTCGGTGTGTGTGTCCCACGTGTGTGGCTGCTCCGCCCCTCGGGGGTCTCTCTGCGCCCCTCGGGGTCTCTCTGGGCCCCTCGGGGTCTGTGCTCGTCCCTCGTGTCCCCGTTCCCATCGCCGCTCCCCGAGGGACGCGTTTGGGGCAGGTTTGGGGTCAGTCCCGCAGAGGGGGCTGAGGGATGAGCAGCAGGATGAGCCACCCCTCGGCACATCTGCTTTTCTGAAGGAGAAGCCTGGTGGGGTTTAAACCTCTGATTCATCAAGGGAACAAGTGGATGGGCGCCAGGGCTCAGAATCACTCAAATGCAGAAGCAGTTGGGTGAGGCACATCAGAGCAATCAATGAAAGGTGCCACTGAATCCTTTAAAACTGTTTCATTGTAGGTGATGGCTGCTGCCATTGATGCCACAAACTCCGAGGAGAAACAGCTTCCTAATAACAGAGAAACTATGATCTGGAAGCCCAGAAAAGGTAGGATGAAACAAAGCAGATGGTGAGTAAGGAAACTTAGGCTCTGCTTGAGAAATGCACTTAAAACCTTTAGGTGATGGGTGGGAAATGCCTCTTCAGTTACTGCACTAAATTAGTTCCATGTAGATACTGGTGTATGCCTAGGTGCAAGAGTAATTAATCAATATGGCTATTTTTAAACCAGAATCATGGTTTTTCAATATTTTTAAAAAAAATTATTTTTAATATACCTACAGGTGAATGCTGTGAAACAAGACTGCTAGATCTTGTCATATACAGAAAATTGTATATTATAATTAGATTAGTACTCATAAAGTGCCCTTGTGTACCTGTTTGAATACTGTGTGCTGAGCATTTAGTTGTTCCTGTATAATTTCTGAGTGCATCTGTTGGTGCTCTCCATTGGTTTTAGAATGTTCGCTGGACGATATTCCGAATGTTCCTGATAGCAAGTCTGAAGAAAGTGAAGCCTCTGACACCTCTCGCAGTGAAGGGGATGTCAGTGGCTCCCCTGATGTTTGGTACCACATGCGTTCTTACCTGGATGAGTGGGACGATGAAGACTCCAGTATACCCGAGTCTCCAAAGTTTCAAAATGCTTCTGACTATGAGGTGGAGGACTGGGATAAAGAACTGGAGGAATCTGCATGTAGTCCTTATGGTGAGTACTCATTTGCTTGTGCTTCACTGGAGTTTCGGATAGGAGGCGATTGGAGGTAGATGCTCTGCAGGAGAATGTGTTTAAATAACTCCATGTTTTATTTTGGGAAAGAATTGCTTGTTGTGTTGACCTTGTGGATATGTAACGCACAATTTTGTTGTCAAATACAAGATTTAAAGGTGGTGTGAAGTTCACATGAAGCTCTTGCTTGAGCAGCTGAATTCTTAAAAAGGGGCATGGGAAGGAGGAGAATTCTGTGTGTGTACTGAGTTTCTCTGGAGAAACAAGTTCTTAGTGACACATCTTTGGTATTCTGCAGCAGGGGATAAAGGTACATGGAGTGCAGGCATATAGCTTTTTCTTGTGTAAAAGTTCTTTCTTCTGAGAAAACTCAAGGTTGTACTCTATATATAATGTCCCTCTAGAGAATGGAGTTCTTTGGAAGGGAGCAGTACAAGTACTCAGTCTCTGAGTAGGGTTTGTTGCTTTTGCTGTATGTTTGGGGGTTTTTTGGTAGTGTGGTGGGTTTTTTTTTTGTTTGGTTGGGTTTTTTTTTGGTGTGTATGTGTGGAAGTTTTTTGGTGTGTATGTGTGGAAGTTTTGGGGTTTTTTTTTTTGTCTGTTTGACTTTTGTGTTTTGTATTTTGAAGCTCGATCCTCTTAAGTAGGTTGTGCATGTGATCAGTCCTGTGGACAAAGGTGGCAATGCATAGAAGCAGTTTCACCCACATCTTTAGAGTTGAATTAATCCTCCAGTTTGAAACTTGTTTTTATGGTGACTCACATGTTGAACTAAGAGTCTCAGCCTTCTATTCAACCTTCTAACTGTCTGTTAGTGCAGAGCAGGTGGATGGAGTTCAGCCAGCAGTGGCTGATAACCTGCTGTGTTGATGCACAATAGCACCATTTTCATTTTCGTCTCACTAATGTGTATCTTTTTGTAATTAATACACTTTTCTTTGCTTAGGAAATATGAATTCTCTTTTTATTTAAATTCTATAAATGGTTGTTGTTTTTAAGTGCCATTGTTTGATAACAGAAGAAAGTGGGAAAGTTTTTGTAGTCTTCCTATAAAACCATTCATTTTAGAATGAAAACATAATATTGATTTTTCACACTGGGTAATCTGAGTAAAAGACTGTTTCCTTTTTTGATGTTTTTGCTCATCCATTCTGGTCTTTCCTTTTAATCCCTATTCTGCTCAAATTTATG
Organism: Margarornis squamiger; assembly: GCA_035222235.1. Classification (NCBI taxonomy): domain Eukaryota; kingdom Metazoa; phylum Chordata; class Aves; order Passeriformes; family Furnariidae; genus Margarornis; species Margarornis squamiger. The sequence continues at coordinate 3,998,485 of JAWWTY010000038.1, forward strand.
AACATTTTGAATTTTTTTACTGGAATTCTCCCAACTTCTTTTTTTCCCCCCTTTATTTAATTCACTCATCCCACCTGTAGCTTATGCTCTTTAAATCCTCACAAACGAAGGCAGCTGTGATTATGGCCTTCAGGTGCTTAGGAAGGATACTGAGTACAAGTGTCTGAGTTGTTAACTGCTACAAATAAAAAAAATATGCTTGGTTGATAAATTTATGGCTTTTAAAAACATCTTTTGAAGTGCTTGCTATGATGGCTTGTTTGGCAGTGCTGTTTGGCAGGCTGACACATGGGATGCTGTGCTGGGTCCTCTGCTCCCCATACTCTGGGCTTTCAGTGTCTGCTGGCTAGAAATCTTTTGGTTCTGTTAAAACACTTTGCCCTGTTTTTGTGCTGGATGGGTTAAACACAGGCCTATTATGCTTAATTCCAGCCTAGTGGAAATGTCCTTCAGAGCGAGCTTTTATGGGACCCCACTCTCCCATTCTGTCCAGTGACCCAGTTCTTACAGGCTTTGGAGGGCTCCTCATTGGGATGGTGATTTGGAGACAGGAGGGAGGGGGAGGACAAATAAAAGTAATAGTTTCACGAGCCTTTTATTCCCAGGGAAAATGTGAGAGAACTGCATGTGTTGTATGAGATGGTGTTGGATGTTCTGGATCCAGGTGTATCACTGAGCTTTTTGGAAGACTCTTTTTATCTGTGGGGCATGAGCCTTCCTTAAAATGAAGATGTTGCCAAATTCAGCTTCTGTTGCTTTTTTATTTAGGTCTAATTTGTGAGTGTTGGCAGATCAAGTTGAAATAGCGAACTGGAAGATGCTGTAGACCTGCATAATAACCTGCTAAATTATACCACTACTTTCCTGAGTATCTCCCATGGTTTAAACCTTTTATCTTTTGTAGATGCTGATGATCTCTCATGTGGAAGCTTTCAGGAAAGTAATCCTTTGGCCTCATATGTGTGGAAAGAGGATTGGTTTTACAACCCAGGCTCTCACCACACCGCTTGCTTTGTTTCTCCACCACGAGTCAGTAGAAATGTTGAGAATGGCCAGTTTGATGATGCTGATGAGTGAGGTTGACTCTGGTCAGACCTAAGTTTGGCTCCTGAGTTGGACTGTATTCTGCACTGACTCAGCTGTGTCAAGTCCTTTGATTTGCCTGCAGAGTTCTGCCCAAGGCCAGAAATGTGACACCATCTCCAAAGTTTTGCTCAGGCTGCTGCTGAGCTGTTCCTAAACTGCCCACACTTCCTCTGGAGACGAGTGCAGGTGCTGGCTGTGAGCACTCAGTGCAGTTCTGGAGGTTTTGTTTGTGTTACAGAGATCCTGCAAAGGACCAAGAAAAAGGTAGACAGGGAGGAGGTCACAGTGCTGTCATATTGAAGAGAATACAAATAAATTGGAGAAATACTCAGATTTAGAGCTGATGAAAATAAAGTGCTTTTTCATCCATTTTGTTACTAATTAATTGCTTGTGAAGAAGTATTCAATTTCTGAACTTGAGATTGTTTGTTTGCAGGGCTTTGTGAGTTTTGACATACTAATCCCTGTGTGTCTGTGTAAATTGTAGTTTTCTTCTCACATCATGCTGTCAGATGGGTTTGAATAACTTTAAAAAATCTCCTTCCTTCAAACTTTTCTGTTGTATTTCCATGTAGTTAACTCTGGAGTTAAAGGAAATGTTCTCAGATGAAGTATGTAAGTGGGTTGAATGGCTGGTCACCTGAGTAACAGCAGCCTTCAACTAATGATCATGTTTCATTAATCACTTTTCTCTCAAAAGCTTTTTCATGGCTTTTTTTCCATGTTTTGTCACTGAGTGAACTGGACCACAGTACAATGTTTGTAGTTTTTTTCAATCATTCAGTGTATGAGACCAAATAATTCATATGATAGTTTGGAAGGAGGAAGTGGATGACACAGTGATATTTCCTTATTTTTTTCCTAGAGAGCACAGGAGGACAAGAGCTTTTCTTTGTGTACCTTTCAAATCCTGGTTCTGTCTTAGTACCTAGCAATTGTAAAGCAAAGAGTGGAAGCCTGGTGTTGAGGTTGCAAGAAAGAGGGCCTGTTCTTTTATTCCTATTTGGTGGAGTGATCTAGGGATTAGTATTTCCATCAAAACTTAGGTATGCCAATAACTGACTCATCAGCTAGAATAAAAGGGTTGACTTGCATTTATAAATGCAGCGTTCATAAATATAAATTGAGTGAAGATACACGAGTAAATTGTGACTTTTCAGAGGAAATTTTACAGGTGGTTTTGTGAGCCTGTTTATCCCTGTCCAGGCCCAGCTCTTGTCAACGCCCAGCGCTTCCCTGCAGAGGGCAGCAGAAAATTGTCTGCCCTGCTCGGCGTGTGTTCATCAGCCGGTGTGAGCTCCCCGGGCTGGGTTTCTAACGCTGGTAGCAATTTAGATCCCTGTTCTGCATAGCCCTGTTGTTCCCCAGTGAGGCTGATTCATGGCCTGCATTAGTTTCTCTTTTTTTTCTTTATTTCACGCTGAAGTTATACTTACTGGACTGAAAAATTTCTCCCATGGCTGAGAGAAGAACATCGCTTGACTTCAGGGTTAATATATTTTTTTTACTATGCTTGTGGGAGATATCCCACCGTATTCAATAAAGATGAAACTAATAGAATTCTGTGGAAGCAAGCCCATCTTTTGTAGAATTGTTTTAAAAGGATAACCAAAAGGTCTTTATAACACTGATTATGTTGATTTTTTTTTTTCTTACAGTTCCAAAATTCCATCAGTACTGAATCCTCAAGCCATTTTCCATGCACTCTGTAAATCAGGGTGGTTTTTCACCCTGTACCTTTAATTGCAATCAGTCTTGTCTGTCTCAAAGGTCTTATTACTTGAGGAGAAATTGTATTGAATGGTTGCCTTGCTAAGCTGTTTTCATTTTCCATGGTTGTAAACTTTGAAGATTTGTTTTCAGTTTCCATTTAAGGTTAAAACTGACACTGTCCCCACCAGTTTTGGGAAAAATGGCACGAGGATTTTGCAGCAGAGACGCATCCTGTTCTCTCTAGGGATATGTTGGCAAATACAACTTTGTTCCTCTTGGCCCTGCTTGTTAGGGCAGGGGCTTAATGTAAAGCTTGATCTGAATACACTCAAACTTCAGGGGGATTAGAAAGCCAGATGCAGGCTGCTCAGAAAGCATCCTTCTGGAAGGATTTAAACCCAAGCTCATGGATTCCAATGTTTCTGCACTACAGAGTGTTTCAAATTCCATTGTGAATCTCGCACTGAGCCTGTTTTGTGTTGACACAAGTGTGTCGTTCTAGGCAGGGATACGTTGCAATTAAGAACAACAAAAGGTAACCCGTGAGCCAGCAATTCACACTGAGAGTCAACCCTTCAGCCTGCCCACATTATTGGAGGGAAACGAGTCCCATCACAGGACCAAGAGCATAAATCTCGTGTGCATACAAGAAACATGCTGACACTTGGAAAACTTTTCAGAAGTGTCAGATTTCTCAGTTAAAAGCACATACATCTCTAACACGATTTCCCCCTTTATACCCACAGGGACAGAGACCCTGGTGCAGGTCAGTGTGTTTGCTAGGTTTGTGTTGTGGGGGAGGTTTAGGAGTGGGTCAGGAAGCTGCCCTTGCTTTTCATCCCATTTTCCCACTTTGCAGGTTTAGGAGAAGGTACCAGCAGGAAAGTGCTTCAGATTCGCTGAGCAAGGAATTTTGTCTAAATTTTTGTCTAAAGTGAGGTTTTTAAAAAGCAAAACAGTTTAGTGTTTTCTTTGAACAGGCCAGCAAAGAAATGAAAACTTGTTTTGGGTGCATCTGTTGTTTCCTTTGAGACCTACAGGCAATGATTTGCAAGAGGAAATAATTGAAGGAAATGTGTTCATATTTCCTGTTGATAAGGTACAGCACTTAATTCATACATCAGATTGAGATAGTGTTTCTTGGTCTTACGTAACCACAAAATCCAACCCATTTTGGTGTCTTTTAAAGACACTACTGCTTCACTTGTTGTTTTGTCCCATCTTTTAAGTGGTGTACTTTCACTCTTAAACTGAGAAAATGCCTCCACTGTTGAGGGTGGACTGTGAATAATTTCACAGACTAAAGGAAAAATGCTGATGGCAGCAGCTCATCCTGACCATCTGTTGCTTGCAAGGACACCAGTGTAAATCCCTTTGTAACAAAGGTCATTTTGTGGAGCTGGGCAAGTCTGTAGGCACAGGGGTACTTGTGATACAGTGATACTTGCCCTCTGTGGCTCTGTATTGCAAACAGAGACATCGGAAGCTTGAGTATTAGAGGATAAATTTGCGGTGGAGTTGTTAGTCCTGGGAGAACCAGCTTCTCATAGCATGGCTTCCCAGCTTGGCAGGAGAAACTGGAACCTCCTAAAAAAAGCTGCAAAGCACACAACCCCAATAACTTGGTTTAGTGATGGAAGCATCTTCCTTAAAGCACTTGGAATAGATCCTTGGCTGGTACAAACTTTTGCAGGTTGTTGCCCTGGCAGAACCTCTGTCCCTGTATATCCCCCTATGTAATGCCTGTTTCTTTGGTTACTTAACACATGCTAGAAAATACTAAAAGCTTTTGATCTGAGATAAAGTAATATCATTTCATCTGTAATCTTCATCCAGACACCAGAGTAAATATGCCACATTGTATGATAGTTCTGGCTGGCTACACTTGGTTGGGAATTGTGTAACTCCATCTCCAGTGTTACATGCTGAAATGTTTCTGGGAAAGTAAACAGGTGTGAGAGTGGCATTGAATACACCTATAGCCCATCCACAACCTCCTTCTAGGTACCTGGAGACCCAGATAGCAAGGAAAACTCTTCTAGCTAAGCAGGTCTTCACAGTGTTGGTGGCAGTAGGGTGATAGAATTGAAACAGCAAGGCCAGAGGAGCAACTGATAGTTCCAATAGAAGCATGGGCAACAAATCAAAGTAATTTGGTGCAGGAATGCCAGCTGCAGATTCTGTATCTGCTGTAGTTAACTCCTTATGTCACAAACTGAAGTGGGACCAGTAATCTGAGATGGATGCACAAAGGTGGAGCCTGCAAATAGCCACATGCTGACTCAGCCATCATCATCTTCTTGTCTACTGTCACTACTGGATTTGCTGGAGTACCAGACCCACCTTATTCTCAGTGTTATTTTTATCTGTATCTTGAATTCCATATTCTTCAAACAGCCCATTATTTTCCTGGTCTGAAACACCTTTTACCTTTTGGTTTGTGTTGCTCCAGCTTATCTGGATCATTCATGCTTGATTTGTTTGATTGGCCCTCCAACTCTGCAGCTTGTAGTTTGCCAGAAGTCTGGTCTTTTCAGTGGGTTTGGTCAGACACTATAAAGCCAGGCTGAGACTGCCTGTCTACTAGATAAGAACTGCATTTAGTTCTATTATCTGCACTTGTGTTAGTAGGTGGATTAGTTTAATTTGGTTCTTTGGAGAGAAGCAGGCAAACTGTTCTTCAGACAGATCTGGGATTTGGTTTAAGGACAGGCTCTCTTATGTGGTCTGTAAAGTGCCTTGTAGCCCTGTAGGAATACTTTGTGTGTCTGGTTCCTGCCTGCAGTTTGGAACGCCGACTTTAAGGATTGTGCTTCTAATTATGTACAGAGGTAAATTCTCAGACAAAAGAATGGGGAGTTTCATCATCTGTCCCATTAAGTGCAGCAGGGTTTCTGTTGTTCATGGGAGTGACTCCCTAAAACTGGCACCTAATACAGTGGCTGCACAGGGCACCTTTCCTCCCTCCTCAGCGTGCTGCTCTGATTCAGGGCTGTGTTGGCTTCTTCAATGAGCCACATCTTTGTCTCTTACAAGTTACCTTACTGTCATTTACCTTCATGTCCTTTCCCCCCAACAAGGAGGTGGATGTGGACATTTGTCCAGCATGCAGCAGGGTGCTGGTCGCTGTGAGAGGGCTGGGGAAGTTGGTAACACCCTGCCTTTGTGATCTCAACAAAAAGGCGAAGTTCAGTGTCCTGCTAATGGACTTAACTGTTCTGCAATTGAGACTCCAGGTACTTGGGAAACAACCTCTTTTGCTACGTATCCTCTCCAGTTTGGTTTAGCTGTTCCTGTTCAGCTTACCTTGCTATTAGATATTGCTAAGGCTTTAGTGCTCACTTTCACCACAATTCAGTCAGGGCTTGGCAACAGGATTTTTCTGGTTTCAGAACTAACCACTGCTGTTTTGTTTCACTTTTTGCTTGAATTTTCCCTTTTGGAAAGGTTCTTTTTGATGTTTTTGGTCATTTTTGTACCTAGTGTCTGCTTCTGCCTGGCGGTAAGTTTAGCTTTTGTTTCCACCTGTAGCACTAAGACCCTGCAGTTGGTGCTCACTAAAGGAAAGAAGTATGTTCTCTATTTTGTCAGCACCCACCTTGTGTAACAACTCAGGGACTGTATCAACAGCGAGCGTGGGAGGAGGCTGAAATTAGGGAAATGTGGGAGAACACAGAGGGTGCAGTAACTGTGCTCATTTGCACAATGGGAGTGTGCTTCAAGTGTCACTTGATTACTTCCTCTTTAATTGAAGCGTTGCATAATTGAGCTGAGAGCTTTCCTTTCTCTAGTTCAGGGTGCCATGGATCCTTTTTTTCTGTGTTTGCTGTTTTACCTTAGAGATGACACTGCTGTGAGAGGGGTGCTTATTTTCAGCCCTTCTTCCTATGGTTAATCCACACAGGTTCTGTTTGACTGTTCAATGCCATTTTAATGATGCAGGCAACAGGTGTTTTCTCCATGTCTTATCAAATATCCTCCCTGTTCTAATAATAGCAAAGAAGTTTCTTTATTCTTGGCTATTCTGAATTTCCACCCAAGGGATCTCATTGCATGTCTTCATGGGGACTGCAATCTAGGAATAGGTACTTGTGGCTGCCTAGATGGATTCTGCTTTGAACCAGTAAGTGTGAATGAGGATTTAATATCCATTTTATCTGGATTCTATTGTTACATCTAGGATGACATTTAGGGCTAATATTTTTAACAGCTCAGTAGTTTTAACTGTTGTCTTGTTGCTTTGGTAAAATGATGAGTACACCAATGTATTTTGCCACCAGATGCTGTAGGGATGATTTAATTAGATGAATTTCTGTTTTCATTAACACTTCTATTAACTGTGTTTTAATGCTACTGTTTACAGATTCTTATTTTGTGCTTTTTTTCTACATATTTTCTCTCATCCTTTTTGTTGCCTGTTTGCCATCACAAAATTCATACTACAGTGGTTGTGTGATTTTACAGGAGGCTTGTCTCTGAGTGATATTACCTGACAAAGTGTGGTATCTGCACCCCTGGCAGTGCTGTCCTCTCCTCTCCCTGGTCCCACCCAAAGCAGGGTGCCATGAACTAGTACTCTACAGAAAACTAGGACAAACTCCTGTGAATTCATGGCAGTGTTGGCCTACCCTGAGAGACCAGAACTGTGTTAGACAAAGTATTTCAGCTGCTCTTAACACCTTCTCGGTTAGTCACCACAGATCATTGCTTGTTCTGTCTCCCCAAAAAATGAACATTTGCAAACATTTCACTTGGTTTATAAAAAAAAATGAAGTTGTCAAGAACAATAACAGCAGAAGTGGAAACCATTTAATTTCTTTTTGTCAAGGGTGATATGAAAATTACATTTGGAAGATGACAGGGTTGTAAAGAACCTTAGAGGCCACTGCTAGTAAACATGAAGAGCTCCACATGTTGAAAAGCAAGGGTCTGCTGGAAAAAAATTGGCTTGAATGCCAGCCTGTGATTTGACAAATTAAATATCTGTTAAAATTTATATTGGGAAAAAAAAAAAAGCAATGTTGCTATGGTTACCAAAGTTTCCTTGCTTCCAGGACTGCAGTGCATTTCACTTCAAAGCAGAATCCCTTTTTTCCCCATTCTTTCAGTATAATCAAATAGAACTTTCAGAAGTGCTTTTAATTTGCATGTATTAGTTGATGGAACTTGTTGCTATGAAGAATCTCATTAAATCATATCCTGTGTTTCTGAACTATAGAGCAGAAGTGACTGTCCCCTGGCTGTGAGGACAGTGGGACTCATGGGAACCCACTGAGTGTGGGTGAAGCTCTGACAGACCCCACTGTCTGTCTCCTGTGTGTGTTAAGAGAAACATTTATGTTTATATCAGTGGCTTATGACCAGTTCTAGAAAATGGTCTTTCACTTCTGAATATTTCTGCTGTAAAGTGCAGCTTGAGTGACAGATGAAAAGGTTAAGGAGGAATGACTTTTATGGTCACGGTCTGCCATTACGGCTCCATCGGGGCCCGTTTCCTCTGAAGCTGCAGGTGCTGCCACCAGGTCATCGTGGCCAGTTCATGAGGCTGTTGGGAAATACAACCTGGTATGTGTAATGTGAGGGGATGGACACAAGGCCTGTGGTGAGATCCTGCCAGACAATTCCTGTGCGCTTCCCTCACGGAACTCAGTAAAGGATAATATTTAGCAAGGTTGTAAAAACAATGCAGAGTGAAGCAGAGGAAATAAAGCCAAAGGATTTTGCTGTGTGGTGCTGGCATCTGCCCCACACCAGCAGCACATCGGGCCAGCCAGGGTCAGAGACCCAGTGCCTCTGAACTGCTCACTGCTGTCAGGGGTTGTTCCCCCTCTGTGGAGCACAACAGAACCTGTGTTTAGGTGTTTCCCATTGTGCCCTCTGTGGTTATTATGCAAAGTTGACTCTCTTGTGCTCATACATTTTCTGCATATTATCAAACCTTTTTTTATCCAATGTGGAGCTTCTGCTTATGGTTTAAAACTACTCTTAATGTGTACAATTATGTCTGTGTAAATAACTAATGGAGGGAAACCATGTGCTGAACGAGGTCTGTTTGCTTTAGAGCTGCAAAGCCTTGTCCCTCAGGAAAACAGTCTGTCAGGATGCATGAAGGCATTCAGTTGTTCCTTGTGAGTGTGCACATCTGGCCCAGCCACGGCATTCCTGGGGACACAATTCCTCCTTCCTCTCCTCTCCTCTCTGCTGTGGGCTGGGCTCACCCAGCTGGAGCTGCAGGGATGTCTTTCATCCTGCTGCATCCACAGAGGAGGGTGTGGGTATCTAGGCTGGCTCCCGTGGCCTGATCTATCCTTCCCTTGTGCAGGCTCCAGGAGTGCCTGAAATGAAGGTGAAAACCAAGGCATGAAGTAATACTGACTATGTGTATAAACTCTCCCAGCCCTTATATGATACTATGTGTTTATTTTAGATGAAATATCTGCTGTACCAACCTTCCTGAGGTTTATGAGTTGACTGGAAGCGACTTCTTTTAAGCCTTTGCTGTCCATAGGTCCATCTACTCTGTAAGATTCTGCCTTCACTTTGTATGCTCTTGAGCTGGAGTAAGAAAAATCCATATAATTTTGCACACAGAGAGGAAACAGATTAAATTTTGAAATTGCCACAGTAGCCATACCCTCTTTTTCATATTAAATAAACATACTTATTTAAATTCTACAAACAAATAAGCATACTTATTTCAGTCCTGTTTTGAAAGTAGCTGCAAGCCTTCACAGATCTGCAGTGTGCAGTCCAGACAGGCTGTTGTGAAAGCAAAATGTTTCCTGCATGCACCTTTACAAGTGCATACTTGGGTGCATCTAGGGCATGTTTCTGAAAGAGCTTGCTCACCAGTACCAGTGTGCTTGAAAGTTCAATTTTCTGGCACTTTTGCCTCTGCTCCCTGAACACATTCAGAGGATTGGAAGCATCGTGTGGTTTGTATAAATAAAACCAGCAGATTGCCTGGGGTGCCTCGGTGCCCCTTGCTGTGCAGCCTGGCTGTTTCCCTGCCAGCAGCCCGACAATTTCAATCAAGTTTTTAATGGGCTCCCGGGGCTCCCCCAGTTTCTCTTCAAGCAGAGTCTGGCACCAATCTCCCCAAGTCCATAGCAATGAAAAGCTTTATTTTAGCTTTTGATTGTACAGAAATTTACTGACAGTAGGAAAGAAATAAACTGGCTGGATGAGTGCCAGAATAGCAGGAAAGAGCTGTCTTTAGAACAAATTCATAACCTACATTTTGTTTTGTCAAATTAGGAAGTGCAAACTATAGAGCAACCATAGATCAGACTTCTCTGTAATCTTGTCCAGATTTTGACAGATTGAGAGTTTTAATTAAGAGTGTTTTGTTTAATTCCTTTTGCCTTTACACCTGAGAGTGTTCACAGGCCTGTGCAGGTTTAGACTGCAATTTTGCAGGGTTTTTTTCTGAAATATAATTGTTGGTCATTAAAAAAAATTGAAGTTAATGTTATGAAGGCTTTTAATTTTCATTCCTGTTCAGGAAGTTCCCAGATCATCTCTTAGGCTTACAAAAGTTATTTTTAACAGTTTCTTAAATTTCAAAACCTCTTCTTGTAAAGGAAGAGGGCACCCTAAAACCATAAGGATTGCCACTTTGCAGTTATTATGGGCTGGTGATCTCTTCAGTTCTAATTAAAGGAAGTCATTGTGATTGTTCTCTGTGTCAGGTTTGTAACAGCAGCTGATGTAACAGCTGGTAAAGGCTGAAGTCCTATGATGTGTATGGAATAGATGGGGGTTTATATCGAGAAAGATATCAATTATCTTTGTATCCTTCAGGGAGTTACAATTATTATTCCTCCATACAGTAGGTGGAGACAAAGACCTCGTGAATTTTATCATGTTTCCTCAGACTGACTTTATTAGCTGTGCTTGGGCTCTCATGATTTTTGGTGTTATTAAATCCCTTTATAAAAATAACCACTACCAAACAGTTTTGTCCCAGAGGTTGTTAATCTATGTTCATATTAAGTGCTGCAATTATTTTGCTGGCTACTGTTGATAAATTGGTTCTTTCAAATATCAGGCCTGATTTGGAGATTGATCTGTGAAACCTCTCTGTGCAAGTTCAGATCTGTCTTAGGCCCAAAATTCAGAGGTCAAAGCACACCCAGGACTGACTTCAAGTTTGAACATATCTTGAAATTCCCAGTGGTGTGGGAGTTGGATCTCTGTGCAGACTGGAAGGCTGAGGTGTGGTCTGCCTCTGTTTATAAAGTGGGTTTATATGTGTATGTATGTTTGTATAAATCCAGTGCATGTTTGCAGGTGGGTGTTTGTGCACTCACAGCATGTTTGGCCACACACAGAATATGGCATTGGCATCCTGCCCCTGCCTGAGCTGAGACCATTCAGTGTAATTTGGAGTGGTGGAATAAGTGGGGTGCAATCCATAAACTGGGAGAGATGTTTGGTAACTTTTCAGAAGAGAAATGGAGCTTGCAAATTTCTCGAATCCATTGGTTGACTATTTCAAGTCAGAAATAATCTGTAGGTGTATTTTTATTTTAGTCTCCTTCTTAATATCGTTTCCAGTGGGCTGTTGACGCTGTTTGATAGGGGATGTCTCTCTGCCCTGAGCATCACCCTGTGTGCACCAAAGCTGACTGAAATAGTCACAGCAGAGGTGGATTTCCAAGTGTATGACAGTTCAGGGTGTGTTTCCCCATTATGCTGGATGGACAGCAGGTTGCCTCAGGAGGGAAGACTTTGTTGTATCTGTTCCTCATGCTCAGGTAAGATTACAGCTTGACTAAGCCCTGTGATTTCAGCAGATTCCCTCATTCATTGATCCCAGACTGGTCTGATGAAAGTTTCCGTGCTTCTTAAAAACACAGAGTGTTTACCCTAGTGAGGTGTGTTTGTGACAGCACAGATTCAAGAATGCCAAGTGGAATTTTACCCAGTGAGGAGGAGGTGGAGAGGAGCCCACGTGTCAGGATGAGGTCAGATACCTGAGCTCAGGAGCCATTTAAGCAAACCTTTAAGAAGGGATTTCTTGCTGCCTCAAAAAGTTTGAGAAGGGTTGCTATCAATGCCTCTGTTCCTGTCCATGGAGACTTGATAGTTGAGAGGATGTGTGAGGGGAAGACATTTGCATTCTGAAAAGGGATGCTTGGGATTAAGTTTAAAGCAGGAAAAGGAGTTGTTCTCTCTTCAGTTCCTTGTTATGCCAGATATCTTTGTGCAAATGGGACATGTCTTCTGCTGTCCCTGGAATCCTGTCAAAACCTGTCTCGTCCACAAGAGTTGTGTATATCCTGGTTTTTCACTTGTGGGCAGTGTATGCTCTAGAAAGTCAAAATGGATGTTATTATTAAATACAGTTCACATGAAGAGGCAATGAGCAGAGTAGTTTTCCAAAATTAAGACAAAAGGGGCCTTGGAGGTAACTGATACGCAGAGTCAGTGCCTGCCGCAGTATCACGTCTGTTCTGGGGAGGTGGGTGTTTTGCAGGGCATCTGTTTGAATAAATCAAAATATCCTCCTGTAAACATCAGTGGGAAGCTGAGAATGACATACAGGTGGGTGTGTGGATCTTGCCTCCAGTGAAGCACAGAGCCTGTCTTTCCAGTGTCACTCAAGCAGAGGCAGAAAGTCTGAACATCTTAGCACCACTTGAACTCTCAGGGACAGAGGCAGCACCCAGCTCTTCAAATGCAACGTGGTGTTTTCCCATTTTGAGCCACTGGACTAATCACAAGGACTGAACAGAAATCCTGACTTGGAGAATACATGGTGATAGTGAAAGAGCAGTGTTATTGCTTGGTGCAAGAATTGTTTCTAACGGTCTCAGTGCTGTGGTTCATCAGGATTTCTTCTATGCTCTTTGCTCTAAGAGTGTAATTTAATTTAAAATGTCAGGATCTGTGTAATAAACTCAGGTAGATCATTAACAGACAAAGTGTTATATTCCTGAGGCTTGCAACACTAGTCAGTGTAAATCCAGCACACTGCATCCTCACCCAGGAATGCTGCCAAGGCTGGGAGCTCTGGAGGAGCCGTGCTTTTGCTGAATCCATCTGAACTTTGCTAGATTCAGCACATAAGTTTTTGAGGAGCCCACAGCCAAAGGGGGGTGTCAAACTGATGGCTCATTCTCTGGCTGTGTCCACCTGCATCTTCTCTTTGCCCCCCAGACGCTGATCAAAGCTGTGCTCTGTGAGGGAGCTTGGGCACAAGGTGTGTGCTCCGCGGGGCTGTGGCAGTGCAGAGCACGTTACGTGGAGCAGGGGTGTCTGTAGCTTTTGGCCTGAACCTGTGACACCCACAGCCTCCTCCCCTCCTCCAAGTACTCCATGGTTTGCTGAGGTTTCCCTCCTGTCTTAACAGAAATCACAACTAAAAAGCCAAAAAACAGTAGATGCTATGGAACAACGCTTGTAGAATTTAAAATACATTCTTTTCTATTTGTTGTTCAGTATTTCTTACAAAATTGTAGACAAAGATCACTATAAATGCTATCCAACTTACTGGTTTTCTGTATACAGATTTCCCTTACATTCCTCTAGAAATGCATGTATATGATTTATACATGGTATTATTCATATTCCATATCAATAGCAAGGATAATTGATGAGGAAGGAAAAACCCAGCAAGTTAGTGTATTTGGTTATCTCTGGTTTAAAAATGCCCTTGGAAGTGGAAGGATAAAGAATGGTGTACTGTCAGTTAGTTTGATTTCTAAGGGTGGCATGTGGATAATATCTGGTGGGCTTGAAAAATGAAGCTGCCATAGGCGCAGACTTCCAGTGCTAAATGCTGGGGCAGAAAGGTACAAAGAGCTGTAAACACAGAGGTAAGACACTGGGATGGACAGCTTCATTCCAGAGTGCAGTTAAATGTTTGTGTTGGCTCTGCTGTTCCTGTTGGCTTGCATTTAAAGGATGCGGGCTGCTCTGGGAAAGGAGGAATGAACTGTCAAAAGTGGCTGGAGGGAGACTTCTTTCAGAGAGATTGAATTTGGGAGCCAGTAAGTGAGTGGGCAAGTGTAGTGTTAACTTAGAAGGAAGTAAACTTCATTTGTGCACATTATTTTGTGCACAGAGGGCTGAATCCTGGGAGATGCTAAGGATTAAGTGTTTTTGATAAAATGTTCTTTTGTGGATTCAACTTCAAGTTGCCTTGGGTTTTCTTCTCCAGATATGCCTAAGATTTGGCTCTGTCTGTGATACTAGTTTTGCTCAAATTATTTATCAAACTGCTTTGTAATGTCTGACTCAAACGCACGTAACATTTGCCTAAAAAATGCGTTCTGGGAACGAAAGCCCTCGCTTGAGGTCTCTGCTATTAAATCTTTGCTGAGGGGCAGGGAGAGGCTGTGAGTTTTTTGGCGAAGTTAATAAAATGTGTGGATTAGTGAAGTGCTGATTAGTGAGGTTCTATTGTCGACAGAAACATTCCTGCCTTAGCTGAAACCCAGATGGAAAGCTGCCCGCCTGGATCGCAGAAAATGGTTTATGTTGCTGGTTTGCTGCACTGTGTTGCTGAGGCTGCAGCAAAGTGAATCTTACCAATGTCTTGAAGTGTAATTAACTCTGTTGTTCCATGTAAATATTTGAGGACTGCTCATTTGGTCTCTACGGGGGCCTGCTTAAAACATTTTTTGCCAAAGAGCTCAAAGGCCAGTAGGAATGTGTGTGCATTAATAAACTTCTCTTTGTCCTGGACTTGATCCAGAGCTTAGAGAGGGCAGATAGGATGAGATCTTCCCATCTCATGTATTTACAGGAGAGCTCAGAGTGCTCGATCGAGGCTTCATTGTGCTGTCAGTGTGCCTGGGGTTTAGTTTAGATATGAAACAGTGCAGGACGTGGACACAACAGGCAAAGGGACCCAGGTACTGGAAGGGCTGGGGGAGAGAAAAGGAACAGAGTTCATGAGAAAAATTGTGGACTCTGTTGTCCTCATATGTTACATAAAAATTACAGCTTTTTTAAGGTGTAGAGCTTCCAATTTTTGTTCCCAAGCATCAGCTTAAATGATCAGAATTAATTTTGGTCAAAACAAAACTCTCAAGGAAATGAAGTTTTATTTTCTTGCAATCGTTGTCTTTTTGGGGGGTGAGAAAATGTGCTTTCTGCTGCAAGTTTTTTTCTGTTTTCTTAAAAAGAAAATCCTTATTCCTGAGATCTGAAATATTTCTTTCAGAAACAGAGCGTGCTTCCTTTAGGAAATGTCAAATTGCTTCCAAGGCATTGCCTGTTGTATTCTCTGGGTCTAGGCTCCCCAGAAGGCCTGCTTTTGTTCTGTCTCCCCTTTCTGAAGCCTCTGGTCCTCCTGCTATAGCAAGAAAAGCTGTGGCAGGGTAAGAATGCAGCCATTCAGCAGCAGATGGTCAGTGTCCATGGGCCCAGGCTACAACTCCCATTAGATCTACTGGCAGTGTTTCCAAATGAAAATATCTCTTCTGCCAAAGGGGAATTTTATTTTGTTTGTTGGAATTTTGAATTTTCACTAGAAATGCCTTCCTCTGGTGAGCTCTGCTGCTGAGAAGCTCCCTCAGCTCCTGCAGCAGGGAAGACGAGCAGGATTGTGCAGTGGTTGCACAGCAGGGGAAGCAGCACAGACCAAGCAGTGCTGGGAACTGAGGATCAAATTCCCATTATAGTTTTGCCTTGCTCTGGTGATTTCTTGGTAATTCAGTTAGTCCATGTTAATTTTGACCCCACTGTAAAGTATACTGTAATAATGACACCTATCTCCTATGGCTGTTACCTATTTTATAATTTTCTGTAAAGTACCCTGAGATCCTTGGATCTTAAATTGCTGATTATTCCTGTTAATGAGGTTGTCCAGCTTGGTCTTCATATCACTGTCAAAGCTGCAGACAAAGGTAAGCAGCACATTGATGTTGTTTGTCTGTAGCTTTGAAACTGCGTATGAATTAACTTTTTGTTCTCTAAAGATGTGTGCTCTGTATTTTCAATGAAAATAATCACTGGGACACAGTATCGACATGGGAATGGCCATTCCAAGCATATTTTAAAAAAGAAAAAAGCCAGTAATGGAAAGAGATGGCAGAAGGAAGCTCTGTTGGATGAGTGGTGGTTGTTTGGTGCACTAGCAAACCACTCTTTCATCTCTTTCCAAGGTGTCCCTGGATGCCAGGTACGCACCGTGCTCTTGAGTTGCATAACAATACACCCCAGGTCATTAATGATTTATTTTTGAAGCTGTGCTCCTTCCCTCATAACACCTTTGGTGTGAGATAACTTGCTGCCAGAACTTTGAGGACAGATTTATTGAAGACTCACAGACTGAGCCCTTAAACACGCAGCTTGGCTGGTGCCTGTGAGTCCTGGATTGTCTGGTCAGCCTTGCAGTGTCTCCAGGAGATTTACCCCTCTGGCTTTGGTTTTTCTTCACTGTTTTTTTTTTAATTATTTTTTTTTAAAGAAGGTTTCCAAAGCAGCAGTAGATTCATAAATCTGATACCAAAACAAATAAGTAAAAAAAGTTACTGTCCAGGATTAAGAGTTCAGCTGGCATAAAATGTTGCTGTGTGCTATTTCATCATGCTGAAAAATCTGTTCCTTTTCAAGCTATAATCTCAGCATGTACCCTGAATACTTCACAAGAAATAACTGGCTAGTCTTCATTTCTGCAAATTATCACAGTACTCCCTGGGACCTGCATGAACCCTTTGCATATCTATTAAAAAAATGCCCAAGAGAGGAGCTATTAAATCTAGTTTCTACAAGGATTATGGAGCCCCTGGATGGATCCTACTCTAGGATAAAAATCCATCATGGTTTTTAGCATGTGTATCATAACCTGCTGCTTAGGGAACTGTAGGCAGAGAACTGAGGCACAAGGAAACCAGGTCATCTTCATGAAGGTTGTTTTATCTCATTTCAGAACATTGGCACCAAAGCAGAGATCAACCAAAAATACTTTGCCTGTTAGGACAGAACATTCAATCTGTCTTTCTTCCAACACAGCCCTCAATCTACTGCTCTTGGCCCTCTCCTCTTGTGCATTCTCAGCTTTCAAAGCCTACAAAATGCAAGAGTTTACCTGTGTTCCTCCTGGGTGTTGGTGTAAATTGGTCAGGTTTTTATGTTATTATTTGCTGTCAGCTTCCTGTGTCTTCCATGTGTTTCCAGCTTTATGGGAGAGAGCAATCCCAGATGTCTGTAGGTAATCTGGCTGGAGGCGCTACGTGATTGAGGAAGGCAGCTTCTGGCAGAGCTGGGGCTGTGGCAGGTGGCCAAGGTCACTGCTACATGCAGGACAGAGAAGCAAATTCCTCCTCCTGTGATGGCTTCATGGGCAGCAGGTTGACCCTGAAGGAACCAGACCTCGGGCACTGGGGCATGCTCATGAGGTGTCCATCCATTCACTGCATTTTCTTCCTGACTCTTATTCCAATCTTCCTTTCATTTCTGGTTTTATCTCTTTTATGTGACCTGCAAACATTTGGCAATGATACACTCATACAGTCTGTAGGGAGAACCTTTCCTGGGACTGGAACCTGGGGATTAATTCATTACCATGATGCAACACAGGGAGCAGTGCAGTGGGAGGGGCAGCAGGGCTGTTCAGGCAAATGCTGCCCCTTTCATCCTGTGGTGCCTGATATGGGACAACACAGAGCCCAACACACCTTAATCCCTCAGCAGCTCACAGGGGTCGCTTTTTAACTGTGGAGAAGTGTCTGTTTTCTGCCCAGCCTGTCCTTTTCTGCTCCCTTCTGAGAAAGGATTAGCACAGAGACATTGGTGAATATGTGCAGCTGTGTAGGTGGCATCTGCACTACCACACCACTGTCTGAAGAGCTCAGGGGAAGCTCTTTGGTCCTGGGTGTTGCTTTTATATGTGCTAATAAAATAGGGTTTTCAGGACTCTCAGCAACTTGCAGTGTGATTTGATTCTGAATTACTTTGCAAGACTGTCTGTACCACCCCAGCAATCTGCCAGGATATTAAAGTAAATTTAAATTTAATGTATTTTTAAGCTCCTTTGCTCAGCTAAATGATGCAAAGGGGCTGTTTTGAATTTCAGGCTCTTACAAAGTTGTAATTTTTCCTTTTCTCATGAAATTGCATTTTCTGAATCTGCATGAAAAATGGCAGAGGAGCCACACAGAGATCAGCTTGTGCTGGCAAACTATTTTTTCTCTTAAATGACATTCTCCAGTCTACTTCTGCAAGGATGTGAATCTTTTTTCAATCATGCTGCTCTGACAGCAGCTTCATCAGAGTTAAGTCTTAATCTGTGTTTTCGGCTGGTGAAAGCTCCTTGCTTTGATTAAGGAAGTGTTGCCATTTTCTCTTTGGCATGGAAAGAAGAATGGAAACCCCCTGAGGTCTGTGCCCTGTGGTTCAGGCTCATGTCATCCTTTGCAGTTGAGATTCACCCATTCATAAGCAAGAAACATTAATTTCAAATCACTTGTCAGCTTTAAAGAACTCCTGTTCCAAGTTATCCCTCTATTCAGGCTAAACTCCATCTTCTTACTTCCTCCTATTTTTAAATAATATTGCAGTTAGAATTCTGTATTGTTGACCCTCCCATCCTGTTGTAAACTGCTGTGAAACTCCACTTCACAGGAGTCTGCAATTCAACCTTTTCAGGTACTCCACAGCTGTGTGAAATGCTTTGGCTCCGTGCAGCTGTGTAAACTCGGATTTTTGCCTCTGCATCTTAACAGAGTTTCTTTATTTATTGCTAATTCTGGGCACATTACATAAATATACTGTTGCTCTTGGTGAGATGTGGGCTCTGGGTCTCAGATTGACATACGTTTCTCTTTTGGCCCCTCAAGGCCCTGTAGTTTTGTAAACAACTCAATTTCTGTCTGAACTTCTTTGTAAAATGAAAATAAATGAAACCAGTTTCTCACCTGGTTTTATTTATGATGTTTGTTGAAATTCCCAGGAGGTTGTACATAGCTGGTCAGAAATCCTCTATCAGGTGGTCCAGTCTTGTCTGTTAAAATCGATTGGTTTTTAAATTATTATTATTTTTACCATTTTTCCCCTCATGGGGTCATAGGGGGAAGGGGAACCTGATCAAAGAGAGAAAGATTTACTGTGGCAGACAGGGAGGAGATTTACTTCTCTTCCATGACAGCTCACATTTTCCTCTGTGTTCTTCCAAGACCGTGTTCAAAGTTCCTCTCTTTTGGCCTAATCAAGATTTGGTAGCTAGAGCAGAGCTCACCCATCATGGAAGGTGCCAAGTGCTTTCAAATTCATTGATCTCAGTGGAACATGAGGGAGCTCAGCCATCAGCACGAGCCTTTCAGTTCTTGAACATTTTCAGGCTTTCCAACAGGCTGTTAATCTTGGCTCTGGCAGAGCATCCAAGGACGTCAGCAGTGTGTGATGTCCCATAAAGTGCAACTTCTAGGAATCCTTTTTTTTTTTTTAATGTGTGGAGCTCGTCAGGCTCGTGTTCTGTTTGCATTTAGTCTCACAGCATCTCAGAATGTGTTATTTTGAGCACATTTCAAAAAAAGACTTTGTTAGCATCCAGTGTCTGGGCTAAGGTGATTGCCTTAAACCAAAATACAGCTGGACCCTCAGATGTGTCGGAGTTCAGTGCTCTTTGTAGGCAGTATTTGTTTTCAAATAAACAAAATGAAAGCTTAGAGCATAATCTCCCTCTTGACAGTTTTTGCCATAATTTCACCTGGTTTCATATAAAAACTTGCAATCCTTGTCCATCTGCCTGAATTTGAAAAAGTCTCAGTACTTTTATGTGAGGAAGTGGCAGAGACCTGGTGTCCTTTGCTTGGTCTTGTCTGGCAAATCTGGGCAACAATAGAGTTTCTGGATCCTGGGCAATACATGGCCCTGTAATAACAAAGGGCTGTGACAGGGCATGTGCAGGGGGAGGTTGTTTGTCAAAGCAGCAGACTGCAATTTCAAATTTCTAAGGGCTTCAACAATCTGATAACAATGAGAATTGTGCTTTTCAGTGCACGGCACGTTCGCAGTCCACGTGAAGCGAATTTGGCTGTTGTCATGATGTGCTGCTTTGTAAGAAGTGTAGTTGCTCTGCAATTACTTATCTCCAGGCTTGTGCCAAGGATTAACCCATGGGTTAAAGCCAAAGGGCCCCGGTCTGTTGCCCATTAAAGTCAGCAGAAAGACTTGCATCAGCTTCAGCAGCCCCTGGATCAGAGCTGAGGTTCAGGATCTGAATGCAGCTCTGAGGCTGTCTTGGTTTCTCAGTGTGACCTGGAGGAATATCACTTTCTCTGACTTCACTTGACTTTGAGCAAAGCTGTTCCTCTCTCTGTGCCTCTCCAAGAGAAGGAGGCTTATAAAATCATTAGTATTTTGAAAGCACTCATCCTGCAGAGGGAGGGGCTGGAGGAGGAGAGCAGTAAATCCTACTCTATTGGAGCTGTCCAAATATTATTGCTTGTATTGAAAGAAAGCTCTTAACTGAAGGCCGGTGTTCAGCAGCCAGTGCAGCCCAGGAGTCATCACATCACTGCTGTGGTGCTGGAAACCTGCAGTGTCACTCGACTTAGTGGGCTTTCATACGAGTGTTGGACTTCAGGCTTCTAATTTAACTGTGTCTCTGGAGGAACAGAGTTGTCTGTTTTGTGGATATTCTAATCCTTGTTTTTAAATGGTGCTGCATTTCCTTCAAGGTAGGTCTAGAGTACAGAACTCTGGAAAGCATTTTTTAGGTTTAAAAATAGATGTCTCAGCCCAGTCCCTGTAAAAGTCCCCATTTATCAGTCATTCTGTCACAGTGAAAACACTATTTATCCTTCCTGCAGATATATAAAGCTGTATGTGTATACAGATAGCTCTGACTGGCGAAATTAAAGCTTTCATTGACTGGATCCAGAAACTGTTAAAGAAGTGCAGATTTTTTTTTTTTTCATCAGCTCCTATTGGTCTTTGGTTCATGCCCTTCTCTGATTAAATGTTTTTCAAGGTGATATTTTTTAATGAGATCTTATATACATTTTTATTTCAGCTTCTCAGCTGCAAATTCAAAGCAGAAATTACTAGGAAAAATATGCAGGATGATGTGAATTTCTTACTACAAAATATTTGTATCTTTTCCTCTGAAGTCTGTGCACAGCTGTATATCCTCCACAGAATGAAAGCAAAGTAGAAGCTTCAGACTTTTTTGGCAAATTTTGGAATAATTTGCTTCTAGTCACAGTTTGGCATTTCAGGCTTGGAGCAGCGGCATTTCTAGCAGCTTCCACTGGCTAAGCCTCTTACACTTTTTAAATTTTTGTTACTTTCAAAATCAATGTCAAATGATCCAGTCTTGTTCTGCTCTTAATGATTTGGACCTACCTGTAAGACAATATTCTGGAAGCACTGTCTGTTTAGAGGAGCTTCATATTAGCCTGCTTGTTATGTAGGGAAAGGGGGAAAGAACGTCCTTCCCTTTGAAATCCTCCAGACTTAGTTCTGTGATTCTGTCTTGTGGCCAAATGAGTTTGGAGTCTCATCTGTTCCCTGCTGGAAATCAAGACTCCAGAGATCTCATGATCTTTGGAGGAGGAGAAGGTCTTGCTAGGCCAGGTTATTTACTGGGAGCATTGCTCCACAAAAGGAGATCACTGCATCCCAGACAAGCTCTGGAGGCAAATTCATGCATCAGCATCACAGATTCCCAAACCCTGCTTTGGGGACTTGATAGCCACTAAACCAGCTGGGGGACACATGGCCATCCCAACTGAAATGCTCTGGCACTCCTTTTTGCAACACCAAATCACCCTAGAAATCTGCTCCAGAAGGCCAGGATTCTTTAAAAATCCACCCCAAATCCTTAAAAACACCACCAAACCACCACTGCCAATGAGATGTCAAATGAGATAAATTCTTGGCCAGCTGGGTCTGTAAAGACCAGTGTCTCCCACATGCACAGGACAGGCTGCATTTAACCATGTGCTTGACCTGTGGTCTGTGCATGGAAACGTTCAGGCATGTGAGTAAGTTACCATTTTGCACTGGGACCACTTAAACTTGAAATTTCCAATGACAAATTGAAGAATACTTCTTTTAAGTTGCAGCACAGTAATGGGAGTTAGGATTTATAAGCCCTGCCAAATTCAATAAACTTGTGTTATAGCCTTTTAAAATTGTTATATCGAACGCAGCTTATAAAGAGCCATCTTCTTTCTATTGTTTCATAATTTATTCAGTGTTTTCTTAACTGGCCCATCAGCAGAACAGTAAAAATGCCACTGAGTAAACTTTGTTTAATGGTGACCAATTTTTGTCTATGTTACAATAATGTCTGTGGGAAGAAACAATTACCTTGTGATTTGCTGTCAAAGCGGTAAGTGCATTTTCTTTCCAGTTCATTTAGAAGGGACATCACTTTGAAGCTTTCCCTTGTTCTCTTTGTGGGCTTGTTTCCTCTTCTGCACATTTGGGTTTTTTGCTATGCACACTAGGAAGTCCCGGGTCAGTCCTGAATCCAGGATTCATGGACGGAGCCTCTGCTGTCCTCTGGGCAGTGTAGGTGCTCAGTGATTCCTTACCAGTACAGCACAGACTCATTGCTCAGATGTCACTGAGACCCACCAAAACAGAGCAACCCCCCCACTGTCACCTGTTAATGCTGGTTTTTTTACCAGGTTTGCTGTTTGTTTTGTTGCATTTCCATCTTCAGCTGCAGCACAGAGACTCAAAGGTATGATTTGTTTTCTTTTTGTACCTGTCCAATGTGTTAGGGATGGAAGTTTTTGTGAGTTTTTAGCCACTGCATGTTCCATTTATTATCATTATTACAGAAATGTTTGTTGTGGCCTGAATCTTCTCAAATGTGTTACAGTTGTTTCTTTTGGTGAGTGCTGGTCAGTCCCTGGTATGTTTGTTGGGATGAGAGCATTCAGAGGATCCCTCAGAATCACTGGTGAAGTCTGAAAATCTCCAAGAGGAGAGGAGCACATTTCACTGCCCTGCAGCACATACAGAGACCGTTTGCAGGAAAGGTGCTGAAGGTTCAAATACATTAACAGAAAGCTGTTCTGAGTTGTTTAGGAGGGGTGGTGTCAGGATTTGGGCAGCACCCATATGTGTCCCCAAGCTGTGGGTACCTGATTTGTATCCCTCAGTCCAAGATATGCCTCCTGTACTGCTGGCAGTGCTTCCACCCTCAGAAGTGCCTCCCAACCCCAGTGTCCCCATTGTACACTGAGAGGATGAAAAGCCAAACTGACCCCAAAGTGAGGATTAGGCTGGTAACCAGCCCTGGGTTAGGAACAGCATCAGATCTTCCCTTCAGGCTCTACAAGAAGAGTTGAGGCATGATTAGCGTGGTCTGCTCCATATATCACATTACTGTTCTTGGATGCCAGAATCCTGTTACAAGAACCAGATTTGGAACTCCTCAAGTGTCCCGTGGTCCTCTCCAGCACTCTGGCCATTCACCACCACAGGGGCTGAACAGCCACGTTATGGAGGCAGCACCGTGTTTGTAACAAATGGCTTCCTCAGAGCCCACCTGCTCCTTTCGGTCAGCTGAGAGCACAGCCAGTTACATCTCAAAAGCTGTGCTTTGGTACATGATGAGGATTTAAATAAAAGGTTTCAAATTGCCCGGCCTCAAATAGCTACCTAGAGAGGCAGTGTCTGGCATGTGGACTATTACTGAATTACTCTAGGTCGCTTAATCAGCAAGGGAGCCCCTCAGCTGAATGGCTGGTGGGAGTGAAACCTGACACTAAATGGACAGCAGTGTAAGAAAGCTTTGTGAGCAGCTCCCAGAGGAGTGTGATGAGTAAGTACATCTTTAGGGAAAGAAAGCCATAGTTGCTTTGTAGTACAGAAAAGCACATTCCCTGCAGTGTGTTTCCTCTTGGTTTTGTTTTTTTGGTGGGTTTCTTTTCCTCACACGGTTTTTGAATGTGTCCAGACCAGATCTTTCGGTGCTATAAATCCACATAGCTCCTTTGGTTTCATAGGGTTGTGTTGATTTACTCCAGCTGAGGATGTGCTCTGTGAGTCTATTTTCATACTGCTGGAGTGAGCAAGTTCAAGCCCACATTTTGAGCACTTCATGCATGCGCAAGAAATTAATCACAGCAATGATGTGTGCAAAGTATGTGTGAACGTTTTTCCACAGGCTGTTCTCTAAATCCCTGCCTCTGCTATCCCCATCTAATGCTGACGCTGCCCCTTCTCTCAGTTGTGCAGGTTTTACACTGGGGTAAGCCCACTTCACCAGGTTTGCTCCTGGTTAACACCTGTCTGTGAATGTGCTGTTAAATCAGGACTGGAATGTTAAACCTGCTGTATCCTCAAGGCGCCCAGTTTTGGAATTTGTATCCCTCTCCATTTAATGGAGTAATGAGTGATGAACAGTATCACTCTCATCCAACACCTACCGAAGAGGAACGTTTCCCAGTGACTTCAGTGGATATATTGGCTGAAGCTCAGATTTCTTCAGGAGGGGTTTAGCATGGCCTGTCAGTAATTCCATCTGTCTCTGTGTGGTGTCTTGTCCACTGGCTGGGACATGATGGGCTTGGAGGGGAGAGGAGTTTGCTTAAACATTGCTACTTCTTTTTTTTGTGGTGTTCTGAACCATCATGCTGCCAAGGCAGAGAGTTGTACCTGACGGCTGATACACGGAAAACAAGGTGCTGTCCATCACTGTTGGCCTGAAGTTAAAAGTGACCATCTTAGCAGCATCAGGGGCCTGGGATTATCACACAGGTCCCAGAGCCCTGCACCTCAGGCTCAGTGCAGACTGGCTCTTAATTCCCTCCATCCTTTCCTATTTCTCTTGAATTCCCAGCGTAGCAGATTGTAGCTCTGATCTGCTTTTCCAAAAGGTGTGATGTGAGCAAATTTCCCTTCATTCCCACTGAGCCTGTAGGTGGTTTTTCTGTGGCATTCAGAGCTACAGGTGCTTTCCTGCTGTAGAGTTTCTGTGTTTCGGGAGGTGGTAGGGTAAGGACCGCCTGTGGTCACTTGAATTTCATGCACTCTTGCCCTCTCCTCGGTGCTCCATTCTTGAACCTACCAAGGAAGAACCTGCTCAGCCTGGAGGCAGACACTTTGTTCACTGAGAGTGTGCAGGATCCCAAATCCAGACTTTCAGCACATCACCTTCTCAAACAACTGTTCCAAATCATCTTGGAAGATGAACTTTGAGATGGTCTCAATCATGAAGGAACAACAGGGAAGAGAGCCGTGAATGACCATTAAGTGGGTGTGTTGAAGAAAGGCAAAGAGCCTTGGGAGCACAGTGGGGATTGGCCCCTCGAGGGAATGAGTGAGCAGAAGGCTCTTCCTCCACCTGTCCTTGCATGGCATAGGACAGAGACCTTCAGGAAGTTTGGAGCTTCTTTCCTGGGCTGTATTTTACTTGTGCTTTCTCTGTAGCAAAGCCTGGCAGGGGTTACCTCACCTCACTTGCCAGCCCTGGCTCCAGGAGGTGCTGATTGCTGGGAAGCTTTCTTTGACTTGGGAGTAGAAGAGGAATCTGTGTTCCAATAAAATGCACAAGGATCGTTATGGCCTGGCAGGTGGGAAGTACCAGAGAAGGAAAACTGGAGCTGCCAAATAAACATTTTCCTTCCTTGAAACACTCCACAGCGGAGGACTTGGTTCAGTTCTGATACCTGAGGTATTTTGAACTGACATGGCTTAATTTAAACCTTCCTGCTGGGTGCACATTTGCATGTGTGCAGGGTTAGCAGAGCCCACAGCTGCATGTTTGCACACACAGCTCCTCTGGGCAGCTGTTTGGGCCTCCACGCTGCCAGCTATATTGATTTATTTAATTCTTCTGTTGGCTGCGGAGCAGTGTGTGCCAAATGCAGGACTTGGATCTGCTTTATGAGAATAATGTAAACAAATGTAACGGCTCTATAAAAAGGGCATTCTTCTCCTCTGGCTGGAGGAGGATTCGTGCCCTGTGTTTGTGCACTGGTCTGTGTGGTGTCTTTTGTTTTATTTTCTTGTCTGTGTTGGAATTGATGGACCTGATAATGTGAATAAAGAGGCTAACATTTTTTCCCTTAGGGAGTGAAGAGGGTAAAATCTTTGTAAGCCAAAAGAGATATGAGGTGTTATTTGTATGAGAGGTAGAAGTGTACAGATGGTTTGTAGTCAGTTTTCTCTGTTGCATCAGTGACAGGAGCAATATGAGCTGAAATCACTGTGGTTACTGAGACCTGAATTTTGCCTCTGATTCCTTTAAAGTAGCACGTGCACACCTAGTGAAGAATTAGAAATATTTTAATTACATTAGATCATTATTTTGAAGACTTGTGTGTGCAAGAACCGATAGTTTCATCTTTATACAAGCAAATATCTGTCCCTTTGTTCCTAATACAGCGAAGATCAATTGTGTTTTCTGCAATCCTACTTGCTGTGTCTCATCCTAACTGGGGAAGTTCTGCACTTGTCCTTTCATTTTACTAAAGCCCTTATAATTAGGCTTAAGAAGAGCCCTAACAGCATTGTGTCAATAGTTTTTTCTTCCTCTCTTGGGGGAAATGCTCTTCCTGCCATTGCATTGCCACCTCAGGGTTTGGAATTTCCTAGTCCTGGCTATGGTGCTGCAGCTGCAGTTTACAGAGCTCAGTTTAATTCTCTGTTGCTGTTCTCTCCTAAGAACCACGTTGTGTGTTTGTTCCTCTGGCTGTCTGACATCTATGGAAAAAGACAAGAGCTTTTGCTGCTTCTAACCAGAGCTGCTTGGAAGTTTGTGAGGGGTATTTGTACAGACTTCTTAGTACTGTGTAGGAACGTGCTGTGGGCAGCCCTGCCCTCCCGTGGGTAGAAGGAGAACTCAGCTGGTGCCCTGTCCCAGTCCTGCCGGTGCTAGGAGTGTTGTTTTTGGTCCAGAGCCTGGTTTATGGGGCAGGGGAATCTGAATCCGGGTTTTCTGAGGTGTTAAACACTTCTTCACTGTGGCATGAAGCACCAGGACAACCTTGTGGTTTGCTGGAGCTGTTTCCTTTCTTCAATCCTGCTCCTATTGTCATTTCCTTTATTTTTTTTTTGTCCTTCCCCATCTCCCCTGAGGCAGGGACACGGTGCAAGCTCCCACCCAGCCAGCCTTTCCCTGTGTGAAGCATTTCTCAGGGCTCGTGCCACATTCACTGGGATTCTGGACACCCTTTGGAAGAGGTGGTGCTGTAGCCTGTGGATGTGTCGCTGGTTAGGTGTGCTGAGTTGGCAGTGATAAGGAGCAGTGTACCAAAGCACACTTGTGCGTGCTCACAGAAGATTAATAGGAGTTATTTTCAACTCTAATCAGCCTCTTAACCAAGTCATTTTACCCTGTCTCCATCTCCTGTTTCCTGTCATGAGTAGTACTTTCTCTTGTTATTCTTTCACTTCTCTTCTCCCACTCCTTATGGGAGATGTCAAGGAAACTTTGAATAAATCTTTTACTTCCCTGTGAGGAAAATGATTAAAAATTGTGTTAGATGATGTTCTAGCCCAGGTGAGCAGAACCATCCACCTCTCCTGGTGTTGCTGCCAGTGTCCAACGGGTGAGGAGATGAGGGGAGGATTCACTCAGGAGGGATATATGTTTTTTCCATTATCCTGCCAAGCTTCCTCCAAAAGAGCCAAGACTGCTGACATGAGCAGAAGCTTGACCTGCAGGCAGCAGTGCCAAGTAATGCCTGCAATGTGTTTTACACAAGGGTGTGCTAACCTCGGCATTTTTCCGGAGCTACATCATTCCCACAAAAACAACTCGCTCCCCTCTCAGACGGAGACTGCAGCGCAGAGCTTGGTTTGCAGGCTCCAATGGGACCAAACACGCCCAGCAGAAGACAAAATGCAACTGCAGCTTCGCAGCTTTAAAACGTGCCCCTTTCCTTGCAAGCCACATAAATCAGGAGTTGTGGACTCTTCCTGCTCAGAGGCGCTCGAGTTGCAACGCGATAAATTTCTCGTGGCAGGAAGAACGCGCTGTGTCAGTGTGTCATTGGACTTGATAATTCACAGATCAGATTCAACAAAATATTTATTGCCTGGATCTACTTGTCGTGAAATTGCCTTAAAATACGGGTGGAAGAAACATCAAGTAAGGCAGAAAAAT
Organism: Margarornis squamiger; assembly: GCA_035222235.1. Classification (NCBI taxonomy): domain Eukaryota; kingdom Metazoa; phylum Chordata; class Aves; order Passeriformes; family Furnariidae; genus Margarornis; species Margarornis squamiger. The sequence continues at coordinate 4,026,314 of JAWWTY010000038.1, forward strand.
AAAAGGACAATGCATTATTGGATTAACAGAATAAAAGGTTTTTTGGAATGGGTATTTTATAACTTTTATTTATGTAGGTAGATTCAATTTCTTTTAAATGAGTTTATACATAAATCAATGAATTGTACACCTTAACCCAGAAGGATGCTCTCAGGAATTCCTCCTCAGTAACTCTGGAAATTAATGACTTGGAGGAGGAAGAGAAGATTGTTAACGTCTGCAGTGTCCCCTCTCATTACGCTTGTGGCTTTTTGTGGGACTGTATCAAAGTACAGATTTTGATAGGGAATATGTTTTTGAATTTCATAACCTTTTGTAATATAAAAAGAATACGAATAAGAGATTTTACAATATTTAGGAGAAAAATCAAGAGAGACATAAATCCTAATAATAAGAAATTTTCAGAGGCTTTTTTTCTGTTTTGAATTAGGCACCCATGTTGTTATTCATAATTAATTTAGAAAAATCCTATTGTAGAAGTACCTGGAGAGTCACAGGTGCAGTGAGGAGTAATCTCAAGTATTCTGACAGAGTGGTCAACAGAAACTTTTCTTGAATCATCAGGTTAATTTCAAGAGAAACTGGATGGGTACGAAATGCTAGTCTTGCTACTTTTATAATTTAACGATACTACTGCATTAACTTGGTGTGGAAAGTCCTGCAGCATCAGTGGGGTGGTTAACACAAACGTACCATCCTGAATGAGCAGCCTGAGTTCCAGGTTAATACATGGCAAAAGGGGCTGGAGGTGTCCGTGTGGAAAGAATGAAGGAAGGTGTCTACAGGAAGGTTTGCTCCTCACCTGCCAGGTGAGGATCCTCAGAGCCCAGAGCCTGGCAGGTGCCAGGTGTGTTTGTCCCTGCTCTGCTTCCTCAGGGAGCCCTGGGGTGGTGCCAGGCGGGCACAGGTCACCTCACCCGATGGCTCCAGCCTCTGCTGGTGGCACTGACAGGAAGCCTGGAGGATATTCCTGGTTCTCCTTGGCATGGCAGGGTGCTTCGAGGTATTCCAGAGAGAACCTGCTGCAGGTTGGCAAAGGCTTTTCTTGATCTGTGTGATAAGGACAGTGTGATTTATCTTCTGGTCAGTTGTCTCTTATGGTAAACTTGGTGAAGAACTGTGATCTTATTTCCCCTTCACGCTTCTCCTTTCTGTTCTGTTCAGGGTGGAATCATAGACAACCAGGGGGCTTCTAAAAGGCACAACCAGCCTCAGCCATTTTGCTGGTGTTTTTCCCTGTCAAGCCATTTTCTTTTTGTTCTGGAGGCTTTTCCTAGGCACCTCCTTGGGCAGAGGGTTTACCTGTGTCCCTTGTGCCAGCCTTTTAGCATTTAAACATTTTATATTTAAATTAAGGGTCTTCTTACTCTCTCAGCTTCTCTCTCAGTTTTCTACTATTTTGTTTGCAGCACTGAACTATTTATTCCAGCAGAAATGTTGAGTCAAATTCCTCGCTGATAGAAAACAGAATTGGGGAACTTTATAATGGTGAAGTTCTGGATCATTTGATCTCATCTCTCTGTGTAGATACCACGGACTTTTTAAAAAGTGAGCTGGGCAATGAGGCCCAGGAGAGGCTGAGGAGTTGCTAAGGTCGCAATGAAGTTGTTAGTATCCCAAGGAATAAACCCCTTCAGTCCCCTGTGATGCTTACAGGATAATTGAACTCTGCAGCTTCTTCACTTGAGGAAAGTTTCAAAGATCTGTCTAGGTAGAGAAGTGCCTCACAGAGCTGCAGCAGAGGTTGTTTTGCCCTTTTTATGAAGACTCAACCAATAAAGGGCTTGGTCTGTCCTTTCTCACTTTGGGATGTATTCCCAAGCTTGGGTGGCTGATCAGGAGTGAGACCAAAAGCACCCAGGGACTCACTGACGTGGTGTGGAGGCGCAGAGTATCCTCACCATGCATTTCTCATTGGCCTTGCTGCAAATCTGCAGAGACACAGTAGTGCAGGAGGGGGGTTCCCTGTCAGCTCACTCTTTCAGTCCTGGCAATCCAGGTGGTTCTTCCTGCAAGTGCCATTCTGGAGAAGCTCTCCAGAGCAGCACAGGGAACTGGCACAACAAGGTTCCCAACTTACCAGGACTTTTATTCTCAATACTGTTACGTGGAGTGTTTGCACATCTCTGCATCCTTTCTGGTTGAATTGTGGGGTGTTCAGGTCCTTTGTGTGTCTCTCATTCTGCTAAAGCCAATCCCATGATGTGTTCCAGAAGGCTTTGCAGAATGCTGTCTGCAGGTCTGCATTACCTGCTTTTCTTGTTTGCTGTTTTTCTCCCTCCCCCCTTCTTCCATCCCTGTTCAGCCATTCACAAAGTATTATTCATCAGGAACTTGAGCATCTCCGTCCTGAGGAAAGGAGGAAAAAAAAAAAAGCTTCCAGTGAGCCAGAACTTACTCACCCTATCCTGTTTTTCTGCCTTCTAAGAAAAATGTATATGGTCTAATCACGATTCCCCAGTGGCCCATAAGCTGGGTCTAGCTGTGGTAATCAGAGCCTCATCCAGGGGCTGGCTGTCAGAGGTGGTTGTTAGCACAATTGATGCAGCAGACATGTGTCTCAGCTGAACTCTGCCTGTACCTTTTGCAGAGCGAGCACTCATTTGTATACATAACATGGGAACGGGAGAGGCTCCCCAGTTCCGCCGGCATCTCCTTTAACGAGCTATCATGATATTTCATTGAAGCAACAGGCACACTTTGAACTGTCACATCGCTGCACAGGCGCCGCTTCAGGAGCCACAGGAACGCTCGGTTCAGTGCACAGGCTGCAATGCTGCTGCAGCTCACTGGGCTGTGCCTGAGGGCCGTGTGGGGATAAATTAGTGAGGGACACAAAGGTACTTCTTGCCTGTATAATTAAGGCCATTTCAAATTTAAATATCTAAAAAAACTGCCCCCCCATCTTCAGAGAGATATTTTTGCGATCCTTTTGGAAGCGATTGGTACTTGTAACTCTTCCACAAAGAATATGCTTCTGGCAGTGCAGAATTTCCAACAAATATCAAGCTCTTGAGTCAAACACCCAGAGGCCATCATGAGGTTGAAAAGCACACAAACAAACTATTGTTAAAATTTGCTGATGCTGCTGGCATTGCCAAGGGGGCATCTTGTTGTTCTTTGCTCATGTAATTTAAAGTAATGAGAAAACTCAGAATGAAACAAATTAGGAGGCAGATCCTGTGAAAGGACCGAGCCCTCCCCTCTGCTGCAGCGTCCAGGCTGTGCACAAAGGGGTCTGTGGCTGGATGGGCCAATGCATCCCAAATACTTGGTAGCAGCAGCAAGGGAATATAAGGATGATATTAGGGGAGCAGAGAGGGGGAGAGGAAAAAAGAGAATTTTGAAAAATCCGAGGCCCACAGTTATATTTATGATTTAAATATTAAAGTCCCAATTGTATATGCATAAATCATTTCTTTTTTCTCAATAAGTTATCACTAAACTCAGCTTGCTCATGTGACAATGAATTGGAAAGTGCATCATCCTGTACAGCCAAGTAATTTTTTTCCTCCTCTAAATATATTACACTGTTTAGATGAGACTACAGTTTTGTGAACAGTGTGTGTATCAATATGAAATGAATCACACTCACACGTTCTTCTCAGGCCTTTATTTAACACCTCCTTTGCTCAGCTTTTGAAATATAAGAATATATCTTTCCTTGCTCTTAGTGGAAACTCTGGTGTGCAAAGAGTCCTTTGTACAGTATCAATAAAACATCTCAAACATCTGTCTAAAGGCCCTCAGTATATCAGAAAATCAAGCGTGTGAAGCATCAGATTTCCATTTCTGAAGACCATTAAAATCTTTCCTGTAGTAAAAAAAGAGGGGTGAAAAAGCTCTGGTAGAAACAAGTGATGCTTGTTGTCTTCATTGCCAGGCCATCTGAGCACAGCAAAGCCAGGAACTTCCAGCATGTGTTTGCAGCACTGGGAAGTGTGTTTTATCCTTGTTTTTCCTTGCAGGGGAAGCTGGGCATGGCCATGGTAAGACATTTTCCATGTCACTCACGACAGGTCTGTGGGCAGTGGTTAATCTTTAACTTGAGCCCGAAAAGGGACACTCAGGCATTCATCCCATCCACCTGTGCACGCTGGAGCTGCCCTAATCTCCTTAGGCAGCAGCTGTCTCTGAGGTTTTCAGGGACTTTGCTGGGGTTTCTTTAAAGCCAGGGCTGCTTGTGTCCTGCTGAGGTGTTCTGTGTGCCTGAGAACGCATTGGGTCTGAAGTTGTGAGTGTGGCTCATGGACCTTTCGGACTCCTTTTCTGTGTTTTTGTTTTCAGTGTTGTGCTTTCCCAGCCTGACTGATTTCAGTCCCCTGTTCCTATCATAGCACGCATGGTGTGAGTATTGGGCACAGCAACCTGATTATTTCAAGCTTCAGTCTGGCTTCCTTTTTCTTGTCCTTTTAAACCATGGTACTGGAGACTGGTAGCCATGGTAACCCCCTTATCTGTGTGGAGAAATAAATACTAAAAATTGCTTTTTTTACTATTTATATATAAAAATGCAGAAGCAAATAAAACCTGCAGTATATGACTCACTTCATATTTTCAAGTCTGCTACTTCTGTTCTACGTGGAACCAAATAATCTGAGGAAATCAAACCCAAACCTAATTATGGAATTAATAAACAAATTAAAATGGCTCCTTTTTGAGGGGTTTCAGCTGTTTTTAGCTCCTCCTGGTTTATGTACCCCAAAGAGGTGACAGTGTCACAGAGCACTCCAAAAAGAGCCAGATCTGGCCAAAGGTTTAGACTGAAATTTGCTGTTTTTCATGTCTTTGTTAATCGGACTTTGTCCCACAGAAGGTATGTTTTCCATAGCTTTGTATCAGCTCTTTAATTTAGAATAAGCTGAGAAATACACCTGCTTTCAGAAAAGTGAACCTTTCCAAGACAGAATTGCTGCAGGTGTAAAACCTTTAATTACTGCACCTTGACAGCTTGAGATTGGTGCATAATTCAGTGATTCCTCATAAAGCAAATCAATGTTTTCATTTCAATTCCTATGTAAAATAACCTGAAAATTACTTCAAATACAGTTTTCTTTACGTTCATTAGGTGATATATGGCTGCAAATGTGTCTCTAAGTTTTACTGCCTGGGTGCCATTAACTTCCTTTAAAGAAAATGTCCCTGCAGTTCCACATACTCTGAAGACCACTGGGATCAGATTCTAGGAAAGTGACTCAGACTGTCTCAAGGAATCTCTCATCCAAGATCTTCATTTACTTTCCAGTAACTGGGCTCCAGCTGGTGCCAAACCCATCTGCCTTTTGGAAATGATGATCTCTCTAGCATGTCTTTTTAGGCAGATTCATTCATCCTTTCTCCACCTGCCAAGCTGGGGGGACAAGGTTTTGTTGGGAGAGGCAATACCTTTTATTAGACCAACTGATAATGTAGATGGAAAAAGACACAAAAGTTTTTGGCCACGTTTGTGCTTGTCTGACTGTTCAGTGAGCGTGTTCTTGCAGTTCATTAGTGTCAGCTTCCATGAGGAAAATGGAAAGCAGAGGGTTTCACTGATGCCATTAGAATGGCTGGAGGTGGCAATGCTGCATTTGAAGTTCAAATAATATGCTGTTTCACTTTACACATGTGATTTTGTTTCTCCTCTCGGATCGGATGAGTGTAACTCCAGGATTTCTGTGGAAATGCTTTCGTGTGGGAATTCTTTGTGTGTGTGCCAACATATGATGAAAATGCTCTTGTTTACAACATTCCTACTTGCAACCTTATTTGCAAGAACTGTCTCATGGTGCAAATGCAAAAAGAACCATGTGGACTCATGAGGAAGAAAATTATTTGAAAATGTTTCTATTCACAGAAATATTTATTTTGTAGTAGCTCTATTTCAGTCTCACTTCTATTTTCTGTCTGTGATAATGTGTGCATTTATTTTCCAGTAGAGCTCCTCCTCCTCCTCATGCTGTTCCATTGCTCACTGTCCCTCCTTCCACGTCTCTGATTCACTAATAAACTATTTTTGATTCTTCTTCTCCTCTGCCTGGACTTAGCTCTTGCTGAGCTGTTGCAGCTTTGCCTTGTCCCTGCAGTGTGTGTTACTGCGCCCTGAATTCTGGCTTGGTTTTTTTATTTCTCCTTTCGAACAGTTCACGTTGTTCTGAATGGCAGAGCAGCTCTGACGCACCGTGACCATCCCCGTTCTGACAGGCAGCACTCCAAATTAGGGACTCTGGCATCCAATTGGGACAGTTTCTAGGCGTGATGTTGAAGGATAAATTAGGAGCATCTGTTACTCCAGAAATGGGCTGCCCATATATAGTCTGAACTGATTAGCCAAAGGGCGTATCAGAACTTGTGGAATTGCCTGGGAATTGAAAGGAAAGGCCAGCAGCAGCGTCCATATATATATGTATTTATATTTATATATATGTGTGTGCATTTACAAGCACACATGCCTTTGCAAAGATATGAATTTAATCAGTAAGATATTTTAGATTTTGTTCTGCCTATCATGTGTAAAGAGAGAAGTGAGCCATGGAAGACTAACTGCTGGCTTTTGTACTAGTTTAGGAATTATCTGCTGTTTCAAAGAGAGTAGGTTTCTGTGTGACAGCACTAAGGGCTTTGCAGCAACATGGATTTGATTCTCAGAGCAGTGTTGGGAGACCTGTTTCCCAGGCTGGGCTGCTCCAGACCCTGCATTTTGGCAGCATAGCTCAGGAGCACAACCCAAGCACCGTCCCAGAGCCCAGGCCCTTGCTGGCCAGTCTGCTCTGCCTGTGCATGACCTTGGCCTCTGAAAGCTCCCGCTGCAGCTGGAGGCACTGCTGTTTTATTTGAGCTTCTTCCCTGGGGAAAAAGGGAGCTTGCATGTCTTTACAGTGATTTCTGATGTGAATGAGAGCTCAGATGAGCTGCAGAAGGCTCAACACTGCTCACAGCAGTTCCGAGTGTGTTAGAAACTGTGCAGAGAGAGGAAAACTTGCTGCAACTCTGCAGAAGTTTCTTTGGCAGTCCTGGAAAAATCTTTCCTCTTCCTGAGCAGCGTCTCAAGTCCATTCTCCCAGGGCAGGAGTGCAAAGATGGAAATTCTTGTTTAAATCTCTCAGATTTCTTATGAGTACCTTGTCCCTGATATGTGCTATTTCATGCCCTTATGTGGAATCTGCTTGTCACTGATGCTGACGGATGCAGGATAAAGTGCACTTTCCTTTGGCTGTGCCAAGTGGATATGCAGCAGCGTGCTCAGCTAGAGCAGCCAACAGCAGATTCTGTGCAGAGCCAGGATTGTCTGGGAGAGCTTTTCTTTCTTAGAATTACCAGTCTAAAGGGTGCATGTGCAGCTGCCTTCATGTGCTGGGGGAGATGTGGTGGTGGCCAGCAATTTGGAGTGAGGTGGGTGTGCTGAGCCTGCTCCTCCTTTCCACTTGGGATTTTCAAATCCAGAGCGATTGTTTAAAGTATCTCCACTGTAAATTCAAGTAGGAATTTTTAGTTTCCCAGTTCAGCGCCTCTGTCCTCAGGTCTGACATCAGGGCCCACAGGTTTTAGCTAATCCTTGCTACTGAATAACGGGTGACTTCACATAGCAAATGTGTTACAAGATCTGGGGTCAGTGCATGGGAATGAAGAGCCAGAAAAGAAGGTTTGTCACGTCTCAGCACTTGCCATAACGAGCCAAGTAGCAAGAGCCACATTTGAGCCCTTGTTACACATCGTGTACCTCAGCGTTCAGTTTGCTGTGACTTACTGGTGTTGAAGTTCACAGTATAGTATTTCCAGGGAGCAGATAGGCATGGGAATTAGGCTGGTACACGCTGCCTTTCCATTTCTAGATTTAAATAGCCAGTAGGTGTTCATTTATCTCAGCAGTCCTCTTGTACTGGGTGCAAACACAGGCACGTCCAGCATATCACCACACTTGGGCTATTCCTTCCCCTTAAATAATAATTTTCCTGTTTGCCAGCAACACTGCTGTTTACAGCCTGAAGATTGCAGACAGATGGGTTCATGCAGTGTGAATTTCCAGGCTGTATTCAACCTTTATCTTGTTTTGAAGTGCCATGGGAAAACTAATCCCCGTTTCTGCGAGCTGGTTTCCATGTATGCAGTTGCAAATGCTGGGTGCCAAGAATGCGAGGGATCCAAACCTACAGTAACTAACTGGGTCACTCCGGAAACCTTGTCACATGTCTGGGCTTTGGCCTTTCTTTTCTTCAGTGAGGCTGCAGAAAGTAAGGGCTGAGCAAGAGGCAGCAGCCCAAAAGTTCATCTGTATATTCTCTCTCCAGCTCTTCCTCAGCCTCACTAGTGTCTAGAAAATAGTAGGCCTCAGAGTGGGATTTGTTAAGGATAAGCTAACAAGAAGCTTCCAGTTGTGAACCAGTCCATTTTAATGAGCAGGTGATTGAACTGGGAGGTAGCAAGAAAGGCCAGATTCTAAAACCTTAATTATCATTGACAGTGGCTATATGAGAACTTTTGGCTTGCAGTTTGTAGTTTTTAGGTTTCAACTACTAATGCTTCTGTAGCTTCTGCAAAATTGCTAAGGTTTATGTTAAAGATATCTGAGACATCTGCCTATGTGTTTCTGTGGTTGTGAGCTCCAACTGTATGGAGACACACTATGAATGTCTGCCTGTCTGCTTCCTTACTCAGTCCTTGTAGCTGTCCAAAACACTCGTGTGCTCCATGGGCTGGCAGTCCCAGTGAGACAGTGGATGGAGGAACTGTGGCTCTGACAGCTGAGGGCTGCAAACCCATTACAGGGTATCACTGTCATGATGCTGTGGGGGAAACTGAAGCACGTCCAGCCCTGCTTTACAGCCATCATCTCGCTGCAAACACTGCTCTGCCTAGGGTTTAGGCTTAAGGGCTCTGGAGGATGCGTGGTAGGAGTTTAAAATGAGTAACTGACCCTTACTGGCATGGAGTTGAGATTGGGGCTGGTGCAGCAGTGAAGGTCTGTAGTGCTCACCCACCGTGTCCTGAAATGACCACCGCTTTATTCCAACACATAGGGCAAAGAGAGCCGAGGCAGGAGCCGAGTCCTGAGGATCTCAGGTGGCCTTGTCGTAGCAAGGGCTGTCAGAGGTCACAGGCATTGTGGTCATCACTGCAGGATGCTCTGCAACTGCATCCTCAGAGTTCACATCTACACTCATGACCTGCTGCTGTACACACAGAGCAAGTGGTCTTGTGTCTCTCCGAGCAGAACAACCTTGGAATTCTGCAGTGAATGAAAAGATTGTGTGTCAGGGACTTGGTCACTGCTCTCGATTATTCCATTGGAGAAAAACCAGATTTCTCAAATGGATTTCAGCCTGGTCCCTTCCAACCCCAATCAATCACATTTAATTATCTGCCCAGGGCACAGGGTATCCATCATACTCTGATAAATTCACTGAACATGCAAATTGCATCATCTTTTGTCATCAGTACCGTCTGTTCTTGGCACTCATGCTAGGAGGGCTAGACTGGAGATATGTTGATTAGCAGATACACTGATCAGTCATGAAAATTCATTTCCAAAATGAATTTGGATTTGGAACGAACATAGATTTTTTTCCACCTCAGGCAAAGGGAGCCTGAATTCTTGATTACATATAATTATTTATACTCATATTTAGGCCATTTTATACAACCCCAAGGTGGTGTAAAGTGGTATGAGTTTAAATATGAGGTTAGATCTGAACTGTTTAAGTGTTTAATTTGGTGGGTACTTGGAGGAGGAGGCAGAATGGGAGTTGTCTTTCTTTTTAATTGCTTTTATGTACAAGCTGATTTAGATGTCCTCTGCTACTTTATTTTCTCTTTGGAGGTCTGACTTCATCTTAATCAGAAACAACCTAACTGGTTCTCTCAAGGTTTTTGTAGAAAGTGCAGTTTTTGGTAGCTGGGGCTCAGGAACACCATTTGGGGGTGCCTGCTGTCCCCATTTTGAAGTTAATGGGAGCCCTGCCTGTTATTTCCTGAAAGATGAGTAACGTCCTGTGCTTGAAATCCCAGCACATGAGTCTGCCCTGTGTCTCAGCTTGTGCTGCTGGGAATATCCCCCTTCCCTCTTTCCTTCAGTGTGTTGTGGGGAGGCCCCTCTCCCTTCTCCAGCTCTACTGTTAGGTGGAAGGTGATGGGGGTCCTTCCTCTGTGGGCTTTCACAAGTCCTTGCAACACCAGTCTCTGGGCATTCAATGGAAATTTCTGCAATGTTTGGGAATGCCAGACTGTGGCATGTGCCAGTGTAGCTCAGCCAGAATTGTTGCCTGGTGTTTCCACAACATATTGGCCTGCCCAGAGTTCAGTGTCTGCCACTGGAATACCCTGGGACTCCCACGGGCTCAGTTTTTCCATGTAAACCCAGACAGGCCTTGGTTTCAGTGGGCTAAAACCAGGTTGATAGTGTGACTTGTGCTCCATTTGTGAAATTCCCCAAGAACAGTGTCTTAAACCAGATCTTGAAGAAACCCAAATGAAAATCCCCAAGCAGTTGTCTTTCTATCTAGTCCAAATTTGCAGGATTTGACATACCATGCGAGAGGTCTGTTTTCTAATGTGTGTCTAGGAACCCCCTTTTTCCAGAAAATCCTGTTGGAGGTTTCTTAAATCCATCTCCAGCTGTCAGTCTCACTGAGCAGCAGCGAGGGCTGGACTTTCCCTGCAGTCTCTGAGTCCAGTTATCATAGAGGCCACTAAGTGTTTAAGGACAAATTACAGCCCAGAAACATGCTGAGGTCCCAGCCTAGAGAGCAAGGCCACTGCAGGGTGACCCAGCTGCTACCTCTGTCTTTTACTCTTTGCCTGGGTCACACCACCTTCTGGTGCCTGATTCCCACAGCACTCCAGCTCCAGTCCTGTATCTCTGGGGAGCAGTGAAACCTGTCTGGGTGCCAGGGAGCAGAAGGACCTGGCTGTGTCGTACATACTGGTGATAAGGACCTATTCTCCTGTATTCTGTGTTCTTTCCTTTTTTAACAGATTAGTGTTCATTTGATCTTCCCTTGGGTGTGTGTTGTCCTCTTTTAATTGCAGTTTTTTGAGTATTCATCCCCCTTTGCTTAGCTCCTAAGTTTTGCTAATAAGTTCCTGATGTGTGCCAAGATAACAAAGATGATTAATGAAATCGTTACACTCCCAGATTCTTGTTCTAACTTGCTGCCTTTAAGTGGTTTCAAACTTGGATTCATCTGCACTGTTACCTGCAACACAGCCCAGTTTTAACCACAGAAGCAGAAAAATGGGAACGTGCTTCGCTGTCTCCAGAGATTGTCATGCAAGAAACCCACTGGGAAGTTAAACAGAGCCAGCAGGCTGGTGGTTCAGTCATGGGTTTTACTGAATCCCACAGGGAGGTGACACAGGTACTAGCATCACTTTAATGTTTGGCAAAAGGCAAGTTCCTTCCATGCCAGACTGCAATTATCCCACATGCCATAAAACAGGACTGGCAAAGATGGTGAAAAATATGTACAGTGGTTCCAGGGGAGCGACTGCATCTCATAATCTCGGTTATGCTGCTTGTTTTCCTAAGTACTTTTGCTCTTCCTCTCAGACTAAAATACAGCAGTTAAGTTCATTAAAAACACTTTAAGTCATAAACATTCACCATTTTTCATTTCCTTTGCAAACAGTACTGATCTGATAAGTGTGTTTCCTTTCCCAGAGCCGTGAATATTTCTTTGTAGAAGAAAGTTTGCTCTGATAAAAGCAGGTTTAGTAAAGTCTGACTGTGATTCTCTTCCCTCTCACAAGTATTTTGCTTCTCCCTGATGTTTTCTTTTCCACAGACCTGCTCTGTACAGGGAATTTCAGATGTGGAAAGAAAAGAGCTTTTCACAATGCTTTATGGAAGCATTTGATATAATACCAACTATGTGCCCTGAGAAGCAATAAATAATGCTGGTACATTGGTTAGATAATATATATGAGGCAACACATCCAGTTGGCTTCAACTAGCTTAGTTACAAAGGTATGGCAGTGTAAGGCATGTTTACCTTTTTCTGGAAATTTGCATGGATTGCAATGAGGTTTTAAAATATTGTTAGAGATTACTCTGTTTTTTCTTGGGATCTTTATTCAGGATCTGAAATGGAGTGTGATGGTAGAATTGGGAATTGTCAAGAGTGTCATTCCTGCATGTCCTTTCTGAGCTGTTATTTCAGGCTTGTGTGGATCCTTCCTTGAGAAGAGCAGAAGACATGATGAGCAGGATGGGGCACGCAGAGGCTGTTCCAGCCCTGGGACTGGCCATGTCCCAGTGTTGAGAGCCCTGGGAGCTGTCAGCGTGTGTGGCTGGAACATGGAATATTCTGTGTCCCTCTGCCCACCCAGCCTTGCAACTTCACCTGCACAGAGGCAGGGGCTGAATCTCTTCCTTGCTGTCTTTGCCCCTTGGTTGGTGCTTTGAGAAGAGTCCAAGTGCACTGGAAGTACAAATCTTAATGCTCGTGTCTCACTGCAAAGCTTGACATATTCCAGCCCCATACAAACTTTTATTCTGTGCTGTTCAGTGACCCCACTTGTTATCTGCTTTGTAACAGAGCTGGAGAAGAGTCCAGGCACTCACACTGAGGAAGATTTATGTTTCATTCAGCCTGTAGCTCCCAAATGTGCAAAGAATCACTTGTCAGCAAGGATGTGTTGTGGCACTGCCTGATCCAGAGCTGTTCTGGGGCCAAACACACCCTTAGAAACACCTGGTGTATGAATGATAAAAAAATAAATTGTTACTTTCTTGAAACAAGGGCAGAACTAACCTTGTCTGCAACAAAAAGCATGCCCTGTAGAGCTAAGTGCTGCTTTTGTTTTTAACTCTGGAATGTTTGGAGTTTGTGATTGGAAATGAAATAACCTCATCATTGGTTCTGGGCATATCTTACACACGTGCATCATCTCCCTACAAACAAATCAGTTGTTTTGATAAGGAGAGAATTTTACAACTACAGCCAAGACATCTTTCAAGAAGTAGCTCTGAAGAGAAGCACAAACTCATGACAGTGATCTGAAGTGTGGAAAAACCTCTGTTCAGTTCCCTGCTATTCTGCAGGTTCCCTTCGTGACTTTGGCAAGTTAATTAATCTCTTGGTGCCTCCCTTTAATGTCTGTAAAACTGCTGTGGAAGTGCAGCAATATCGTGGGGCTCAGTGCCTCTGGAGTGCACTGCGAGGCAGAGCAGGGATTAGATGCTGTGGTAATCGGGGTCAGGCGAGTGCTTCAGACCTCAGGCACACGAGGAGCTCTCCCTGTGTGTGTGAGCTGTGTGTTGCTGTTTCGGCTTGCAGGGAGCAGCAGTGTGGGCTCTCCCCATCTGCCTGCAGTGTCTAGGACGTGTTATTTCTCAAGCACTGAGTCTGCACATTAAGTGTGCATATAACAGGGCATCCTCTTGCCTAATTGCAAAACTCTGCTTAAAAAACAATCAAGACAGCAGGCTCCTAAATCATCCTGCTGATTTTCTTGCAACATCCTGTTCTCTGTTTCATCTGGAAACTCACTGATGCTCTGAGAATTAATGCCAGTGATTTGTGAATGTTTAGTTCTGTAAAGATTATCCATGTCTATAAGACTAGCCTGCAATTCATTACCTGGGTCAAGTATATTTAATAATGCTTCGTATCTTATGACATCATATCCTAGCCTAATTATATGTCCTTTCTTTTATTTTTGAATTTTTTTTCTTAGCTAACATTGTTCTTTGTCCAAAATATGTTGTTACTAACTCAGTATTATTGGCCGGGTTCCCCTGAAAACCTCCCATGTAGGCTGGGAGGACAAAAGGAGAAATGTCATGAGAAAGGTGCAGGGTGGCTCTTCAGGGCCTTTCCATACATCTCATGTTTATGTTCAAGTCCTACGGGCAATAAGAGGTTCTGCTGCAAGCCCCTGTAAATCCAGGCTTTCCCAGGTGTTCAGGTCCTGAACCACAGGCTGTTGATGGGCTCCTTCAATGCAGACTCTCATAGGCTGGATTTCTGCACTAGCAGCAGGGATTTCAACGCATGAAGAAATGTTCAATATCTATGGATTTTGCTTTAAAAATGAAAAAGCTGTTGTGCTTCTTGTAGAAATGTAGAAATGTTGTTGCTTCTGTGGCCAGAGTTATGTTGAGACTGAGAAAAGGGCCCCTGATTTTGAGCTGACAGAGGGGTGTAAATTAAATCTGAATCTAGAAGATTTCTGATAAAATCCGTTGGCTAATCCTGTCCTTTCGGGCTGGATGGGATGAGGTTACTGACTTCCCAAGTGCAGCCCTGCCTGCATTAGAAGAAATGTGTCTCTAGTTCTGGGTTCAGTAGGAAAGAGGACTGGTTTGAAAGTAGAGCAGTAAATCTTGTTTGGTAAATTCTGCTTAGAGCATGTGCTGTGTCTCTGCAAATGCCTCTGCATAAACCCACCGACTGATTTCCTTCTTCATCTATATAGTCTTTTTACCTATGAATCTAATAATATATTTGCATTCTTTCTCTGTAACAGCTTTAAGAGGCCAAGACCCATTTTCAGAGGGGATTCTTCTGGCCAGATTTGCCCGGACATTCTCCCTGTGCCTGCTATTTGCTGTTGGTTGGATGTGACCCAGTGAGGTGCCTTATGGATATTAATCACTTGGCATCCATATTTTAAAAGTAAAAACTTAGAGTGTTTGCACCTTAGGCACATAATGATGGGCTTTCACTGAGATGTGTGTTTCTAAGAACTGGGGCTGCAGAGTGAGTCACCCTCGAGCTGTGCCAGCACTGTGGTGGTGTGTGATACACCTGTTCAAATGCACTCAAATCAAACACTCGGGTTGACAACCCTGGTTCATTGGCCAGTGGCAAATGCTGAGTGTATTTTTGTTGGGTTTGAGCATGAGTAGTCTCTCCAGTAAGTTATCATCACACTAGACATGAATATGCAATGAAAGGAAGGAGTATGTCCTGTCCTGGGCAGAGGACAGGAGAGCTCAGGCCTGCAGGAGAGGGGGGTGTTTGGAGTTAATGGAAAGGCTCTTACAGTTATGGGACAGTCATGGACTGAAACATAACAGTAATTCCTGTTTATACCCACATCTGCTGTTTTCTAGGCAGTGCTGCCATCCTTCCCTGGTAATGTTCTGAATCTCTAACAAAATGCTAAAAGGACTGATTTTTTAGCTTTTTCCAGTTACATCAAGAAATTATTTGTTCTGGTAAATAATAAGTAATCTTGCATTTGTGAGTTTTGTTACCAGACAGGTAGAAACGAGCGTCCTCTTGCCTTACAGGCAGTCCTGCACTTGGCATGCTCCTGGATGCCATGGGATCACCAGTGCTCTGCTGTGTGAGTTTGGGAATAGCCTCCCTTTCTGGCTGTGGCAGGATCTCCCAGGCAGGGTGCTCTGGCTGCCCCTTTCTCTGCATCCGACTGTGTGGCAGTGCAAATTGCTGACCCACAACATCTTGAAGCCAGCCTTTCCCCTGCTCTTGCAATGTTTAAATTGTTCTGTTTGAATGCTAAATGTTTTATAACACTGTTTTAAGGGTGCCTCGGCTTTGCTTTCTGTCCCCTATGGCAGCCAGCTCCAGCTCAGATTTACTGTAGGGAAAGATTCAACACTCTCAGAGATTTGTGACCCTGTGTCCAAGGCCAGGAAACTGTAGTTGAGCCAAAACCATTGGCATCACTGCTGAGAGTTAATAAATACATTCATTCCTGTAGTACATTTTTATTGGCATGAGCAAGGCTTAATACATACCACCTTGTTTTTCTCTGTGCCTGAACAAGGAAAGTTGTGCAAGCTGGACTCACCAGTGATTAAGAGACCTAAGCGAGTTGAACTGATAAGATCATAGATTTTATGACCACTCTGTGTCATTATATCATCTTATCTGAGCTCCTGTGTAGCACAGGCTCTAGAGCTTCATCTTTATTCTTCTTAAGCCAATACATTTTGTTAGAGTGAGATTTTTCTCTCGAGACTGCGAGTCATTACTCTCTGGATTTGAGTTCTCGAGCCCATGCTGCAGAATCATAAGCAGCTGACCTGTATCGGAGCTTCTACACAACTTCTGTTCCTGGTTCCAGATGTGACTGTTCTGACACTTCTGCAAAAGACATGCAGGAGTAAAGCCAGCAAAGATACCTATGAATTGTCCTGAAGCCACTCCCTGCCGAGGCACTCCTGGCACATGGAGTGCCTCCTTCCAAGAGCCCCACATCTCCTCCAGCCCCACATCTCAGCCATTTCTCCGTCCACATTTCTCAGCTGGTTACAGCTGCAGCTCTTTCTGGAGTATTGTCTGAGATGGGGTGCTGAGGGTTCTTCTGATGGGCTGAAGTGGCAGGGCATTTGGGTTTTTTCCCCAGTTTCACACGGTGACCAGCACCGGGCAGAGGCACCAGTGCAGCCCCAACTACCAAAATCTGCCCAAGGCAGCCCTCAGGGTGAGTTAATGGGGTGCATCAGCATTGACTGGGGGTCATGCATGCAAAATTTGGGTCCTCCAGATAAATTGCTTGGGCATTCATGCATGAACTGACTGGGTGCTCATGTATAAAACACATCCCTCAAGCACAAGTGATTCGGGTGCTCATGCATGAAGCATTTGAGTGGCCAGGCATGACCTAATAGGACATTTAAGCACACACTGATTAGGCACTCGTGCAGGGACTGATTGGGTGCTCATGCATGTACCAGCTGGGCAGCCATGCATAAACTAGTCATGTGCTCATGCATTAATTAATTGTGCACTTATGCATTAATTAATTGGCTGCTCACGCACAGACTGATTAGGCACTTGTGTGTGTACTAATTGACACTCATGCATTAATTGGGTGCTCATGCATGAACTGCTGGAGCATTCCTGCATCACCTGGCTGGGTGTGCACGGGTGAAGCAATCTGGAACTCGTGGGTGACCTGGTGGGGTGCTCACGTGTAGTGTTTTGGCACTAGTGCATGAGCTAATTGGGTTCTCTTGTGTAAATACCATAAACCCTGCAATTTGTGCCTGATACTCCCATTCCTGTGCCTTCCAAAACCTTTAGCACTTTGGGTGGTTTGGAATCGAGTCTGAATTGTGCAATTTAGGCCTAGAGCTGAGCGGGGCAGTAATTAAAAACAGATGGCACAAAAGAAGAGCTCCTTCTCTTGCAGAGATTAATGACCATCAGTTACATATTCTGTGCCATCCTAGAATGTCCCCCTAGCTCATGGAACTGCTGTTCCTGTCCTTGCTCTTTGTAAACACCAAATTCCCTTTGTTCCAGATCACTCTGCTCTTCTCCCCAAGCCTCTTTGTTTCCTTTGTAGCTTGCAGTTTTAGAGCTCATGTTCAATTTCTTCACAGAGTGCAGCTTTAGTAAATAAGCTAAGCTGTACCTGCTTGTTCCCTCTTGTGTCCTTGGGTCTTTCTCAGGTAGTGGGTGTGCTGGCTGAAAATTGCTTCTTTTAATCATGAGACTGATATTCAGCCAGTGAGGCCTCATCCCCTGAAGAAATAGGGATTATATTATAAAGGGAATCAGCACCCCTGAGACAAGTCAAGCCAGCACTTTTTTTTAGCATGAAGTATCTGTCAACAGCAAAATATTGGTGGTAGAATGAGATGATCTCCTTAAGACCTTCTGACCTACCTTAAGACTGCTGCCACAGCTGAGAAGAAATTGAAATACTGCTTACAGTACAAACTATCGTGGTAAATGTGTACCAAACATGTCATGTAAGTACACATGTGCAAAACACATGCCTATGGCTCAGGCTGCCAGCCCCAGATGGCCCTGTCACATACACACCCACTCCTCCATCCTTTGGGGTTGCTGTAGGGTGGGATGCTCTTCTGGGAGAGCCAGCGAGCTGCAAAAGACTTGTTGTTCCCTTCATTTCTCCAAGTAAATTCAGTTCATGTCATAGGGAGCTCCCCAGGGAACGGGCATTCGTGCTGCAGTTTCTTTGCAGGCTCTTTGTGATCGTTTCTCTTCAAAGTCTAAGAGTTGTAGTGTAACCAAAATCAAGTTATACTGAAAAAACCAACCAGACCCCCTCCCCAAATGTGATGGCACCACCTTGTTGTCTAAAGAGGAACTGATCTGGGATCAGTGGGTGTGAGGGGCAGCTGGTTTGTCCCTTCCTCATGCAGGTCAGGTGTGTGCACGTGCAGGTTGGTTCCCTGCACCATCACAAGACTCTATTTCTGGGGCTGGACACAAGTTTTTATTTCTGATTTTGAGGAACTGCATTTCAGAATTTGGAACCATACACACATACAATTCCTCCTGAAGTCAGTAGGTAGGTTTTTGTGTAGAAAATGTTGAAGAAATCAGCTCTGTGGGTGGCATACGTCCAACTTCGTGTTTTATTGGTCTTAAACAAGCAGCACTACCCTGTTGGTCGCTATTGCGTATTTCCAAGAGGCTGATATTGTGGTTTTGAGGTTTCAGGCATGAGCTTGATTGGAAATAAGATACAAATGAGATACAACAGCTGTCTACAGCCTCTTGCCCTGAGCTCGTGGGGTGCAATTTCAGCAGTCCAGACCTACAGAGCTTGTAGAGCAACGTAAAGAAAGAAGTTAGATACCAGCTCCACTCAGGACTTTCTGCTGCAGAAACACAAGGGTTGGATACTTCAAACAGGCTCACTGCTGCCCTTGGCAAGGAGATGTGGGAGGATGGCAACTGCAGTGTAACTGAGCAGCAACTGGGAGAGCCCTGGCACTAGCCCTGGAGCCCAGTTTGGCTTCCTGGAGCTACTGGGGGACTCAATACACTGCCTTGGCTAGCACAAGGTGAAAGCTCTGCTGCCTTTTGTCAGAGATCTCCCTCTCTCTTTGCTTCCTCATTCTTGCCAGGTAATTTGGGAAAACCAGTGTCCGTGTGTTCCTGGCCACTTTCAACAGCACCAGCAGCAGCAGATTCTTCTGCCAGATTCAAGGGACATTTAATCATGGCCTCTTAGTCTGGGGGTTCTCCTTCTGAGAGTAAAAAGCCTGGATTGTGCTGAAGGCAGAGCCTTGCTCACCTTTTGGATGGGTGCTGCATTGCCGGTGTCAGCACACAGCTCGTGTGTACAGTGAGGCACAATGGGTAAAGATGTGTTGCTTTTTTTTAGAAGGAATTTTTGGGGTCCTTTCCAGGCTTTTACGGGGATTGGTTGTGAAACTTCATTGTGAAACATTGTGTCTCCCTTCGTTTATGCAGGTATAAAACAAACATGCAAACAGCTATTTATCTGATGAACAAACTCCCACTGGAGCAGAACCCTGCCTTCTGTTTCTGGCTCTGCCATTGATCACTGCACCATCTTAAGGCATTGGACCTCAGTAAACATACTGATAAACGGGAGATAAAAATATTAACTCCCTAGCAGGTGCATTTGGAATTAATAACTAGTTGTAAAGCACTCTTAGACTCATCAGTATGAGAGAGGCTATCCTGGGAAGTGATGTGATCCGTGCTGGTCCTCTGATGCATTTGCCAAATCCAGCCTGGATTCTGCACCTGGGAAGGGGCTGTTGGTGGAGGTACAACCTGTAGCTGGGCAGGTGGCTTTGCTTTGTCTCCTGTATTAGAAGGTGGCACCTGCTCCTTCTGCAGCTGCATCAGACAGACCCTGCAGTCCTTTATGGCATTGTTTGGTGGGGCAAAATCCAGCTCAGATAGGTCTGAGCTCAACTGGGGCCCATGGTTGCCACCCCAGTACAAATGCTTAAGTGATGCCCTACGTTGCTCTGCAGGGCTGGAGCCTCGGTGTCTACCAGCTAACCAGAGAGGTACTTAGTAAGAAAATCCAGGGTTATTTCCAGCTGATAAACAGAAAACATGGAGCAGCCTTTCCCACAGTTTGTTGCTCCCTGTTCAGGTTATTCATTTCCACACCATTAAAATGCGAGTGTAATCCCTGCCCTTTAAAACTAATTAACGTAAAAACTTTCTCTCCAAGCCTGTGTAGTCTAAATGAAAGCTGGGACTGAGTAAGCCGAGGATGGAAATTAAAGCATTACCAGAGTGCTCCACTCAGGGCTGCATTCCTGAGGTGTCTTATCTGATCCTGTAGGATTGCCACAGGCCTTTTGGGGCCGGATTCTGCTCCCTCTATGTGGAGCTGAGAGAGCAGCTGCCTGAGCAGAGCTGGCTTGGCCAGTGTGTAAGGCTGGTGCAAGTGAGGAGAGAGTAGGACCCGCTGCCTCCTTCCTGGCTGCACCAGTTGAAGAGCAGCCTTAATTGCTGCGGAATCAGTTAGGCCATCTTTAATCAAATCCTCCTCTCCCCAGCTCTGACATGTGATTTGTATCTTTTTCCCTGTCAACACTATTTAGTTATATTAAGGGCTTTCCTGGCATGAGCCAACATGGGTTTTAACGTAATTGATTTTGGTAACTCTGTCTCTTACACAAGGAATAGTCCCATCATATTTGCAAATCAGAATGACCCCAGTTTTGCCCCAAGTTGGCACAGTAAAAAGAACGAGTTACCCACACAGGTCCTGCCCGTGGTCTCTTTGCTGCTGGCCCTGCCCTCGGGGACTGTCACCAAGTCCCTGCTGACTTAGAGCAGTGTGAGCCCTGGAAGCCCTTTCCTGGGGACCTGCTGGCTGTTCCCAAGACGATGCCTCATGGCCAGAAGGAAATCAAAGGGCACGAACAAGTGGGAAGCTCCAGTTCTTCCCTGCTGAGCAGTGGGACAGTGATCATCCTTACTTGGAGCAAAGTGTAAAGTTACAGGCTAGCCCAGAGTAAGTTATTACTCAGCACAAGTGAGCCTATAATGATGTGTCCATCTGTGTTTATAGATAGGAATTTAGCATGAAGCTAAACCAGTTAAGGTAAGTGGAGCTGTCCGTGGATGCTCAGGCAGGGATGGTGATGCTGTGTGGGAGCAGGAGCTCCCGGGGTACTCGGACATGAGCGAGAGGAGGCCACAGAAACCAGGAGTGAAAAGAGACTTTATGCAGCTGATCCCTCTGCTGATGCAGGGCTGTTTTGGGCCATGTACTTTCTTGTGCTTTATTGAGTTTAATTTTAAACATCTCAGTTGATGGGACTTCTATGGTTTCCCTTGGGAACTCGTTCTTCAGCCTACCCTAAATTTCCCTTCATCTTTATCTTAGATCTTTCCTTTTTAAAGCACTCTAATGAAGTGAAATACTCCTTTCCCTTTTCTCTGTGTTTCTTGTGATATTAAAATATATTCTTCCACACCTGGGCTGGCAGGAAGGAATTTAAATTCATTCTGCAACCATGCTGGAGCACAGAAGAAATTTTTAACTCTATGGGAAAGGGTTGTAATAAACCCCCAGTTGTAGACTCAGGGCTTGTCTTTATAGGCCTCATTTTTTAGTGCTTTGGTGCATCCTGTGCCATCATAGAACAGCAGGAAAATTTGTATTCTCCAGCATTTTCAACTATCCCAAGAGCACTCAGAGCAGAGGAGCTTTCTGCCAGGACTGTGTGTCACTAGAGCAGAGGCAGGTGGGGTTTAATAACCAGCCAGCACAGGGAACCTCCAAAAACGAGGCTTAGAAAACAACATGCCGGTGGGTATTAACCTCCTCTGATCAACAGCTGCTTCACTGCTACATGTTAAGCTTATTTTGCTGCAACTGCACAGAAAAAGGGAAGTTTTCTGATCATCTAGGCTACACTAAATTGAAAAAGAAATTACTGCAATTGATTGAAAACAAAGTATTTTTTCTGTGAGTTATTAATAAACAAGTAGATGTTTTATTTACAAGATTTTTGTTGATCTTATAGTTTTCTTTAATAAAATAATGGCCTGGATATTTTGAACTGAAATATTGGAACGATTTGACTTTTCTGGGTTTTGTTTTCTTATACTTCCTCCCGCTCTTGAAATCCTCTAAACAAGCATTTGTTGAAAAGTTATGCCCAATATTTCAGAACGGCCTGACCAGATTGCAAAAAAGAAGCCACGTTATTTTTTTGGCTGTCTCCGATTTTAATAAAAATTAAAATTGAGGTTCTTTTTCTGCACAGAGATAAAAGACCCAGGGGAATGTTGGTTTGAACATTGCATTTATGTATTTTTCTTTCAAAATGTCTCGGAGTGGAAGGGAAACAATGCAGGGAATAAAAGAGAACAAAGGCTCGCTGCAGAAACGAGCACGATGACAGTGCAGTGAGGCAGTTTATGAACAGAACTGTTCAAACAGCTGGAGATTGTATTACATTGTTTATCATGTTTAAATCCGTGTCAAAATGACATATATTGTGGAAGTTTTCATGTGAGATTGTGAAGTAGGTATAATGTGAAAAAGTTAACCATATGTTATGGTATTCTTCTGGGGACAAGAAATCTGGCTGAGCCTAAAGGAGGGGCGAGCTCACCAAAGCAATGGTCTCCTCCTGGGACAGGGGAACAGTGTGGGCTGCATGCAAAGCACTCGTGTGATTTGCAGAGCTCCACGAGTCAGATAATTAATTTGATTCCCCCCCACACTTTTTATCTCTTTTTAAAATATCATCATGTTTGAGGTTGGTTTGTTTTCCATAACTGTCTAGTGGGTGATGGTGGGAGGGGAATCAGTTCCTTCCCTGTGCCATTTGTCCCTCCCGTGACAATCCAGCAGGAGCACACCTGGGGCTGCTGCCTGGCAGTCACGTGTCTCCTTTCTGTTTTCCCTAACTCAGAGAGACTTATTCTTGTCATCACATTTTGCTTGTGAACACTTCTAAAATGTGCAAGTCAGCAGAAGGCTGGGGCACGGCGTGGCTCCCTTGGCCTACTGGACAGATTGAATTTCACCCTCTAAATATGTTTCAAACTGCGGGAATTCAAGCAGCTCACAATTTCTATGGTCATTTGTGCTAATAAAGTTTGACAGGCTGAATGTTAATGGAAAGTAAACAGGAGAGAGGGTGCTAACAAGGTCATAATGAAGCTCACATTTAAATTGAATTGAAACGAATATACGAACACTCATGAGAAACAGTTTGTCGTTCTCCTCTAGGCTGTAGTGCAGCATGTGGTAGCAATGGGCAGTTTGTGAGTGGCAGATTAAAAGGAAGCTATAGCTGTTCTGCAAGGACAAATTACAGCTGGTTTCATGAAGAAAACTGACGATGGGAAAGAGGGAAGCAGGGCAGGATGCTCCTTTCCAGGAGCCCACCAGTCACGGCAGCTCGCTCTTGCCCTGTCGTTGCTGTGACTCCCAGCTAACCACACTTCTGTCTCCAGAGTAATTCCCATTGATTCCAATGGCACAAGCCTGCAGGGAAGGGCTGATCTGGGGTCAAATTTTACCAGATGTGAACACTCCAAGTCCTCTTAAATCCCATTCTGAATGCAGGACTTCTTGCAAGAGGGGGCTCAGCCCAGATCAGGCTGGTTAGCAGATTCTCTAAAAAGTCTTTTGCTACTGCCATGGTGAATCTGTCGATTTGTGCTCTTTTAAATAACATCTGAACACAGACAAATGAGTTACTCGCGCTCTCCCGTGCGCGTGCATACGAGGAGTATGTCATAGCCCAGGAATTGGGCTGACTTATCCAAAGCTCTTGGCTCACTCTTTCCAGGCGTGCTTTCCTAATTCCAGATGGATAAGAAAGCAGTGGTGTGCAAGGAACCATCCCCCTCCTTCTACTCCTCCCAACTTTGGCATAGTTGTGTTTATTGCCTGTGACTGAGGGGGTTTCAATATCCTTGCAAAGTTCTGTCTGAGGACACCCGGCAAATGGAGCGTTATTGGTGCAAAACCCTCTGTAACCATCAGATGCTTTTCCGTGACTCAAAAACATTTCAGGCTCTTTTGTAATAAATGTAAATGGCAAACCAGAGGTCAGGGATGGTCTCAAGGGCAAAGACTGGTGTCTAATCTTTATTTTCTCTTTATGAGCTGCTGTAACAACTTTGAAGGTATGAAAGAAATCAGCAGAAATGTGAGACAAGGCAATCTTATTAGGAAAGTGGTACAGAGCTTCCCAGACTTGTGCCTTGACCTCCTTTGAAACAGCCATGAGGCCAGGATCCTCAGATGGTGCAAAGGCATAAACGTAGCTGTGGATTGACTGTAGCAGGGATTTAGTGTTTCTAAATTTAGTGGTTCGATGGCAACTCCCCTTCCCCTACCAGAAGATGCTTCCAGCAGAAGTTTTCATCCATTTTAATCTTGATTTTAATATAAAGGTTCTGTTTACTTATTTTTCAAATGACTGTGGAGATGACAAATAGCTTGAGCTCAGTGCTCGTGGATATGTTCAGGAAATAGGGCCAGTTTATAAGATAAAGGTTTTGGTCCTGCAGTGATCTGTAAAGCTGATCCAAAGTCAGCTTAGGAATCTGGGGGCTACTTGGGGTTGGACACTTGGTTGACATTTACGTTTACAAAGCCAGGGTTTTCACCAAAGATAACTTGATGCTATTTGCAAGACGGGAGATAACAGTGCCAATTCATTAGTCTATTTGCTCAAGTGTTTTTTAATAATGTACATATTTCAGTAATGCCCTGTACACATGCATGACTTCTTGGCTCCACAACCAAAAAGTGAAGAGAAAAATTACTCTAAATTCCTTTTGTGTCCAAAGGAACACACTTCACCCTGCACAAGATGCTTCACTTTTGGGCTGTTGCATTTGGGGCAGGAGAACCAAGGTTTGCAAAGCTGCCCAAGGAGGAGGAAATGCTGGCTCTTACTCTGTGTAGAAGAACTAGATTAGAGGCTGGGATCCAGTCTGGGGGCCCTGGGGTTGATCCCCTGCAATTTAAAAGATGTCCTGATCTCCTCCTACCCGACTGGAAGGCCTTTCAAGGTGGGGCTCTCCCCAGTGGTCCATTGCCTGTCATTTCAGGGGCATGAAGAGAAAGGACTCTGCATCCCGTGCCATGGCCAGGAAAGAATGCTGTCCTCAGTCCCCTCTGCCAGCCAAAACTGGGCAGCACATTCATCCTGGAGCCAGATATTGTTTCCCAGCAAACAAATCATTTCCCAGCAAGTTTTCTGTGTCCCAGAAGGAGATTTCCTCCCTTTCTCACTGGGGCACTGCATGCCTGCTGCAGTTGATGCTGAGTTTCCCAAACCATCCCATGCTGTTCAACCACATTAAATATTGTACTGAAGCTAATTAAGATGACAGTCTGGAAGTGTTTTTATTAACTTTTCTTGCTGAATTTCCTTCCCCCGGACTCTGGCTCTTGCAAGTAACTTTCAAAAACCCGATTCAGAGCCTTTCTCCTTTTCCACGCTCATGTTGGTGTTGGCCTGGAGGTTGACACTGGACTTATGGCTTGTGTTAGTATAAAGAAAGAGTGGGCATCTAACTGCTTAGTCTAGTTTAATCTAGAGGGATGTGCTTGGTAGGCCTTTAGATCAGTTCCTTAAGGATTAGAAAAATTAATGTCTGACACATTTACTTCTCCTTTAGCTGAGTATCAGGCAGGTCCTGTGCTCCTTGAGTCCAGCCAGCGACTCTCAAACACCAAGGCAGAAGAGCCCTCCTGTATGGGGCAGCCAATGGTGCAAACCAAGGCCAGCTTTTTGACATGATGGTTTCTGGCTTGGAATTTTCATCTCTAGGCTTCTTCATATTTTATGTATAAAAATTCAGTTGAGGAAAAATGAGCTCCTGTCACTCTTTGGGCTGCAGGTCTAAGAATTGAATGCTCAGAAAAAGAGTCTGAGCTGTTTCATAAATACATCTCGGGGACCTTTAGCTCCCTTCAGACTGGTCAGGAATCAAAATCGCTGCAGGCCCTAAATCTGATGAAATTCTTCCATTGCTTCTGTGTGAGGAAGTGGTTGAAGTTGCAGAATCTGGTCAGCCTGTAAAAGCTGTTTCAGCCGTTGATGAAGGGCCAGTCCTCATGAAATCACTGAGAACTTTTTCCATTGGGATGATAAATGGTCAAGTCCTTGGAAAAAATACCCTATACTTGAAAAAATGCCCTCTGAGCATCAGACTGAATGGAGGCGAGGGCAGAGTGTTGCGTGTGCTGCATGTCCCCTGTGAGAGCAAAAAGGAGACAAACACACTGGGGGACTGGAGAGGGACGGGAAGGGGATCTAAATATGGCATAGAAGGTCCATTTATTTCTTGTCACCCCAGACATATTAAGCACTGGCACCTACAGCTGACACATAAACAAACTGTGCTCTCTTTTAGAAAATATGTGAACAGGGTTGCTCATTGTCAGTCTTGCAGGCAAAAAAATAACAAACACAGATGTATATTGGGGAGGGATGTAAAGGCTCTGAATTCTCCCAGCTGAAATCCAGGCACTGAGAGGAGCCCAAGGAGGGACTGTCCCTGGATGTCATCGGTGGTGGCAGCACATGGGCTGTACTCCTCTTCTTTCAGGACTTGAGAAAGCTAGGAGGGCCTGGCATGCTCCTTACTTCATTCAGAGGCTTTTCTGCACCTAAATGTTACCAATTTCTTTTCCTCCCTCCGGGGCTTGATCCCTCCTGGGCTGTGGCAGCACAGGGGTGTTGATGGCCTGAGCTGCCTGCTCTATTTTGTTGCCTTTTTCTCTGGTATAAAACTTTGAATCTGAGCAGGGAGCTGCTCTGGGAGCATCACTGCTTTGAGACTGTGTGGCCATTGCAGGAAATTATTGAGTATAAATTTAGGTTTTGTTAATACTGCATGTGAAATAATTATTTTTGAAGAGACAAGAGGGCACTAACCATGAATTACTTCATTAGGCAGCAGTTTTAAGAGAACCCAAACGACCACTCAAAGATGTCTAGTAAAGAATGACCCAGTTAGCAAACCCTGCTGTCTGCCTTGTACCCATCCCTGGGAAATGTGAGGAGTTTTCAACTTAAACTCTTAATGTGAGCTGTTAACTCCGTGTTGTGCTAATACTTAGATGAATCCTATTTTGTTAATGTTTTTTTCCTGAAATGGGGGGGCAGCTGTGCAAGAAGAGCCATAAACACCTTTGCTCAAGCACATTTTCCTGGCTTCTTCTCTGTAAAATCCCAAATGGCAGAGATTTGTTTTGCTTGAAGTTTGTTTTGTTTGATCCATTTGTTTGCAGTGAAAGAATCTTGTCTTCGTTGTGCTTGGATAAGTCCAAAACCTCCAGAAAAAGAAAGTTTCTCTGGTGTAGAGGAATGAACGTGTACAATAACTGTGTGATAGTTCCCATCAGGGAACTTCCACCCGTAGTTTGTGATCCAGAATAAAACTCCCTGCATGCTGGTATTTTTTGGTTTATGTCAATGTCCAGAAGTTCCCAACAAGTTCACTGCCCCCATGTGCCAGATGCTGTATAAACAATAGGGAAAGACTCAGCCCAAGCAAGTTTACAATCTAAATAGAAAACAAGCTGGGAGAAGTTAAGTTTCCCATATAGGAGTGATTTTAATTTTTTTTGGTGAAGTTATGGTTAATTTTATTATTGTTTATCCTACAAAAACTGTAGGATCACTTTTCAGGATCTTATCATGAGTGCTGCATTAATTAGTGTTATTTGGAAAGTCCCAGCACTTAGAGCTAAGATGTTGCACAAGACTCAGCTTCCATATAAAAAAAACCCAGCAAGTTTCGTGTCTTTGTGATTTTCAAAGGAGCTTTAAAACACAATTGA
Organism: Margarornis squamiger; assembly: GCA_035222235.1. NCBI lineage: Eukaryota > Metazoa > Chordata > Aves > Passeriformes > Furnariidae > Margarornis > Margarornis squamiger. The sequence goes on from JAWWTY010000038.1 coordinate 4,053,791, forward strand.
GATGTTGAAAAAGCTCCCAATTTCTGATCTTTAAGAAGTCTGATTCATGGCTTTTTACATGTCTAGAGTTAGAAATACTGGTACAAAGCTGGTGAGATAAATCCAGCCTAACACAGGGCTCACAGATCCGTGTTGTGTGATGGGATTATCCTTGTGCCTCAGTTTATTCTGCCCAGAGTCAGGCAGGAACGGGAATCTCCCAATTCCAACCTGCACCCAAGTGAAGCGAACAGAGCAGCATTTCATTCCAGGTGCTCTGGTTCCTCGAGGAGGTGGGACTTCTTGGAGGAGCATGCCCTGAGTTCCGGAGGCTGGAAAGCACCGAGCCTGAGGTGTGGGGAGCTCCTGAGCATGCAGAGGTGATGCCAGAGAGTCAGGCTGTGCTGATCCCACTGCTCATCCTGCTCCTCCAGCTCATCCAGCGCTCAGCAGCCGGGTCCCCATGGGAGGTTCTGACCCCTGGGCCGCACGGGAAGCTGGCAGAGGGTTTGCTGCAAGGTGTTGAGGGGAAAATAGATTAGTCTGAGACACAGCAAGTCTCAGAGCTGTCACGGGGCTTTCAAAAATAAAGCTTGAGGTAAACAAAGCAACACTCCTGTTTCCACACAGTCTGTGGGATCGCTGCCGCCAGCCTTTCCGACTGGCTCAGGAATTCCACCTATTTCCGAGCCCAGCTCCTCTCTGCCTCTGCCTCCCAGAGCTGACCGAGCCTGCCCACGTGGGCATGGAGAGCACGAACTCCTGCCAAGGCAACCCAGGCACTGGGGGACAAAGGGCTTGGCCTGGCACCGTGCTGGGCAACACCAGCCTGGGCTCTGTCCCACGGGAACTCGCGCACGGCTTCCACGTTCTTGCCTCCCTGCTTGATCATGATTGCTTGGCTTATGCACTGTTAGTACCATATGTTTGTATAGATCATTCAGTACTTCTCCTGAGATAACTGGATGGGGCTCTGCTGTGGGCAGGACGCTGCTGGCTGGGCAGTGGGAACAGCCACAGCTGCACGAGGCTGAGGAATTGTAGCAAATATATGGCAAAGGAAAATGCCAAAGCTACAGGGAGCACAGGTGTGATCACATCACTGCTTGGTTAGGGAATTCCAAGCATGGTCATCTCCAACAGAAATCCTTCTAACTTTACTGTTTGAATGAAGTAATTGCCACCCCTGACATGGAGCATTCCGTGTGACTGGTGGCAGCATGCTGCCCCACCTGCCCTTTTTGGAGTTATTGCAAGGAAATGAGGATTTTCTGCCCCCACTTTGATTTTGTAATTCTTCTATTAATTGTATTTATTGCAAATCAGATGAAATTGAAGCTGGCCTGCCACTCACCTCCCCTTTCAGCTCTTCAGACCAGGCATGCATGATGTATACCTAATGGTTTTGCTTGTTTTTTATCAAAGGGACAGGTTCTACCCTGTGTGTCACACCACGGTATCTAAAAACCAACCCCCAAACCTAAGCCCTCCCTCCAGGCTTTCTGGTGTTGCCCCCTGTAGCCAGGTTTTACCTGTTCTAGGAGAGCACTCCAGCCATGGCTCAACTCCTCGGGTGGAGGAGAAGCAATTTCTACCACAAGAACTGTAAAAACAACATCCTCCTCATTCCCTGCTCTGGTTTCCACTGTGAGTGACCGTCAGGCATGAAAATACCAGTAAACTTTACTGGCAGTAAAAAACTATGTATATTATTTGAAAACCAAAAAAGGCAAGAAGAAAGTGTTATGGGGCCATTAAAAGGTTCACGAGGAATTCTCTTTTCATGTTTGCCTTGGGAGTTTCAGCTGCTCCATTATGAACACTCTTACTGAATGCTTTGCATGACTTTTTATAGGAGATGAAGCAATTGCTTCTGGAAGACTTATTCCTGGAGTCTCTTAAAATATTGTCATTTGGGTGACAGCAGCAATTCAGCAGTCATTTTTGCCTTAAAAAGGGCATATTAAGCCAAATTAAATAATAAAACATTCTGGTGGGATTTAGGTACCTAATTATTAATTGCAAGTTGTCCATCATTAGCTAAGGTTACGTTTAAAGATAAATTTTATGTCTCTAAGGCCAGCACTGTAAGTTAGGTTGGTTTGAGAACTTGATATAAATTGATAAAGTTTTTAAAGGGGAGGGGATTTATTTCTTGTCTGAACCTCTTTCTCCTTCATTCCTTCCCTTCTTGTTTCCTTGTTTTGAAAGCACAACACGAAATTGACTTTCTCTTTGGGAAAGTTTTTAATTGAGAAATGGTCTTTTATCTAAAATGAAACAATCACTGAAGTGCATTTTTTTTCAAAACTGGATGTTTTACTTTCCTATTACTGTAGTTTAATCTTTTATTTAAAATATTGCTAAAGTCTATAGATATTTGCCTTTATAGGGAAATATAATGAACATTTTTACATAATATATCTATTTTAAAAGGAGAAAAGAAAAACTGAAAAATTTATCCAATTCGTACACTGCCCAACTTTGTCAATTTCTGATGAAGTAAACTTAGGTTTTTGCTCATCCTGATTATAACACAGCCTGAGGCAGGAAAAGAAAAATCAGAACATAAAATATGTATCAGAACTCTTCTTGTTTTGTTAGTGTAGCTCCAAAAAGATGTCTAAAATACTTCTGAATTCTTTAAATTAGTTCATACAGAGGCACTGTCACTATGAAAATAAGTGAATTGAGCTCAGGCTTTACTGACAAAGCCAAATCCTTCCGTGGCCCTGAATCTTTGCTCCCCTCCTGTGTCCCCTGCCCATGGAACCAGAGAGGTCCCTCAGTACACTCTGCTGTGCTGGGATGAACCAGGAGTTGATTCTAAGGGCTATTTTGTTGGTACACACCATGTTTAAAAGAGGGAAGGAACAGAAACTCAGTTTAGTGTCTGTTTCCCACCCATTCACTACCAATTAAAGGGAATTACACTTTCTCCCATGGGATTCTCTCTTTCAGGACTGACTTGACACCCGTGTGAGGGTTTGGATGTTCAGTGTCACACTCAGTAGTGGTGGTTCATACAGGACATCTCGCATTGGTTTCAGCAGAGCTCAGATGAGAATTGAGTGATTCCTCTGCCTTTCTTCATCCTGGGAGCAAAGCTGGGATGGTGGGACCTGGTTGCAGGTGGGCCACCCACCCCGTGCTGGCAGCCTGCTCAGGGAACAGAGCTGCCATCCTCATCCTGAATGCCTCTCTTTTGTAGCAGCCCACATCAATTTTCCTTTGAATTTCCTGTGTGATCACTTTTTGTCTGATGCAAAGGCAACTGTCTAGACATCTCTTCATAAAAAAAAAAGTCTCTCTACCCTGCAGTCTGAGAGAGGCCAGAGCACAAGTACAGATGGGTAAATACAGGGCATATGAGATTGATTTGAAGCCAATATCTGGGAAGGTAAGTACTTGCACTCGACTCCGAAAGAGCTGCAGCTCTGTTGCATGTCCTACATAGCTTTTAGATCTCACTCCTACTTACCTGCCCACTATTGACGGGACCAGAGTATTCCATTTCCCCAAGAGCTTTAATGGTTTGGTTTTTTATAAACAGGCAGTGGTTCCTGGGAGGGCTGTAATTTTTTGTTGGTTTTATTTTGTTTTGTTCTCATATGAAAATGCCATCTTAGCATCCTGCTATTCATTGCAATGGGCTTAAGGAAGAAAGTAGAGAGGTATCGAGCTGGCTGAGTGCCTCATTATTTACAGTGTGCCTGTAATAGTGCAGAGCTTAATGTTTTCCCCGAAAACTTTACTCTGTTTTCTTCTGTCTTCACATTTCTTCTGTCCTAGAGGGCATTAATACTAACTTCCATATCCACATGTGCAAGAGCTTGTTTTGTCCCTGGAACTTAATATACAGCTGAATTTTCCCATGTTTCTCTCATGCAGTCCCTTCAGTTCCAAGAGTTTACCCTTCTGGGTCTGTGTCTGCTCTCAGCAGGGGCAAGAACCTCGCAGGCAGCTTTTCCCTCTTGTGGTAGACTGAATCAAAAGAGCCCCAGCTTAATGCTCAGGCAGAATATTAAGAGAACAATAGCAAGTGCAACAAGCGGCAGCAGAGAGAGGCTCACACACCTCTCATGTAGCTTCCCCAACCTCGATTTTGGGACCTACCAGTTTTATAAGCTTTCCATAGCACAGGGGCTGCATCTGCAGCTGTTCAAGCAGGATCACCCATATCTACCTGCTGGGCTCCTGCAGGAGATGGTGTTTTCCTGCCCTGGTCCCAGTCCCTTGGGGATCATCTGCTGTGGGGCTGGTTGGCCCAGCAACTTCCCCTTCCAAAAGGAAGACTTTTGTTCTAAAAAGCACCGTACTGGTATGTTTTGGGGGAGTCTTTGCTCCAAAGAAGTGGAAGTCAGAAGAGGGCTGGGGCAGAGAGACGATGGTGTTGCAGGTGGGAACAGCTCAGCCAAGCTCATGCAGGAAGTCTGCAGTAACATTGGGGAATTAACCCTCATGTCCCAAATGTCCTGCCCCTGGTGCCCTCCCAAACCACCTTTGTTTTCTTTTTGATTCCCTGCTTTCCCACAGTTCTCTTACAGGAGTCCCAGGAGGAGGCTTTGCCCCTCGAGAAGGGGGTGAACCATCATGTAGGCATTTCAGCATGGAAATATTTTGTTCTTCATTATTTCACTGAGAACTCACTGTTTGCTTCAAATGAATGTTTTTTCTAAAAAACCCTGGACTTTGAGTAAACATGTTATTGAGGATTTTAGGTAGCTAAGAGAAAGCTGTTGACCTTTCTGACTATGATAATTGAATAACTCCGTATGAAAATACCTGCTGTTGACTTATTAACCCTTTTGAGGAGCAGTTTCTTGAATTTTTCCTTTTGGCTTCAATAGATCTTGGAGTGATACCATAATAGTCTGCTCTCCAACTGAAGTGGTTTCAGCGTTTTTAAAAACAGACAACATTAGCAAAAGGATTTTTCACATCAAATGCATAGTCAGAACAGTGAAATCAGTATTTGTCTTTTGCTTTGCCTGGCTCCTCAAGGCAGCAGCTTTGAGAAAAATGAGTAAGATGGAATCAGAGTTTAGATTAACATAAAACATTTGCTGGAATTGCAGGTATTTTAAAGATACTACAGGAAAAATAACATATATTAAAAAAAGTTACAATGAATAATTGTTTCCATTAAAGGGACTTTGGTACTGCTAGTAGGTAATTCTAAGCTCCTTTCCCATTAATGGTAATTTGCCAGAAAAGAAAGGCACATTACATAAATATTTCAAAGTAACCTGGGCAGCAATTTGAAGATATTAAGCTTTCAACTTGACAGCCCCAAGCACCTTGATTCATCTTAACATCCTGTAAGATCTTAAATGCAAACAAGCACTTTACTTGAACGGGACTGACTTCAGGACCAAAGTGAACTTCTTTCTACAGGGCTGAGTAAATATTAGGGACCAATCAATGTTTCCTCAAGCATGTTAATTATCACAACTGGAAGAAGAGCAGTGGGGAGGGACTTGTGAAGTAAACCAGAGTCATTTTTCTAAACAAATCCTGTATCTGCAGTCTGCACACAGCAAACCTGTCTCTCATCTGAAGAGAGGACAGGTAGTGACTGCAAGGAACCAAACTTCCTTTAAAAGCAGGACTTGCAGTGTTCATGATGCCACTTCTAGAGAAAGCACAGGATGCAGAATTCTCTGAGCCATGTCTTTGCTGGTTAGAAAAACCTTGCAACGATGGGATTTGGTTATTAATCCATTTTAGTTGTGGTAGTCTGTAGCAGATGAGTGAAGGTGGAGGAGCTGTGATCAGCCTTTGGAGAAAGGCAAGCAGTCCCAGAGAAACCAATCTGGCAGGAAGGCTCGTTCTGGGGTCTGGGTTTGCCTGGGCTCAGAGATGGTTCACTGCTCCTTTCTTCTCCCTCCCATCCCTCGGCACTTCCTCTTGATGCTGCTGCTCAGAAATGAAAAGCAAATTCAAGATGCAGCTCTGTGTTAAACGGATGCCAAGCAGCGAGTCCCTCCCACTCCTGGCACCTTTCTCCTTTCCCTCCTGCCTTTGCTGCTGCCTGTGCCCCATGTACATGTTCAAAGTCAGCAGCCCTGCCTTGGACTTCCTACTTGTGTTTTTAAGCTCCCAGTTACAAGAGGCTTCTGTCTGTCTTAGTTCCTGTGAAGCGTTGCTGAATCTCTCCAGTTCTGGATTTTTTCGGTTGGGATTTTTTTGTTTGTTTGTTGTTGGTTTGGTTTGGTTTTAATATGGTAAAAAAAGAAGTGAGTTCTCATAATTCTCTGTCAAGTGTGAGCCTGAGGAAGGAAAGGCACAGAGCTCCCAGTCACACCAAGGTTCGTATGCCAGTCCCCTCTAGAAAGCATGTTACAGCCAAGAATACAGGGATTTGATTCCTAGCTGGATATCTTGGACAGCAACTGGCATGGTGAGCTCTGGTGGTGTGCATCTTAGACCTTGTAATTAGTGTGGAGCCTCTCTTTGAACATCTATTTGACATGACTTAGAGGATTCCTACAACAGGGGTCGCAGTGATTTGTGGACATTGAAGAGTATTCTCATTGCAGTAATCCCTGGGACTGATATATCAAGGCTGTATAAACAAATACCAAGAGACTGTCTCTGTCTTGAAGAACTTGCAATCTAAATAGAGAAAAAAGGCAAACAAAGGATTATCATCACAAGGGCTGGGTGGAGCTACGAACAAAACCCAAATCTCCTGCATTGCTTTTGCAACATGTCTCTTCTTGTTCGCTCAGATCATCTTGATTTTTTTTTTTTCCAAGTAAAAGGGATTTCATCCCAGAGGTCTGGCACGATTCCAGGGTGGATAACTGGTTGTTTACACTGTCACTGGAGTAGGGTTTCCTGAGCAATCACAGATTACAGCCACTAAGTCCAGAGGGCACAAAGCAGCCTTACTGAGGTCTCCCAGCTCATGCCCAGGAGTCTCTCTGCTCTGGCTTTGTGACTACACTGTTACAAGGGCAGCATTGCTGCTCCCAGGCTGGGTTTGACTCACCTCTGCCCAGCACGAGGCAGCAATTACCACACCACGTAGGTGCTTTTATATTGTCCTTCCCACCTACCAGGCTGTGTGGGAGAACTGTGCTTTAGGCTGTTGGTACCCAGTAGTGTGAGACATGCCCTGTATTTCCTGGCTCTTAGCCTCTCTTTCCCGGGCTAAACAATAGAAGGTACTGCTGTTGGATGTTACGTGTTCTGCTTTAGCTCAGAAGCAACTGCACCTCTGGTGGGCTCAGTGAGCCCTTGGAGAGGCTGGGCATCACTTTGAGTGAGCGTGAGTCAAGGGGATTTGGGGATTATAAAATAGTGAGTGTGGGTTGTTACATCATCCTGTGACAATTCCTGAGCACACAAACATTCTCCAGTCCATCATTATGGGAAAAAGGGCTGTAGCAAACTGTCCCTTTCCTGAGGCACAGCAGTGCCATGGGACTGACACTGGTGTGTCCCACGGCGAGCAGAGGCTGGAGCATCCCTTGCTGAGTCAGTCAGTCCCTCAGCTCCGCTCCAGCACGGCTGTGCAGAGGGAGGGCTTGTCAGAGAGCAGGGGAGGAGGGTGGGGAGGGGAGTTTGTGAGCAAAGGCTCTGTGGGACACAGCAGAATGGTCTGTATTTCTTGCAGCCCTTTGTGCTGTGGTAGAGCTCAACCTCTCCTGGTCATCAGTCTGGCTTGTAAATCTGTTGTAGGACAGGTGCAAGAGTTGGTAACTACCTAATTTGGTGATGTTGAGCTCACTGGTTAGTGTCTGTAAAATGTTGGAGGAAGGCTAGGTGGTACTCTTGAGCTGGATTTTGCCAATGCTTACCCAAGAGGAAAAGTGCTGTGGAAATCTGGAGGGGTGCTGGCTCTGCTGAGCCAGGTACTCTCCCACATGCAGGGAGGTGGCAGAAGGTGCTTGTTGGTCCTCGGGCTGCAGACCAGATTCAACCAGGAAAACACTTCAGCACGTGGTTCACTTGGGGTGTGAGTGCATTAGTCTTGCTGCCATTCAGGATTTGTGTTTGCTTTGCTGACAGGGGACAAGCGGCATTGCATGATCTGCTGCTGGGTGAGCAGGTCCTTAGCTCGTGATGTCCTCTCTGGATGGGGCCTACGTGCATTTCATGAGAAGGTTTTCTGACTCAGGCAGAGCATCTTGTGCCATCAGCATAACCAGCTAAAAATGCTGTCACTCAAAGGAGCTGCAGAAGTGAGTGTTGATGTCACAGCAACATCTGTGTCCTCTGGTCCTGGTTTCTGCAAGGGACAAGACCAGTTCTAACCCCTGTACGGAGCCCCATGCACAGTATTTCCCTCTGGGACCTTTCACACCATTGAAATTGGTAGTGTTCACAATCTTCTGGGCCATGTCTTTTAGAAGTAAGTTTAGTTTGTAAACAGTCAAAACCAGTTTAATTTAGTAAATTTTACTGACCAATACGTGGCTGGAAAGGGACTGACTGCTCGTAGGTGGGACATTTGGGCTGGAGAGCATCTACTGATGATGAGAGTCTGCAACACACAACTCGCACCCGTAAGTGTTCATAACAGCTGATAAAAGTGATAAACCCTCCATGAGCTGTTTATTAGATATCTTTTATTAAAGATAGCTATTAAAGTGGTGCTAAGGAGAAAAGGAGGTTGGCAGGTGTTGGCTGAGATCTTGGCAGCCCATTTCAGAAGGACTGGAGTCCAGTGGAGCACAGCCTGGAAGGCAGAGTGGTGGCACTGACCAGTTGCCCTGGGCTGTGGGACTTGCATGGCCTGAGTCTCTGGTCCTGTGCATTTTTTCTCCTTCAGCATGTGAATGGATTGGACTGTGTAGCTGTTTCTGAGTTCTCTGTGCCCTCCTCTCAGGCAGTGTTAACACAGTCTTTGTTTTGCAGCAGCTGGATTTTTGCAGGATATATAGCCATTTAGGATAAAAATAGGAGCTGCTCCAAATCTCCAGATGCCAATGCAGCCTTACAGTCTGGCCCTAGATTGCTGTTAAAAAGTGGGATGTGAGCTTCTATCTCTTTAGAGTGTCCTTAAAAGGTTTACTCCTGGACAAGTTTATGCTCAAATTTAGAAAGTTTGCTGTTCATCGTTCATTTGCCCATACTAGGTCTTTCACCAAGAAGGAATTAATGTAGGGAACAATGGGAGATGATTTTGAGGAGAAACAGCAAATAACATTGTTCAGAGGACAAACTTATGTGAAGCTGAACTGTGAATTTCTAGGAAGATGCTGTTTGTCACAGAGAAACAGGATATTCTGTAAAAGCATATTGCTGATCTATACATTTTGGTCTTAATTCTCTTGGTTCAGGAAGTTTGGGAGCTTTTTTCCAGCTCCTGAAGCTGTGTATATTATGCATGTGGCACAGTGTGCTGTGAGTTCATCTGCTCCCTGCTGGAGCTGTTCCCAAACACCTCTGTACTGCTGTGGCACAGTGTGTACAGTCCCACAGACACATCACACTGATGGCCTGTGAAAGGCATCACAGATTATTGATAATAGGATTCAGGTATCTGACCACTGGAATTCTGCATTCATGTGTTTTCAAGTTGTTCCTAAATAGAAGAAAATTTTAGTGTAAGAAAGAGCACACTTGAAAGACTGAACTTCTCAACCCAGCATCAAGAGGGATAAACTGTATTTAAACAATATGTTTAAATAAAGTCTGAATTGACACTGATTCATTCCAGATGAGACTTTGGGATCTTTAAGATGTGTGGGCTTGCTGTGCTATACTTTATATCAGCAAGAGTCACCCTCTGTACTAAACCAGGTGTCTGCAAGGCTTGGCCACACGATCATGGCTATGATCGAACAGTGGCTCCTTATCAGGCTCAGTGACCTGGGTGTTGGCTTGGAAATACTTCCTCTGGCTGGTGTGTGGGTGCAGAGATCCCCGAGTCAGGCTCCCAGGGCGCCTTCACAGTGTTTTGCAAGTCATGGAACTGCTCTTTGCTGCAGTTTCTCTCCCTGGGACATGAGCAGAGCAGTTTCTCCCTGAATGTTACAGCGGGAGGTGCTGTACAGACCCAGTGTGACATTCCTTTGTACTCATCAGACTATCTGGTGTCCTTTTTGTCCCTCATTTCAGTAGATGCTTTTGTAAATCTCCATGGTCTTCTATCAGCACGGTTTTTTAGTTTATGTGCATGGCATGATATCACTACTTAATGATGACTGGGATTTTTTGGTGTTCCTTGAAAGAGCTGGCAGGAGGACAAGCATACTCCTTTTCTCATTGGCTCTCCAGTAGGTTTCCAAATAGCCAGCACAGCAAAGCTCTTAAGTATATGCTTGAGGCCTTCATTATTCAGGGTGGCACGTAAATACAGTATAATTTTCAGCAGTTTTTGGAGTGTTTGTGGGAATAAAGATGTTTTCCCAAATTGAAAAGGGACATACACAAGGGAGCCATATGCGTGTAAATATATATATATATATTTATAGATACATACATACATCAGATTCTGTTCTGTCTTCATGCTCAGGGTTGCTGAGCAAAACTGCTGAGGAAGAGCTGACCAGCTGCACACTGAGGCTTTCAGCAAAGGAAACCAGTCATCTCCAGTTGGGAGTGTTTAATTGCTCTCTGCACAGCTCACTGGTTTCAGGGCCCCCGGGGACCCCCGTGATTCTTTTGCCTGAACACCTGCACGTTCCAGCCTGTGCTGTTTCATCCAGGGCTTGCTGATGTGTCTGCACCGGAACGTGCATCTGAGAACAACATCCAGTCTCCGTTCAAGCTTCTTTTATCAAAAAGAACCTCATAGAGTTAGAAGGAAATTAATTTCTAATATTGCAGACACACACAGGACCCTTGGAGTACCTCAGCCTGAAAGACTTGAGGTGAGGACCCAGCACCTATGTCTGCAGCTTGCACACACAATTGTTAGTGTGAAGAGCTTCTGTGTTATTTTGTGTCTCAATAATTTTTGATTCAGTTTCTATCACTGAGCTTTTTAATGCCTCTTTCTACTTGACTGAGGTAGAGGATTAAGACACCATCAGGCTTGTTCCACTTTGGGCCCCTCGCTGGTGAAGCCTTCCAGGATCATTGCAGCCCGGAGGTGACCAGTTCAGGCTGTGGGATGTGGAGCCACCTGTGGGGTTTTGTGTGCATGGGTTGGAAGGTGTTGCTTTCCAGTCCTGTTGTCAAACTTACAGCAGTATCCATGTAAACTTCCTTCCTGGTTCTTTCAGATCTGGTTTCATTGTCCTTCCTCTTGCATTTGGCATCAATCTCAAAAAGTTTATTTGCTATCTGCAACAGCTGAGAACCTTTTTTTATAAAATCTTGGCTGTCCTTGCTGTTGAGTAAAGCTCAGAATTGCTGTTGTCTTCCTCCAAGCATTGTTTCTGTAATGAGGATCTCAGGTAATGCTGACATTAATGTGGACTTTCATTTGACTACTTTTCTAAGGCTTTGCAAGCAAGACATTTCTTGCTTTCTTTTTTGTTTCCTCATGTACTAGGAGCAGCATGAGTTTGTGAAGGAAAAAGAGGGAGAATGGCAGCATCCATGTGCTACCAGAGGTCCCCAGTCAGGTTGTCTAACTGAGGTGACCTTTCCTAGTAGCTGGAAAAACAGACCCATGTCATATATTTTTGTCTATATGTGTTTACAAAAGCACTGGTTCCCATTTGTAATTGTGAATTCATCTCTGTGGTTTCCTGGAATTCATTTATTTTCTTCTGTGTTCGTGTCTGTTGTAAGAAAGACCTTGGCTTACAGTGACAATCAAAAGAGTCATTGCTTCTCCTGAAATATGAGACCTTTCAGGGTGACACAACCTGTGACAGTGTTGTGAATGCCAGGATTTATATTATGTTTCCTGACAAACTCAAGGGCCATATAAAGAGAGAAGTTTGCAAGAGGTAAATGGTTGAGAGCAACTCACAAACTTAAGAAAAGCTGTGTTTTCACAAAGTGACGACTCATCTCAGTGTCATCCCTTCTAGGGTACTATTATGGCGAGTCCTGAAACTCTGATACCTCTGAAGTAAGTGCTTTTTGGGAGATGACAGCCTGGCATGCCCATCTTGCAGAGGACCAGTTCAGTCCCAAGGGATTGCAATATAAGGGCTTGTGAAATCTCTGCTTTCCTGCTTTCCTTTGCAAGCCAAGCAGCCTGCCTCACCTCCAGACCTTCCAATAGTGCATGGACCTGGACTGAGTATGTCATGCTATCCTGATCCTTTGATCTTGCAGCATACTGCAAACCTCCAAGCCTCAATAAGCTCTGCTGGAGCAGGGGAAGTGCAGGTTTGGAAACTGAGGCACAGAGGTTTGCCTGCTCTTTGTCCACACACACAGCAGGCAATAGCAAGCTGAGGAATTCCAGTGACCTTGGATCTCAGAGTAAATCCTTTGATTCCCAGTGATGAAACTTCTTCATTTTGCTGCCTCCATCCCTGTCAGTGGAATGTAATGATGTACCTCTCTCACCCCTTCCCTTTCTCCCACTTCAGAGCAATAGGTGTTGCAAAGCAGATTGGTTAAAGCCTCTAACCTAGGAGCAGCTGTGGAGTGTGGGGTGGGACACTCGTGGTGCTCCTCTCCTTTCTTCTCCCTGCAGCACACCATAGCTGCCCTCCTTGGCAGATGTTTGACCCCATGTTCATTTTTACAAAGGAAACAGGGAATTCCTCACAACCAAACAGAAACACAAGAAATCTGGATAATCAAGAGGATATATTTTCCATCCCCCCCTCCTTCCCTGTTTCTGGAGTGCCATCCTCCCCTCCAGCTCTTGTAGTGCCCATGTGGCTGTGCCCACAGGCAGGTTGGCAGGAGCTCTGCAGTGCTGTACTTTGGGTCAGGGCAGGGATAAGGCACTTGGGTGGCTGAGAGAGAATTCATCACATATCTGTTCTGGTGTGATATTGTGTTTCAGTGTGTTGTGACTGGGTGTGTAACAGGAGCCAGCAGGGAACCTGAAAGCAGAGCCGTGCTAAAATAGCCTGTTCCTGCCTGTGGTTGCTACCATGAGGCAGGTCTGCGTGTGCTCCCCTGGCAGTGGGTGCACAGAGCTTTGACAGGATTAGCACATGGTTTTAGCAGCCCTCAGGAAATACGAGCAAAGGCTGGTTGGGATTGTGCCCTCCCTGTGCAGGGGGTCTCTCTCACTGAGGGTCTTTGGGAAGGTGTAGGGGAAGGCTGGCAATGGGGTTTGCTGCTGGTGGTGCTGCTGCCTCAGCAGCGGGGCCATCCGGGTGCTGTGCCAGCAGCCCCTGGTTTGTGTGGTCACACTGTCGTGTGGTCACCATGCTGTCAGATGCCCCCACTCACCTCCTGAACCTGTGTGGCACCTTTACCACATGCTCTGAGCCTTGTCCTCCAGAAGCGAAGAGAAATTGCTCTTCCAAAACTTCAGCAAGGGCCTTTCCACACGCTGGTTTGGTTTGTTCTTCTGTCTTCCTTTATTTTCTCCCTCGCAGTGTCCTGGTCATGGGACAGAACTGCAGCGTGTCCCCCAGTCCCCATAAGGAGGCTGCAATGCTGGTGGGTGGGCAGGAGCCACTGAGGAGTCTCAGAGCCCTCTCTTTGACATGAAGACATTCCCCAAATGTTTTCCATGGGGCTGCATGTGAAGGTTGTGCTGAATCTGTGTTGTGTAACATTGACTGGGTCGATCATTAGCGTAATGACAATGGCAGCTTTGATCTGCAAGTTAATGTATATTCACTGCACATCTTAGGAGTCTTGCTTCAAGAGAACTTTGATATTATTAGATATGAATCTATAGATTACAAGGATGTAATTGCAGGAACTACAGATGGTGAAGACTTGTAAAGTAGGAAACAAAGGCCTTGGTACTTAACTGCTGCTTTTCCTGGGACAGGAGGGAAAGAGGATAGCGGGCAATGGGAAGTGTCTCCATTGGAGTGAGATCTGAACTTAATATACCTATATACCTTAGGATGGGGGAGAGTATGTAGAAAATATATTTTAAGATATTTCCTCTTTTTCTCGCCCTCTTTCCCTCACATCAGCCAACTGCATTCTGTTCCACAGAAACAGTTTGGTGTAGATGGGCAAAGTGCCTGAATTTTTGGAGGTGGTCTCATAGTTTGGTTCTGTGCTTTTATTCTGATAGATTTAAGAAGCCACTCCAAGTTCCACACTTATCATAAAATGGCCTGTCTCATTGCATGGTCTACTCAAAATTGCACTTTCTTCCTGAGATCATAATTGTACAGACTTCCATGCAAAGGGCAAAACAAGATAGACTGTAACTATGTTGTGCATTCTTAAAGACAGGACCAAGCAATTCCCTTTTGTGTGTAACAAACAAATTATTTGTCTTTCATGAGGTAGGAGAAAGCTTTTGACTGCAGAGGAGCCCATTGAATGTGGAATGCAGGAGCAGGAGGAGGTGGGATGGCAGACAGCAGTCTAGCAGCTGGTGGGAAAGGTGCATAAAGGCAGAGAAACAATAGAGGATAAATGGAAATTTTCTAAAGTATTTTGTAATGGTTTCTTCTTCAAAGCACATAACCCACAAAATAGCTTTATATAGTTACAGTCCTATTTGCCAAAATTACATTTAAAAAGGATTTTGGAGAAATGGAGACATGTAGGTTGGCTGCTGGCTTTTAAACCAGAAAGATGAGAACATGGAGAGGGTCTGTGCAGCAGATTCATAGACTGGGTATGTCTAGAGAATGGTTTTGAGGCCAAGAAATTACAAATGTACCTTTATGAATTGTCATGCAGGCAGCTGAGTGTGTGTAGACCCTGTAAGGGAGGAGGAGGAGGCTTGAGTCTTGTCCCCAGTGCCTGAAATATGGAGCATCTTTGGCAAATTGTTGTTTTGGGGCTGTTTGTCACCAGCTGGGTATTAAACCCTGTTCCAAGCCATGCAGCCAACATGCTTCTGTCAGAGTTGCTGTACCTCTTTCTGTGCCTCCTGCCACTCCTTGTGTGGGGTTTTGGTTGTAAATTCTTCAGGACAGGGCCTACCTTTGCCCAGGGTGGTTATTTGCAGCAGGGACTTTGCTCTGCAGTGGAGTTAACTCTTCTGCACTGTACAGGGAACTGACAGGGGGTGCTGATGATGCCACACTGCCTCTATGTGGGACAGTCAGCCTCCAGCAAAGGCACCCCCAAACCCACAGCTTTTCTGTACCAGTGATGCTTTGAGTGAGGACAGCACTCAGGTTATTGGCTGCCTTAACTCAGTGGCGGAAACAAGTCCTAAGTGGTTTTAGAGCCCTCAACATGTTGCATCTCTGATCACTAGACATCTTTGAAAACCAAGCAGTGTTAGTTTGAAGCTGTTCTCAGCCTTCAGGTCCCCTAAAGAGAGATGTTCACAACTGAACAAACTGTTCAATTCTTGCCATCTCCTACAGCAGGACTTTCCCCCATTCTCTGAATTGAACTGAAATGGGATTGGTGTCTTCTGGTGTTTTGGGGTAAGAGCAGCATAAATCCCTCCGATCGTGCCATTCAGTAGACACAGCTTTGTTTATTTTTTAAGCTGGCACAGAAATGCAGGATAAGATGAGCTGACCACAAGTCATTAAATGTTATGACTTGAGTTGAATACTGAACAGTATTGTTAAAGCATAAAGGGAAACTCTGGAATAAATTAACAGGTCGTATAATATCTTGCATTTCCCAGAAATGCAACAGCAGCCACTCATCTCTCTTCAACTACTTTCTCAGCTAAAGGTGAGATATATCTACTCTAACTCGAGGCATCCAGGAATCAGACACTTATGTTTGAACTGGTCACAGCTGGAGCTGTGCTCCCTTTGCAGTGGACAGGGAGAAATGGGAACCTCCAGAGGGTGGTTCAGCTTATCCTAAGGCGAACATCTAAGATGGATCAGAAGATTTGCTCTCAGAAGGCGCCTGTTTCCCTCCACTGAAGGCGTTTCTGTGGCCACCTTCTCCTCCCAGGTATGGGCAATTACAGCTTCCTGCTTAGCTGCTGGTGCTGATGGCCAGCTCTGTGCTGCTGTGACAGGAGCAGGATGGTGCTGATCACCATCCTCTTGCACTGCTGGGATATTTGGGAGGAAATGCATATTAAGTGCTTCGGGACTTCTGTTTGCCCTTGGCAGATGGCAGGGCTTGTGCTGCACACAAGGCATCTGATTCATCCATGGTTCATTTAGTGTCTTGTATAAGGAATTCTGTTCTTTAAGAGGATTCCTGTTGTGCAGTGGTGGAAGTGGACTAGGTATGTTATTGTGAGGGCACACTTGTGGCATCTCTTCTCTCTACCAGGCTTCAGCAGACCTGCAAACAGAATAGTTGCTGTCTTTGCTCTCAGGGTGACTGTGGGACCTGGCCCCACACTGATGTGCCAGAGCTGGCACTGGGGCTGAGCTCAGCCCAGGATACAAATCCAGGTGGAAAGGGGAGTCTGCAGCCCATGCAGGCTGTAAGGCACCTCTGTGCAATTGATGCTCTTCAAAATTGGTTGTGCCCCTGCACTGGGTAGCAAAGCCTTCTTCTGTAGCTGCACTTGGTCAGGGGACGTGTCTTCTAATTCTTTGCACGGCTTAGAGGAGGGTTTTACACTTGTGTTCTGGAGCAATTGCCTCATATTTGTATTTCAACTATTTTTAGGAAGGCAGCAGACAAACTGCATTGAGACTGAAACATTTATTTGTCTGGACACTGTCTGCTACAAATTTTCATTCACGTGTGTAATTCCAGAAACTTTGATTGGAAGACTGGAGCTCGTTGGAGTAGGAACTTCCAGGATTAGACCCTAAAAATATATGTTGTTTTATGAAATAATACATATTACTGCTTAAAATAACATAGTTCTAAAGCAGTGGCTGGCATCCAAAGCTTGACATCCATATTTCTGTTGCCAGGATATTTTCCCACTAAAAGTGAATTAAAAACATAAAAATCAATGTCTATTTAGACTGTTCATTATTATTGCTTGGTTAAGTATAAACAATTTGTCAACACATAACAGACACTTGGAGAAGACATTTCCTTGCAATAATACAAATCTGAAATTCTCCTGGCTGCTTCCTAACCTGGCACTCACAGCCTTGGATCCAAATGCACAGCTCAGAAGTTTTGAAACTCTCCTCTGCGCTGGGCTTTGGGTAAAGTTTCTCAGCAGTGTATAATTATTCCCATTATACCTGTTGTCAGTGATTCATTGGCCACTGAGACATACGTACAAGCTATTTTTCTCTTTATGACTTTTCAGGGGGATGATTCACTGGTTATAAGTGTACATTATCATATGACTAAAGAAGAAAGAAAAAAAAAAGACAAATGGAGTGAAGTGCCACTGAGATTTTCCATATTAAAACAAAAAAGAGTTTGGTCAATAAAACAGTGATGCTTCTCCCACCTAAGGACAGCAGACATCTGTAAAGCTTCAGACCAGCCAGAATCCATAGAGCTTTCCTTTGGTTTTGCACTTCTGCAGTGCAATAGGCTGAAATCAGAGGAGTCAAACAAAGTAAACACAGTTGGGACAAGACAGGGGGGTATCAGCTTTTCTTCTGAATGGCTTGACCACGCTCTACTCAGATGTTGGTCCTTGTTGCACACTAACCTCAATCACGGGTGCCGGAGCAGAGCTCATCCCGAGGATGTCAGGGTGCTCACAGCACATCTGTTCTGCTGGGCTTGGCTACAGGAGAGAGCAGAAATCCTGGTCATCAACTCCAGTTGAGTGACATCGCTCCTGGGAGATGGTGGGGCAGCTCTTTGACATAAAATCGTCTCTCTTGGTGGCTGGTGACAACCCCAAGCAGTCACAGGACTACCTTGACAGCAGCAGCTTTGAGTGCATTTTGTAACCCACAGGTTGACCTGAAGATGGGTGGCAAGGACCACTGAAGGTGCTGACTGAGACAGAGACAGGAAAAACCTCTTCCCCTGCAAAAAACTGGTCAGCAGAGTGAGATGGTCTGTTGAGCAACAGGGAAAATAGATTTATGTGTCACTGTTAGCTTCTGCGAATAAGCCAA
Organism: Margarornis squamiger; assembly: GCA_035222235.1. NCBI lineage: Eukaryota > Metazoa > Chordata > Aves > Passeriformes > Furnariidae > Margarornis > Margarornis squamiger. Next base: position 4,071,712 of record JAWWTY010000038.1, read on the forward strand.
ATTGTTCTGGCACAAAACACAGGATATTTATTCACAGAAATGTGGAATTAATTGCTATCATGCCCATTTTTTTAATGGGAACACGTTTTGTTTTTTTGGTTACAATAGTCCTGAGCCTCAGTCATTGTCAGGAGCGGGGCTGCCCTGCCCTGTGAAGGGGCTGGCAGGGAACGGTGGTGGGTCTGGAGGGGCAGGGAGGGAGTGCCAGGGAAATGTCCATCCCACGGCAGGCTTTGAATGAGGGGAGTTCCCTCACATCTTAGTGGAAGTCACTTTTATGTCCTAATACAAAGGTCTGTTTACATTAGCTTGTTACCGAGAAAACAGCCTCCCAGATGTTTTACTTATTTCACTGGCTGTTACTTTTAGTTGATTTTACTCTTCTCTGGCTTTTCCTTTGAAAGCAAAGGAGGTGATTTCTTACCTCTCCTCCTCTCTGTCTGTACCTCTCTTCGTGGCTGACCTGTCACATCTTGAAACTGAATCATAGGTTTCCTTTGTCTTAGATCCAGACTTTTCTAGCTAGGCCTCCCAGGTTCTTGCCAAACACTGTCCTTTAGCTATCCAAGCCTTTATATCTTCTCCTCCCGCTGCCACGCTGTGGCCCAAATTGCAGTTTACACCATGGCACTTTTCTGGCATCAGAGTCACCAAAACATCCTCCTCCTGTGCCTCTGCTTGTACCTGACTTTCCCCTTTGCTTGGGCCACAGGAAAGCTGCTCTCCCGTGGGCTGCTCTGGGACAGAACAACACTCATTTAGCATGGAAATTACAGGTACCAGTTCCTTCAGCCTGTGGTGGAAGAGCCAGGGAGGAGAAACGGGGCATAAGGAGTGAATGCTAATGGATTTTGGGAAGGAAGGCTGAGCTGAGACAGGAGAGAGTGCTGGGTCACTCAGTTTGAAAGGCACCTTCTCTGGGCTAGCAGGAGACATTCCTGCTCTCACTGGGACTTGGTTTTTCAGTGTTTGTTCACACTCGGTGCAGCACGAACTGTAGTTATCCCAAGGCATAGTTATCCCAAGTCCCTTGGGAATCAACTACAATTCTCCTGTGCTTTGCATTCCTCCCAGTTTGGTTGGATCTGGGTTATCTGCTCCCTCCATTTCCCTGGTTAGTGGAGAATTGACTCTGCCCTCACAGAGCCTTCAGACACATGCAGAAGAAAGATTTTTATCGACAGAGATCACAGATATATGAACTATGTCAGGGGTGAGCAGGTCATTCTGATGCAATTCCATGGAAACATGCAATTACACTTATAGGCACAGATGAGTAAGGTAATTTGGAGCACAGCTGGCCAGTAGCAGGGATTTTCTACTCTCTAATCATTGCCATGGACCCACGGGCTGGAGGAGAGCCCAAGCTGAAAGGGTCACTCGCAGGCCAATAAAAGAATATCTGTTGACTGGGAACACCAGACTCAACAGTTTCAAAAACATGTTTTTCTTCATGCTGTTGAAACACAAGATTACACTTAGTCATCACTTATATGGTTGGACTCTTATGATCTCACAACTACAAACCTTTTCCTTTCTTCGTCCTCCCCCTCTCTCTTTTTTTTTTTATTTCATTTTTCTGTAGAACCATTTATTAAACATATGTTTTATTCCTGCCTGGGGATTTCCAGTGAGTTTTCTGTGGTCAATATCCCAACGCCTGGAGTGTTCCCAGGGTACGGTTGGGGAGATCTTAGTCAATGCAGAGGAAAGAAGTCATGCCTGTTCCCTTGCATTAAAAAGGTGGGTCAGATTTCCAGCTGGTGTAAATTATCCTGGCCCATAGATCTGTTCAGATGGTGTTTGTAGCTTCTTTGGGAGACGTGGAGGAGTAAAGCTTTGCTAACAGCGATGCTGAGGGAAGTGTTCAGATTTCAGATCCCTGTGAGGATGTGTTCACATTGCCAGAGCAATCTCTTGATCTTGTCTCAGCTGGAAAGGATGGTGCTGCAGTGCCTTGTCCACTCAAGTAAGTACTGCATGGAAGTTTATGGGAAGTCAGGATTTGTCTGGCTGTGCTTTACAAACCTTTTTTACCATGTCCTAGAGCTTTGGCTCTGCCTGCAGTACCACTAAGCTCTCTCGGTGCTGCAGCAATTCACTGAGTCTGGGTAAAGCTGTCCTACATATCTAAGCTGATGACTTTGTTTCTGGAAAATTTCCATTAGTTTATCGCATCTTCATCCCTTTCCAGGCAGAAACTCTGTCAGCTTCTCTCTACTTCCCTGGTGAAATACTGCTACACGAGTCACTGCTTCACCCTCTCACCCCAAACTCATTATTTCGACCCATCTTCATTAAACAACGTTATTATTGCAGTTACTGTTGCATCTGGAAGGCTTAAAACCCAGACACACAAAACAGAGTAAAACAATTTGTTCTGCCCCAGTGATCTGCTTGGTTGCTGGAGACCAACTTCAGCAACCTCCAGCTCCATCGACTCACCAATTAAACCAAATCCTTGTCATTTAATAGCACTCTATAAATACTTGCTTGGAATAAGTTTTGCTGTCTGTGTTGTGCAGCTTTAACTGATACAGCTAAAATGTAGCCAAACGTAGCCTCGGACCATTTTTCTTGTGGCACATGCTATGCTAGGATATTCAAATTGCTAATCTCAGTTTTGTATCTTACTCCTTTGAAGTATAAAATATCATTATTTCATCTCTGTAACGTCATTTGTCTTTTGTCTCTGCTCAGTCCTGCTGCACAATTATTTACCGGCATCTGTAGCATCATTTTTTTGGGGGGTGTATATTTACTAAGAACTGAGTCTGAAGTATTGCAGCTGGATTTGAGCTGTCAGCCTAGGGCTTGCCTGGTGGCCTGTCCTCAGCACAATGCTGGGGTAACCTTGACAAAGAAGGTTTTCTTGATTTCTGGTCGGAAAAGTCTGGTTTTTAGTATTTCACTGCTCTCAAGCTCCATGAATGTCTTATTAATGTCCCCTCCCCTCTTGGCACAACTACATCTGGTGACACCTGTGACTTAGAGTGAGGAAAACCACTGCACTGACAAGAATACCACTGTATTCCTGAGGTGTTTTCAAGGTTTGGTTTCTCTTCCAATGCTCTTCCTCGGATGTGGGTTTAGCCTTTTGTTTCAGGTCAGCTCAGAAGCAAACTCAATTCTTTCAGCTTTTCCTTTGGCTGCAGGAAGCCTTATATTAGGCTTTGGCTTTTCATGAGACAGATTGTCTTTATGTTTCCTTTCTCATTTATAATGCATCCTACTAGGGCGCTGCTTCACCTCTCTCTGGTGTTGTAGAAGCCTTTTGTTGTTGTCTCTCTGGCCTCTCCTGCGCTTTGTGATGTTCAAGTACAAGATGCTCATTAGAAAAGCCAAACTGCACCTCTGAAGGTGTGTATTCAATCAGCCTTTTTGCACTTTGCCCCACAACAGGTGAATCTATTAGGCTGCTTTCTTTCATTTCACTGGGATTAATTATAGAGTGAGAAGATAAGTTTTATGGCAGTGAAGAGCAAAATCTTTGCTTTTAAACTCCCCAGTCTCTTGGTCTGCAGGGATATATCTGTCAGGAGAGACAGCGCCTCATCCAACTTTCCTGTGTGCATCAATTAAAACTTTTAAACCGGGCTCTGAAACTTGGAGTGTTACTCAGTAAACAGAGCCTGTGCTGAGTGAAAGCCCTAGGCTAGAACAGCCCCTGCTTAACAAGGCTGGTACCCCAGATCCCTCCTGGAAAGGAGAGCTCATTTCATTAAACTGTGGCTTGTCAGAAGCTGTCAGAAGGTGTACAGCCTGGACAGGAAAGGCAGTAGAAGCAGGGACATTTACTAAGTGATTAGTAATATCTGGTATAGAATATATAGAAAATAACCAAATCAGATCACGCCTGAATGATGTGGAAATGGCAGATGCTCTTGGTTTCCAGTGTCACCACTCACTGCCAGACAGGGTGATCCAGACTCTACATGGTGTGAAACAAGAGGGCTCAGAGCAGAGAAGATAATGAGGTTAATAGGGTTGGGGTAACAGTATCCACGAGTGTAACTTAGGAAGTAAAGCAGAGAAACTGGTAAAACAAACTTCAGAAGCATATGGCAGTGGTTACAGGGCCTGCAGAAACCATCACAGGGTTTGGTTGCTGTGATGGATGTGAGCAGGACCTTGTTCAGCACTGCCTTACTCTTCTGTGCCTCTCAATCCTTTCATCTTTTAATGCCTCTATTCTTCATCTGCAAAGTGAGGATCCAGTATCACCTTAGGAGGATGTGGATTGTCTTAAATTATGAATGTCTGTAAAGCTCTTTGAAATCTTTGGATGGCTTTTGTTTCAGGAGTACAAGGTATTATGTGGACTATCATTGCTGTGCTTGTTCAGGAAGAGTACAATGGGGTTTATTTGCAGCTGTGGTCCCAGCTGAACTCTGCAGTTGGATGCTGGGGGATAGGTGTTCCATTAAATCTGCATGTGGACAGCTCAACTGCCTCTGACTATGGGAGCTGCAGGAGTAATGAGAAAGAGGGCTGCAGGACAGAGAGAGATAAATGCTGGCTGCAGCTTTTGCTTAATTCTTCCCCTTTTTCCTTGTCATTAATCTGGCCAACTAGAAATAAGAATTTATGCCTGTATCTATTAGAGAAGCATAGCTGGAATGTAAGATTTATTGGCACCAATATGAAGGAGCAATTTCAGAAAGAGCTCTGGAAATAAATTCATGTGTTGGGGTTTAACTTACTCTGAACTCTTCCTCTACAAGAACTAATGAGCAGAATGGTGCCAATTAATCATTAACTTTTGCCCTTCTGTGCCATTTTTAGCAAAGATTCTTAAACCCTCTTTAGGGCTGGCACTTGATGCCAATACAGCTATGGGGTGGGAATTTTAATATTCTGTTTACAGCTGGACTGGAGACAATTAGTGATTAATTGCCAAGTCAATGAGAGCTTCAGGAAGACCCAGGTGTGAGTGGTGACTCTGCTGTGCTGGCCTGGCCATGGCTGAGCTCCTGCAGAATGCAGTGCTGTGGGAAGGAGGAGCTCAGGAGTGAAGTAGGGAATATCCACGTGTTTCACAAGGACTGCAAACACCTTTCTTCTTCCTGTGCTGTGCTCACACCAATTCTGTGAATTCCCTCAGGGAACGGGTTGTCGAGACAGGATGGTGGAGGCAAAATGATCCAAAATGAGGGAGGAGCATCAGGAATTAGCACAGTTTTCAGAGGCTACTGCGCATATCTTGTGTGGTATTCTCACCCCACTGGCACTGAACTTTCCGTTGTTATGAGAATATGACCTGTAGTGATGAGCAATAATTTAACAGGGTTGTGAATGGAGGTGATTTTTCACCTTCTTTGCTTTTCTTGATCCTCCCTATGTAGCAAAAAGCCTGCTAAACAATGTTTCTGCTCCCCACAGTACTGAGTTGCAGTTAACAGCGCTCAATTCTATGTGTGAGGAGCCTTGGAGGCCAAATACCTTCTTCCCTTAAACCTCCAGGATGCCCAGAGAGTCACAACTTGGAAGTCATTAGATGGATCTTTAGATAAACCATGTTTGTGTGTGAGATAGTCAGCTTGGCACTGGCTTCTAATTGATGCACAGCTGAGGCTTAACGCAGCTCCAAGAGATCAGTGTGTAATGATGTTTTTCCACTTGGTTCCAGGGAATGTTTGTCCTGCCCCTCCTGTTCCCCTGTCTCTTTTAGCTCTGGTTAAATACAATGGAGAGAGTTCACTCACGGAGCCTGTTCTGCTGTCTTGCAGTTGTGTGGTTGGTTGCCCAAGGAAAGGCAACTCAGTCTGGTTTTTAAAGCATTTTTGTAGGACTGAACTGAGTTTAAAACTTAAACAGCACAGTGTCACACAGAATGAAGGTCTCGTGCTGTGCACTGAAGATTTACAATTATTTTAATTTAACCCAAATGAAAATGTTATGAGCCAAGTTATTTTGCAGACATATTTTCTGGATGGTTATTCGATTCCTTACACTTCATATGGAAGATTTAGCTTGAGGCTTGGCCACTCTATCCACGTGTCCAAATGTATTTTTGGCGTTTGGTTTTTCAAAGCAGACCTTGTCAGCTTTTGCAGGTGCAAGTTTTTTGTCTTTGCAACTACCTCTGCCTTCAAAGGGATATTTGGAGAGCAGAAAGTGGGATTGCTGCAGTGTGTGGAGTGGCACGACACAGGGGCACCCAGAAATGTGGGGGAGTCTGAAACACTCCTGCAAGGCTGTTTGCAGGGCTGGGAAGAATCAGGCCAGCCGTGTCCCCTGGATGAAGGCTGCAGCATCAGGCATTGCAGATCCTTCTCTGGCTTCATCCTCAAGTGGGCACTGTGCTGGCAAGGATCCCACCTGTACAATGGAAACCCATCTCTGCAAGGCCCTGGGGACTGTGATAGGTTGCCTTGGTGTCACAGGGTACTGGGGCAAGAAAGGCTGTTGATCCAAGGCTCTTTTTTGTCACTCCAGCAGAGAAATAGTTGCTGTTTGGTGTGTATCCACCCCTGCCCACCAAGTGCCATTGTGAGGGTTAACCAAAACGACCTCCTGAAAGCAAACCCTGAGGCTCTTCAGTGCAGGTGGTGTGAAGAAAGGGCCCTCATGTCCTGGGTAGCTCAGCATCAGCATTCAGTGTCTGCATGAAGTGGTCATAAAGTCGGTTCTGATCCCTGTCTTGTGTTGTAAAGATGTTTTCTAAGATACTGCAGAGGAAGAAACACTCAGTGGGGAGTTGTTTCTGTGTATTTGATTTGTATTTGGTGTTTGCTGGACCTCATGTGGAAAGTCTGGGGGATTGTTTCAGCTGTCACTTCTGCAGAGAGGGAAGATTTCTAGTAGACAAATGGGAGACAGTTGTCCTCCCTTCATTTGTGATGTTAGTTGGGAGTTTGGAGCAGATTCAGCCAGGCACATTCTGGCTTGGATGTGCCTGTTTTTGTGTCTCACTCACATGAGTGCTCAGGATCAGCACGGGAGACAGAGAGGTCCAGTGATTCCAGTGGGAACAGGAACTCAGGAGCATTGTGGCCACCTCCTCCCAGCAGCCACCTTTAACCCTTTTCAAATGCCTCACCTTTATGGAGGAGGCTCTTTGTCCACTGCAACAATGCTTAAATTGTGCTCAACAGGCTCAGCTGATAAAGCCCCTCCTGGAAATGTTCTCTTTTCGTATTTTAGATTCCAGCATCCTTTTGAGGAAATTAACAACCGTGTGGAGATGGTCTAATTGCACAGAACTTTGGTTGAGGACAGTCAACATTTCCTTAACCTCTTATTAAGCCTATCAGAGAGGTATATTTTTTCAGGTCATATTATTAGCATGATGTGTTTGGCTTCTTGTCCTAAGGAAGTGCTCCAAAGATACTAACACACACTGAATTGAAGGAAAGAATGGAGATGATGATATGAAGCCCAAGAATTTTAAGTCTGTTAAAAGTTTAACTAGGAAACCTTGGTTGCTGAACCATCTGCTTTTAATCTTCCTATCGCTATGCAGTCTTCTGGGGACTAGGGCTTGGCAACAGATTTCCAAATCACTAAATTAATCTTGTCAGGTTCAGGAAGCACCAGAAAACCCTTGGGAAGTAGATCCTGCACTCAGTTACACCTGTGTGAACTCACCACCCTCAGCTAGCACAGTGACACCACGTTTTCTCCGTAGGACTGCGTGGTCAAATACCGAGACACATTGATCTTCAAACTGAAATCTAGCTGGATTGCTTCTCCAAAGCCTCTAAAGGATAAATGACCCTGGAATATTCAAAACAATCTGCCTCATCATCAAGCAGTCTCAAATATCCATGTGGATGTTTGAATAAAAATGCTCAGCAGCATTGCAAGAGCAAGCCTTTTACAGCAGTATTTCCTTGCTTGAGCCACTGGATGAGGCATTCTCCCTGCAGCCCCATCCTGTCAGCGAGGGCGTGTGTGGCCTGATCCCAACAGCCATAGCAGAGGTCTTAGGTACAGTCTCTCCATAAAATAAACCCCCAAAAGTTAAACCTGCGTCAAGTTCCTTACATTTTGGATGTCAAGCAGAGCTGGAAATTGGCTTTAGACACCTGTCAGCTCCAGGAAATAACCATGTAAGAACTATAATTTCTTAATGTGCATGTCCAACAGCATGACAAGTGCTCAACAAATAATGCAACAGAGATGGCTCTTGCTGCCTCCAGGCTCTGCTGGTCTTTCTCTGCAGCAAAGGGTGCCACCTCTACATTCCCAGCTTCTCATTCAAAGGCTCCTGGACAGCAGTGGGAAGAAGTGGTGGTGAAGCTCCAGGGAGCCCTGGTGCCCAAACTGGGCTGGGGGCAGCAGTGGAAGCCACCTGGCAGCTCCACAGCAGCTGAAGGGCTTGGGTAGAAAGCTGCGTTTCTGAAGCCCCGCTCTGTGCCTGAGCTTTGTTTTGCTGCACAGCAGCTCCTCGGAACGTTCCCAGACTCCACGTGTCTCATTAGATGTAAAAGACCTGCACATCTCCCTCGTGATGGGAAGCTCCTGCACATCTCCTTGCCGGGAAGCTCCTGCACATCTCCCTCGTGCTGGGAACCTCCTGCTGCGTGCTGGAAAAGCTGTCCCTGTGTGGCTGGGTCCCTTTGGAGCTTTGCCCTGGAGGAGCTGCGGTGGAGCCTTGGCAGCACAAAGCGGGAAGCAGAATTTCCACGTTGTTTTTCTTGTTTAACTCTCAGGAAAAAGCCTGAGATTTTTCTAAAAATCCTGTCAGTCTCAGTTGTGAAATCTGACGTACAGCCTAAAAATAGCATTTTGTGAGAGCTCAGAGTGTCTACATCGAACTGACTGGAGGACCAGAAGTTGGCAAATCCACACGGCTCAACATTTCCAAAACTAATTTTCCACATCAAGTCTCCTCTTCCTTTTCCCTGTGGTGTTTAAACAGGAATGTAAAAAGAAACTGTTAAGGAAACCCACATATGTAATTGTTAAGGGAGGAAGAAAGTTTTGTGGCTGAGAAACAGGAGAAGAGCCAGATGATCCTGTTACTTCTCCTGCCACAGACTTACGTGACCTTGGCAAGCCGGCGTTTCCCAGAGCGTTGACTAATATTGGCTGCTCGTTCCTTGGACACTCAGTGTGGGACAGTCCGGCCGGGAGCTTTGGGAAGTGGTGAGCGGCCAGATTTCCACTGAGCTGCTCAAAATGAGACGACACATTTTTCAACTCTTGCTCCTGGACTTTCTGCCCCTCTGTAGTGATGAGAGTCTCCTCTGAGCAGGGGGTGCTGGAGGCTGGGACTGCAGTCGGGCACTGGCCATGATGTGACTTTTCATACCAGCCGAGTGTCTGTCCCTGTTGTTCCACATTTCCTCATCTGCAGGATATTCAATCCTGAAGAGTCAACAGTGAGTTCCTGTATTAAAAAAGCCCTGTGCCCAGAGGAGTGGGGGCATAATAAGGCTCCTGGGCTGTAAGGCCCCGTTATACTCCTGTTTCTGCAGAGAGTTGGATTTCTCAAGTGCAATTTGTTGTCTGTTGTTTGGGGCTAATTTTTGCATGAGCAGAAGGAGTCTGGTGCAGGACAACGAGGTGAAGTGGAGCAATGAAACCATCATTCCCTAGAAGGGAGAACAAGAGGTTGTTTTTATCCTGCACCTTCCCAAATTATGAGGGAAGGCTTTGAAGTACAAAAATAGTTGCTGTATTATACACATATTGTAGGATGTTTACCACTGGAGACTAATGCCTAAACAATGAATTTCCAAGCCACTCCAAATGTGATCCAGCTTTATTCTAAACAGTCACGAAAAAAATCCTGATTATAACAAATGAAACTCTGCTATTTGTTTTCTTTTCACAGTTGGAGATTCTGTACACACAGAGAAGTTGCTTAGGGTCTGAAAGTGTTTATCCTGCCAAAAATAAATGTTCTAAAAATGATCACTTAGCGTTTTCTGCATCTCTGCATATTTGTTTACCATGAAGAATCTGCTTACAGAGCTTATATTGTATTTTTTTTACATTTCAACTTTAGTGAAGAAAAATTGAGCATGCTTCTTACCAACACCCATTTCCACTCCAAGTCATGAAACTGTTTTGTGACTATTTTTGTGCGGGCTGTGGTTACTCCAGAGGAGTTTATTTAGCAACCAAAGGTGATTCTAATAGCCAGATTTTCAAAGTAGCCTTTTAAATATAGCACCATGTTTGAAACGGCTTCTGTTTGTATGTGTGAGAGCTTGTAAACTTGCAGGTTTTCATGAATACAGATGGTTTTGTATCCAGGATTAGTAAATATAGAAATAATAATATTAGACTTGTGAACAAAATTGACATTACAAGAACAGTGCATGTATCAGAACAGCCTTTTTCCAGGAAACTGCAGGAGGGAGATTGTAAATTCTGGATGTTCTCAGCCCCACCCATGATTTCTCCTCCCCTACAAATACTGGTTTGTTTGTGGTTTTGCATATTTACAGAGAATCTTTGCTGTTGTATTTGAATGTTTTCAGAATTAATGAATTGAGCTTCCTGTGAAGTTTTATCACCCCTTTACAGAGAGGGAAACTGGGAAAGAGAAGTGACTTACCTGAGGTCACATAAGACATCTGGAGAGCTTTGGAAGATGCACAGTTCTTCTTCCTTGGGAGGTGCCAGGGTTTTTGCCCTGTGACCATCTTGGCTCCCTCTGGCTGTGCCATCCTTGGGAGGGTGCAGCAGGCTGCTGACCCTCTTGTTCTGGGCTTAGTGATGGTCTCTTGGGGAAGCTTCTGAAATTCTTCCACTCTGTGTCTTCATATGTTAAAATTTTTTCTGCCTGTTCCCTTTCAGACCTGTAGAAACCACTCAATGAATTGCTAATGTGCAGTGGGAGGAAAAAGCCTCTAGAAGCTTTGCAAGTGCAAGATCACAGAGCACTTAGAAAAGCAGAAGCTCGATCTCCCCTTCGGCAAGGGGCTCAGAAACCTGGCTGTCTGCCTGAGGCTTAGTTGGTGTTGGGAATCTAACTCAGCTGAGCAGGAAGAGGGGAGGGCAGGAGATTCCTAACCAGGGCCAGAGGAGCACCCTGTGGGTGCTGTGCCCTGGAAGCAGGAGGTGTGAGCAGCCTGGCTGTTCCTCTCTGCCATGTGGGCAGGTTATGGTCTCTCAGCGTGGGCTGACCTCGCTCTCACCTGCCGGGACCACCATCCGCTCTCTGCTGATGAGTTTGCATGCTGGAGTGCTCCACTCCATCACTGGGAGATGGTTTTGCCATAAAGTGCAATATTCTTGCCTTATCTTTGGGAAAAACCACCTGTGAGTCCTGCGTGGAGGCAGATTATAGACACGTGGGTCAGCTCTTAGAGGGTGATAGGTTAGTGCAGGTACCACCTCGTGGCTCCCCTGTGTGCAGGCTCTGACCCCTCTGTCTCCGTGGGCTGAGCTGCCCTGGATCCCATCACAGGTACTGGGGGGTCACGCAGGCATTTAGCATTTGTTTTGGGGCTGGGACACCTGCCTGTGTGAGGTGGGGCTCTGCACCAAGGGGTCCCTGTGGGCAGCAAGAGCTCTCTGCCCATGCACAGACTCATCACTGGAGCTGGCACTGTGGATTTTTCTCAAAGTAATGTTTAAATAGTTGGATAATTTTCAATCTACTTTCTGTAAAGCTCCAAGAACTCTTTTTTCATGTCTCTCCTGATTGCAGATGGATATAGATTGCATCCCTTAGTGAGAGAGGGCGGTGGGGGTATTTCTTCTCTTGCCAGCCTGGGATTTCCAAATCATCCAGACTGCCTCTGCCAGGGCCAGGATAAATGGAGAACCTGGTTTCCCCTCTGTCCAGTCCACACAGGTGCTGCCATTCAGAGGGATGCAGATCAGAGTGCTTTGTGCTGCTGGCTGTGTGGCCTGGTTTTGGTTATCATATTTAATTGTTGCTTAAAATGGTGTTTGAAATGTGCATGAGAAGGGAGCATCAACAGCGTTAAAATAAAAAAGTAGGTAGTGACACTCCCAAAAATCACAGTTGAAGTGTCCTGCTCTCTGTGCTTGCATGAGTAGCAGTCCAGCACCTGAACTCTTCACTGTGCCGTTGTCAGATGTCCTGTTCCCGTGGAAGGATGGAGTGAGGCGAAGTGCTTTTGTTATCATGGCACAGAGTGAGTGGAGCACACCTAAATAGGTGTCACTTGCCACTTAACCTGAGTGGCAGCTGCTGTGTCACAGCACACACAGGTACCTGGTATTGGAGTGTTCAGCAATTCTCCTCTCCTGGTTGCTTTTTGGGCTTTCTGAAGGCCACTGATCCATGTGTCACACACGGTTTGGCATGAGGGATGACTCCGTCAGGGGTCTGTTGTCACTGTAACTCATCTCCTGACAGCTTGTGTTTGAATCCAGTGCAAAAGGTCTCCCATGCAACAGCCTTTTCCCCTCCTGAAGCAGGGAGGGATGTTGGTTGCAGTTCGGATGCCATTACAGTTCCATGACCTCAGGAGACGGCTCTGCGTTCGCACTGCCAGGCTGGGAATAGTTGGCATTGAGCAAAATTGCTATTGTGTCAAGGATTTGGCCTGGCTCCCTACGTGATGGGAAATAGGCACAGAGCCCAGGCAGCATAATGCAGTTGGTTTCTTGCTGATTTTTACCTGCCAGATCTGGAGCAGAACAAGCAGTTATGGCTGATGTCACTCTGTTTTAGGTTCTTATTTGTTTTTACAGGCATATGACTGGCTGGAGTAGCGAGATCTAAACTCATCCTCATAACTCAATGCAAATACCTAACATAACTATTTGAACATTTCAGGTTCAGGGAGTAAAGTACATGCTGACCTGCTTGCCTTGTAAATGCTTGTGGTCTAATTGAAGAGCTCATAACTTTTTTAAATAACCAGTTGAGATTTTTCTGTGTCCACTGTAAAGCAGCTTTTCCCAGGTTTTTTTTTCACAATTCAGCTAAAATGAAAATCACAACTATACCCAAAACTTGCTTTTAATGCAGTTCTGGCACCGTTAAGTACTAGATTCAGTAATGAAGGCAGGGCAAGCTAATTCACATCCCATTTTGTAATAAAAGAAGGATTTCCCAGTGCTGGGAATACAAGAAATTGCCCACATATCGATACACTTCTGACCTCACACGCATCCTGTGTGACATCTTGCCATTCCTTAGGATAAGAAATACTCTGTGCTCCAGCCACACAAGTCCAATTCCGCAGCAGTTGTTGCTTCCTCAAAACCCAGCTTTCTCCCCTTGGACCGAAGCTGAGCTCAGCTGTGCCCTCCTCCAGCACAGCCGAAACTCCAACAAGCAAAAAGGCTGGTTATTTTGGCCTGGAAAGCTCTGTTTGAAGGCACGGCTGCCTGCACAGGGCTGTTTCCCTGCTGGCCCCCTCCCTGCCTTCCAAGGAAAACAGCAGTGCTGGGCTGGCGCGCTCCTTTGGGCTGCAGTGGCACCGGGGTGGCAGGCGGGGCTCAGCGACATCGGATCGGTCCCTCCGGTGCTCGGTGCTGCAGCCCTCCAGCCCAGACCCTGAAAGCAGATCCTCGGAGGGAAGGCTCTGAGCTCATGCAGATCAGTTTGCAGGACCGAGCCTGGAGAACCACAGTAATTAATAACAACTTGGCAAGACCGTCCTGGATTTCAATAGGAGTTTTGCACTAGAGCGGGATGAGAATACACCATTAAAATAAGGCAGACAGTTCACAGCAGGCTGAGGAGAGAGGCCAAGATCAACAGGATAAAACTCTCCTTTTACAAAAACTGCCCTAAACCTTTTTGTCCACACACAGGGCCTTAATTCAAGGCTTGTTGAAGTCAATGGGGAAAAAACCTCATTAATTTCAATGGGTTTGAATCAGCTTGAACCCCAGTTCTGGCCAAAAGACAAGTATTTATAAGCTGGCCAGGGATGAATTTTAGTTGGAAACTGGAGGACAGTCTCCAAGTACAGAGCAGAGGGGTTCTGGAGCCACCTTCAGCAAAAGGGGAGGTGGCAGAAATGTCTTAATAATTAAGATAGCAGTTGATTGAGCTAGAAAAGACACTATGTGGTATGGTGGGATGTGATAGCAGAGGAGAGGTCTCTGGTCCCTTCCCACACCAGCAGGGCACAGGCCTGTCACATTCCTTCTTTTCCTGTAACTGCTGTGCACCAAACCCTATTTTAAGCAACTGCTATTTTATACTTCTGGCATAGCTTCATTTCAAGGAGATGATGTATCTCCAAATTATTGAGTATTGGGGGATATTTTGTGACAAATGCTCCTGACAGGTTTCACACAAACACCACACTGTCTGGTATTCCATCTAACATGGCTTTCTTGTTATCGCACTGATGACATGATTTCCAGTCATGCTCCTTTTTTTTTTTTACAGAACACATGCTTAAAATAACTTTTTCTGAAACCCCTTGTGTTTTAGCTGAGCTCTCCCTCCCTCCCCAGCACGTGTTCTTACGAATTCCTGAAAGCCGCAGTGACACAAACTTCTAATGGCTGAACTTTGATGTTTGGTGTTTCTCAGATTTTGTGCCCCTGCCTTGGAAGCGGCTTTGATGTGGGCTGGCATCCTCCCTGCTCTCCCAGATTGTCATCTTCTTCCTCGCAGCCTCTGCTGCTTCACTGTGCTTGCCTTTGTTTTGTGCTGCCATGAAGCTGCAGGAGGGTTCACGGTGGGTTCACAGAGCTCTGTGGCACACGGGGTCAGCAAACCCTCAGCCCCAGCCCTGAAAGGGAGGATGCTCATCCGAGGTGGGCACAGTTTTACTGCCAGTTTATTTGAAAAGATCTAAAGTATAGAAAAATCTTATTTTCTAAAGCTTTGGAACCACATTATTATGTATTTTATGGAGATGGTGTTGTCGTGAGGCTGTAACTCTTCTCTGCTCCAGGTTCCCTTCTCTGTTTAGGGCTGTCACTGGCTGGCTGTCTACAAAGTGAAATATTAGGCCTTTAACATTATGTTCAATAAAATATATGTGATTCTAATAGCATGCTGTCCTCACTGCTGAAATTAATCAGACTCTAGATAAAATTAAACCTATTTTTGACTATCATAGTTAGCCCACTTTAATGGGAGAATGAGAAATTGCTCACTGTAAATATGCTGTAGTACTGAACATAGATTTGATACAGTTTTAATTTCCCTTAAAATCCCTTACAAAACAGCACTGTCAGATATTTAACTTATTTTCTTTTCTCTATTGAATTTTCATCAGCTCTTTCCTTACAATAAAATAATCCAAATTTAAGACAGCGATAGCTTTTCACAGATAGATAGTAATATTTTTGGAGAAAAAACCAAACCACAAGTCAAAAAATAATGCTTGTTGTCAGTGGATGTAAAGTAGAAAATTATTTCCAAGTTAAAACCAAATTATGTTCTTTCTTGCTTATTTTTTCTTAGTGCAGAATGGAGCGTCGCCAGCAGTTAATGAACTATTTTTAAACAAGATTGTTAAAATAAAGGTTTTGACACAGAATTTAGCAAGACGCTGATAGAAACGCTGTTAACTTGCATGAGTAAGATTTTTGTGCTAATTACATGGCAAAAAACACCCTGATCTCACCTAATTTAATCATCTCTTGTGTCAGATGGAGAGGCAAGTTGTGATCAAATAGAACAGCATGAACCTGGAGGGATCAAAGCCCGCGGAGTTACTCAGGGTTTGCACCAAAGCGAACCAGAGCAGCATCTGGCCCTCTTATTTTTATTTTTTTCCCCAAACCAAAACACAACCGTGAGTGCTCCGAAGTACGTCCATGATACAGATTTGTTTTTCTTAACAACTGTGAAGCAAACTGGCTCAGAGCTTGTGCCAGATCTGGCTGAGCCCCTGCCAAGTCTGGCGTGCTGATCTGTGTGGCAACACTGGCAGCCAACACGAAGGGTTGCGCTCGCTGCGACGCTGCACATGGAGCCAGGGCTGGCAAGTGGTTCCAGCTCCCTCCGTTCTGCTCCCTGGCCACAGCCAGGCCAAGGGAACAGGCGGCTTTTAATGAGCCTCGAGTGAAACGCTTGGGCTGAGACTGAAGAGCCATTTACGGGGCATACGGTGCGTTAGGGCCCTTTCATCAACGCTGCCGTGAGCACAAAGTGTCAGGGCTCCTGGGGGTGGGAATGAAGCTATTTGTTTTATGGATAAGTATAGTCACTGCTATTTCCTGCGCATTCCAGGGACGGAGAAGTCGCCCTGCCAATTCGCTCTTGACATATTTACAGACAGAGAAAGCCACCTTTGGACTAGTTTTTGCAAACATCGTGTTCCATTATGACAGCGTTCCCAAGGCTGAGGGTGAGGAGTCTGGCTCAGAATATCTGCAGCCCCAGACGGCGCGGGCCAGACTCTGATCCCGGCCGGGCTGGGGAACGGCAGAAGGAATTCCAGTAACTTTTCAGCATGTGTTCTGGGCGAGCTGAGCTTAGGGCCTAATCTTCCATCTTTGTGAGATCCAAAGAGGACTAAATTGCTGAGTTTTTATTTTCTCTGTTTTCTAAGCAGGAAATAGCCCCACCAAGTCCTTTTATGGGCCCTGCTGTCTCAACTGTGAGAGTCTGGAAACTGTAAGGGCATCCACCAGTGTCCAAATTTTCAATTAATAAGGCATTCCCGTATTGGAGAGGGATTGCTGTGGTTGCCAACAAGGGCTGGCGATTCTGCATGTCAAAAGCAGGATTGTAGAGCTCCAAAGGCAAATCCAGCACCTTGGGGCCATGAATAATGAACGAAATGGATGCTCAGTTCTGGGATCAGGCAAGCTTTTAAGTCCATTCTTAAATCCTGGGACTAAAGCTCATGCTTACATACTGTACTAAGCAAAGATGGTTGCCTGAGCTTAGGCTTGGCTTAGTTATATCATGCTATGCAAAAAACCAAACAAGTGCAAATCGGGCAGTGAGTGATGCTTTGGTGGGGCCCTGAAGGTGATTAGAAAATTCCTGCTGCCCTGCAGTGACCCTTAAACGAGGCAGCATTACTGGAGGGGTCTGTGTCTGGGAGAATAGGTGAGAAGGCAGAGAGATGCTAAACTTACACAGACCTAAATACAGACATTGATGAAAAAAATGTCCAGTTTGCATTAAACGTGGTCAGGAGTAGGCAGAGCAGAAGTTACCATGATCTGGTGTTTACGTTGCATTTTGCAACAGGTAGATTTCCTGGCACTGGAGCTTGACAGCCTGGTTTGCAAAATTACTCAGGTGGAACCTGCTTGCTCTTACATGTCCTCTGCCATTGTTGAAAAATGAGAAGTATCACCACAGCAGGAGTTGGCCCCTTCTCCTTGGTTTCTGTGTGTGTCATCAAGTAGAAGTTCCTCTTCTCTAGTGGCAAGTCTTGATGACAAACCTTGTTAGCAGCAAAAAGAAACAGTAAAGTGGTAGGACTCTCTAATAATAGAAAATATGGCTGAGAAAGAGCCTGGTGTGTCACCTTGGCTGTGTGTCTGCCCATCAATCTGGGCAGTGTGCTGCTCCGCTGCTGAGCCCCTCAGAGTCTGTCTGACCAGCAGCAGAATGCACCAGCCAGAGGGTTATTTTTGTGCTGGACAGGTAGGGATGTCTGGAGCCTTCCAGTTATCCCTGTTTGTTACAAGTTTTGCCAAAACACGCCTACTACTGAAACCATTGGGTGTTTGCCACTGGCTTTGTGACAAGCCAAAGTGGGTCTGGGCTGAGGCTGTCATGGAAAAGGAAGGGTTTTAAAGCAGACCTCAGCCAAAGCCTGTGGAAACTGTGGACTTTGTTGTGGCTTGGATGAAGCCTTCTCACAGGATAGCACTGGCAGGTACGGCCTCGCTGTGCCAGGGCTTGGTGCCTTCTGTGGGTTTTGTTGTCAGCTGTGGGATTCGGGAGCGCCTTTTATCCTCATTGGAAATGCACAAACAACACTTGGAGGCAGAGGAGCTGCTTGCTGGGGCCTCACTCTGGGACAGAGCCTGCCTGGCTCCCCAGGAGAGGCACGGCCAGCGGCGCCTGCGAGCGCAGCCCAACCTGCCCTGTCACACGGAGCCTCGCCCGCAGCCACTCCTTTGAAGCCAGAAAGAGATGGGACGTGGCCAGCCATGGGAATGGCTTGTGGTGTAGGTGGTCAGGACTGGCTTCCTTCTAAAGCCGAGTGCCAGGAGGGAGCATTGCAATCCTGCGGGTCAGGGGTAGGGGAACAAATCTGGAACAAAGGGACTCTCTTAAAGGGTGGGATGTTTCAGCCCAGTGCAAGGACAGCTCTAGTAATCGACATCTGGAGCCCAATGGATCTGTGCTGTCACCTGATGGAGCAAAATATTTCAAGTGCAGCAAATTATATCATTGTTGGTAGGGAACATGGGAGCAGATTCATGGCATCTTGTGATTTCAGTAAATGGCAATGTGCCTGTCATTATCACATGAGCCTGTTGCACAGGGATTCCTCAGGAAGCCTGAGGAATATTGTTGCTGCAGCTTACGGATGACTTTCTCAGACACTGGAGTGTCATCTTGCTGGCTTCTTGAAGCTGATAATTATTGATTGTATTTCAGTGCATGTGTGTTAAAGATACGAAAAGCAGCAAGGCTGGAGATGTGACTCAGGTCATGAGTCAAAGAAACAGTGGGATTTTTAATTAGGTCTGCTCATTTTCTTGAAGGCTGACAATACATCTGAGAACTTGACATTTATTTATGAATGCATTCCAGGTTTGCACACTGCGTATCAAAACGGAGGACAAGCCTAGGGAAGGGTGGGGTAGCGTGCTTAGATACTGTATCTGACTTGCCCTCCTGCCCGCAAGTGAAATTCTTTCCATCTGAGTCCTCCTGAGGTGGTGCTGGGTGAAACGGCCCTTGCCAGAAGGTTGTCTTGTCCCTACTCCTGCCCCTGAGTCAACCAAATAGGTTTGTTTTGTTTTCATCCATTTCTGCCTCCCCTCTGGCATCCCATCTACCTCTGGGGGTGGTGCCTCCTCTCTCCTGTTCTCACCAGGGTGGGGAACTTGTCATCTCACCTACCTGCTTTCTCTTTCCATTTGTGCTGTTGGAACGGGCCCTTGGGATTAAACAGAACTCCTCTCCATCCCAGGTGTCCGTGTTTGCCACCTTGACCCACAGTGTGTCCTGACAGAACTCCTTTACTTCCCGAATGTATCCATGTGATGCTCTCAGGGAGCAGAAGGGTGGGGAAGCAGTCCCTGCTCACAGCCCTCCCTGTGCTCCTGCTCCTGCCTCCCTGTACTGCAACGTGTAGGTACAACAGGGCAATCTCAGGGCAAAGCTCCTCACTAAGGTGTTGCTGCTGCACAAGCGGAGAGCAGCAGTGACTCCTCTCCCCATCCTGTGCTGACTCTGTTTGCTGGCAGCGGTGGTGAGCGGTAAATGCAGCAGATGCATCCTCGTGGCTCCTGAAGGGAGAGGCTGCAGTCTGAACTCAGGTGGTGCTTTGGTGAGTGGGTAAGAAGCAGTGTTTGAAGATGGCAATCACTCTGATGGCCTTATCTGTTCTTTGAAGCCAAGGAGCCACTCCCTGCCCCATACACACATGATAAGCTCCATCAGATTCTGTGTGTCTTCTCGGCAAAAATAAGGGCTGAGTTGACTCAGCTGAGCAGGGAGCCTGTGACTCTGGGCGTGGGTGTGCTGTGGTTTTCCCACATCCACACCGAGTGCCCAGCGTTGGCACTGAGTGGCGGGGCTGGCATCTGTGTGAGGGGCTGCCCAGCACACACAGGCTGGGTCTTGCTGATTTAAATGCCAGAAGAGGCAGCATTCCCACCTCCTGGCTGCTGCCACCCCTCCCTGGCACTGCAAAAACCATTGCCAGGTCCTCAGTGATCTCCATTCAGACCCAAAGGTGGTCAGTGTCTCAGGAGGATGTTTCTTCAGGATGGCTTCAGGTATCAGACGTGGCTTTCAGGAGCCCATGGCTGTGGTAGGGCTTTGTCCTCAAACTGGGGGGTCGCCAGAACTGGCTTGGGGTAACTCAGCATTGAGCCATTGCTCATGGGGCTCCTGTGGGTGGTACATGGGGAAGTGATACAGAGCTGGGATGCAGCCAGGCAGCCAAAAATATCAGGAGCAGAGCAAAATTATTTACAAAGCAACTGAATATTTTTCCTCCCTCCCCCTCACATTTTTTAACAAGCTTCTTTTACCACTAAGATTTTAATCCTAAAGAAAATTGGCAATTGTTTGAGAGGCAGAGGTACATCTCCACCACATTGTTTAATAACAATGTACTAGAAGTCCCAATGGCAGTAGATAGTGCTTTCTGACCCAAAGAATGCACATTCTACCTTGAGGGGAAAATAGAAAGAGATAGAGAGAAGAGAAAGGAAAAAAAAAAGGTTGTGTTTATAAATGCTGATTTGAAGCCAAAGGATTTCATGTCAAAAGTCTCTTAGATCCCTACAGTCACTGCAAGAAACACATAGAAAGTTGGAGCACAAATAGCTCCAAGTGTTGAAATTCAACCCGTTTCAGCTCAAGAAGCCAGTGGGGAAATGCTGTCTTTGTGCAAAGACGGTCAAAGCTAGTTTAGAGCAGACACAGCAAATGACTTGAAGCTACAAAGTGAAGTTGTCAGAAGCGTGTTTCACTTACCAGGCTAAAACACAGCCTGATTCAGCTCTTAGAAAAAGTTCTGGAGGCACTTCCATCGATTCCATGAGTGCTGAGTCACCAGCAGCTGCTGAGTCACCAGCCCCGAGCACCAGTCAGGACTGTCAGAGCCTGTGAGAAGTCAGCTCTGATTCAGCTGGGAATACAACCTTATTTTGGTGTACAGTATAATACCTGTTTGTGTCACTACCTTGCCTGAAGCAGCACTGTGCAGAACAGAATTGCCTGACAACTGATGAAGTGAATGTTTCTTAAAAATATTTTGTGAAACGACAACTGCTTTCTGTCCCTAAAATATGTAGGAATTTTACAATGTTTCCTCCTTGGCTTCCTCTTTCACCTTCTGTGACAACAAGGGAAATGAAAGAAAAGGAAAAAAAGCAGCTTCTTAATTAGAAGTGAACTTATTGCCCGTTGCCTTTTACCAGTGTGTAACTGGGAAATTTCAGAAGCTTGAAATGATCTTTTTGTGAATGTCTCCTCTGTGCCATCGTGGTTCAAAACAACAGTGCTTGTTTTGGACGCTCTGGAAGGGCTGTTTGTGAGTCCATCAACAGCAGTTGCTGCCTCTGGAGAAGCTAAAGCAGGTGGCATCAAAACGACCCGGGGCCCAAATGGCACCTGCAGAGGGGTGGGTTAGGGACAGGCTCACAGTCACCTCCAGTGCCTGTCGGAAGCTCCGAACCGCAGGGCTGCTCCACAGGACTGGCCTCTGCGGGGTCAGTCGAGAGGAAGTGCCAAGCTAAACAAATAGTACTTGAGGTTAAAAAGCTCAAAGCGTGTCTGTATCACAAACCCCAATCTCTGCATCTGCTTCTGCTGTTCCAGAATCATGACAGAGAGCAGCAAACATCGGGAGGTCAGGGAGATAAGTAGGACCTGGCTGACGCAACACTGTGTCTGCTGCAGGAGCTCCTACCCAGCACTGAGGGACAGGCTTTCCTCTCCTGGGGTTTGTGCTGCTCCAGACAAAGTTACTCAACAGCCTACTGACAGCTAAAGGACTCTAAGAGTAAAAGCCATGGGCCAGGAGTAGCCTGTGGCACCCTGATATTGGATATTGATACACGGTGGGTGGATGGACGTGCTGGGAGTGACCATGGGAAGAGAGTCCCTGCTCGGAGACCTCGCTGCCCACAGTGAGGGATGGTGTGAGGTACACAGGCAGGAGGAAAGCAATGCTGCCAGTCACAGGATCAAGCAATTACCTGGGCTGACAAAAATCTCAGTTTGAATTGCAAAGATGTGTCTGATCCTCCCTCACAAGGGCATGAACTGCACGTGGCAGGGCTGGCCGGCAAGGGGCTGGGCTGAGCGGCACATTCGGTCTCACTTGAAGAGATAAGAGGGGGCAGAAAAACATGTTTGTAGTCTCTGCTCTGGTACTGACAGATAATTGATGGTATTTTTAGATGTTTTGGAACCTGTAGGTGTAAATGACAGGTTTTACATGAAATGCAGTAAATTTGGGGCCTTTTCCAAAGGATGACATCAGCCCAGGTGTGAACTGTCAGTGCCATGCACAGCTGGGAACAGTGAGCTGTTGGTAACAGCAAGTTTGGATCTAAAACTCCTCAATTTGTCCACTTCCACCTGTAGCACTTCTGCAGCCCATCCCTGGCATGCCCCAGGTTCTGGTATTCACCCATACACTGATCTCACCTGGAAATCACACCTCAACATCTGATGTGTTTTATCTCCATTCAGCTGATGCCTATCTTGTAATAAAATTTCCCATGGCTTATCAGCACCTGACAATTAGATGCTTAACATCCCACTTAATGCAAAACAGATTACATCCTGGGAATTAACAAAACAATCAAATGCCTTGAGGGATAATGGAAGATTTTATATAGACGTGTATGTGTTTTTATATATATATGTTTATACATACGCATGCACACACGCATCCATAGTTGCGAAATCTGGAGATGCTGATCGGCTTTTACTGCTTGATTGGTTTCCATGGCTCATTCCTATGCCTGCTTTATTTCTTGTTTATTTGGTAGACATCGTGTTGTGTGATGGAAGTGCCGTGTGTTGACCTTCCCGAGGTGTGAGGAGAGGCCGGGGGCTGGTGAGGGTCCCCAGCCTGGGGGTTCCCAGCCCGGGGCTGAGCACTCCCCGCCGTGCCCAGCCGGCAACTTTGCTCCCTCTTGTGGCATCCCGTGGCCTGAGCCTGGTCTGTTCCCGAGCAGGGGTGGCTCATCCCACCACCAGTGTCTGTGGAGGTGGTCAGGGAGGGAGGCTGTGGGAGGGTTGTAAAGAAATGCCGGGCATAGCACGGCTACATCTCTTCTGAAAATGAGAATATCTCTGTCTGACAGAGCTTTACAAAGGCCAATACCATTAACCCCATTTTACAGAGGGGGAAACTGAGGAACTGAGTTTTCATCCACGATCATCCAGCAGGCCAGGAATGAAAATCAGGTCCTGTGATTCCTGGCCCTGCTTATCCTGTCCCAGTGACCCATCTCAGGTCAGTAACTTGTCCTGCCCTCTGTCCTTCACCACTGATGAACTGCTGTTGAGTCACTGAGTCCTCAGTGACGTTCCCAAGGCTGCCGCAGGACACAGGCTGGGCAATGACTTGGGAGAAGGTGAGGAGCCCAAAGCCATGTCTGGCCTCACCTCTGCCAGCCACAAGCACTGCTGGCACCAGGCAGCCTCCCAAATGCTCTGTGCTGCTGGAAAAAACTCAAGTCCTGGTGTGCTCCAACTTGGTGCTGCATTTCATTTGCAGTTTCAAAGCAGTAAGTGACTGTTGGAGCCAAACAAATGCCTGGCATTTGGCTGTGCCTGTGTTTTCCTGTGGCCACGCTGACCTTTATGAACACTGGAGTCACAACTATGACAGGCAGCTCACTTGAGCGCTCCCTTCTGGGAGCTGGGAACGTTTTGCTGGAAAAGCCAAAAAGTCTTTCTTCAGACCTTGATTTTTCCTTAGCAACCAACTTTCTTCCTTGATTTCTCTTCTCTTCACCTTTCCCTTCTATGTAACTTGCAGCTGATACTTGTTCTTGAAACCACCCTTTATTGATGCAGATGCAATCAGCAAAAATGCCGAGCAGTTGCAGAGTTCAGCCCAACTATGAAATCACTTATAAATGTGCTTAACTTCACTAAAACTGTTCTTGTGCTCAGTCTTAAGCATGTGCTTTAGTCTTTTGCAAGTCCCTGGCCCTCTCACAGTCACAACTGGGTCACACTGATTACCTGAGTAATGAGGATGAGGAAAAGGCTCTTGTTGGGATCTCTGTTACAGCGTTTTTCTGAGCATATGGTCAGTGTCTGATGGCAGATGAGTGCAATTTTGTTGTCCAGTGAAGGAATAGAACATGAAATCCCCTGTTGAAGTCATCTTAGATATGGCTGTAAAATGCTGAGTACAAGTGAAGTGCCCATGGCACAGCTGCCACGTGTTGCGCTGTTCTCATCACTCACAGCTCCTCATCAGTCTTTCCTTGGCTGTTTCTCTACTTGTTCCGGGCCTTACCAAGTGTGGTGACGAGTTATGAGACAGGTTTTTGAATTTAAGTCTGTAACTGGCATTTGCTTCTCTGCTTTAGGGTGTGCTTGAGATATTTACACTTTGCCTTGAAACCATGAACTCTGGGCATCACGTTCTTTTTCAGTGGATACAGAATGCTCACCTAATGGCTTGACTTGAGGAATGAAAAGGGAATTATGTACTCCGTTACTGCTACGTAGTAAAGTCTTACAGAAACTGTGGCTCAGGTCTGATTTGCTAAACGAGTGGGAGGCACACAGGTACCGCAAGGCAGGTTTTAAAACTGAACTGACACTGCTCACTTCAGCTGTGTTCTCTGTGTCGTGCCTGTCCCATGCTGTGTTCCATACAGCACCCAGCACTCTGCAGTGAAGTTCTCAGCACTCTGCTTTGAAACTCTGAGCACCTGCTGAAGGCAAAAAATGATTATAAGTTCTAATAGCTGTTCTGCTTCACACCTCTTCTAGCCAGCCAAGACAGATCACAAGATGTCACCTAAGCAAATAATCTCCACAGGGCCAAATGGCTTAGCACAATTTCAGTAGCACAAGGGTTTGCCTGCATAGTCCATGCCAGAAGTGCTGAGGTTCTGTAGCTTTGTATTATCTGCTCCCAGCTTAAGACCTGCACTGGTTCTGAGTCTTGCTCATGCTCAGGGCTCTGCCATACAGGTGAGTTACTGCAGTGTAACAGGCTCCTGCATGTCAAGTTCTTCACCACAATTGCCTTGTTCAAGCTCCTGCCCCAGTAACAGCAATGCAGCTGTTCCCCTTTTGTATGGAAGGGGAAACTACTTTGGCTTACTTTGTATTTGCCAAGAGGGTAGAGAAAGCACAAAGACAGTTATTACAGAATAGCTGATACCTGTTAACTTGCTGTATTATTCCTGTTCCTGAAGTTACTTTATGCGTTGGGGTCATGCTCATCATTTAGGATATGAACTCCATATCAAGCAGGCAAACACTTTCATGGATCTCCTCATTACCTTCAAACCATAAGGAACTGTTTCCATTGGATGAGTGTAATAGATGTGCCTGGGGCTGTTCAAGCTAGGGCAAGATATCACAAGCTGAAAAGAATCAACATAGGAATATTAACAATACATTATTTTGCTGGTGCAGTTTTCCCATACGATTACAAGTGATGAGTGCTCCGTGGGAGTGAGGGAAGGAAAGATCAGGCTCATAGCGATAGGCCGAGCTCAGTTGCTCACAGTCAGGCACCAAGCTTTACTGTTAGCTCATTTGTTTGCTCTTACACTACTGTATTCTGTCCTGAAGGCTAACCACATATCATATATATTTAAAAGAACAGTAGCATACAACTGGTGTAGATCTTAGGGTTTCTTTCCTGAAACATTATGATATTCCTGCTGAGAATATGAAGATAAAGGCTTTAATCCTTGGGAACAAAAGGGCGTGAGTAATTCCATTTCATTGCATGACCTGGAATCTCCACCCATATAAATACATCAAAGAGTAGCTATGATTTCACTCTCTGACACCCATGGGTTGGGGTTCTTACCCTGGGAAGCAAACAGCTCGTGTGGTTGTGCTGGACAGTGCCCATGAGGCTGGGTAACAGGGATGTTTGCAGCATTCTTTGATCTTCCTACTGGACCAAAATTATTCACATCTCCCCAGTGTTGCTGAAAACCTATCCAAGCACTCAAGGCAATTATTTTTAAATGTATGTGTGTTTTGGGCCAAGTCCATGAATCCTGACTCATGACTGACTCAGCCCTTACTTAAGCAAAACTCCACTTGATTTCATTACAACTGGGGGCAGGACTCTGGGATTTTGGCCCCTGCCAGCAAGAGTTGGCTGCAAGAGCCTGGTGCCAGCTCCTGGAGCCCATGCCCTTCCACAGCTCCCAGCACCTGCCAGTGCACTGAAACACCTCTCTGAATCTTGCAGGCAGTGATTCTGTCTCCTGGTAAAAAGACCCCTCCTGCTTCACTGCTCTGCTCAAGCCACCACGTGGGTGATGGAGAACCATGCTGGCCCAGTGCTGTGTTGACTGATCGTGCTCAGAGCTCATCCTGCCAGCCCACTGCAGGAAATCCTGTGCCCCACGTTAGTCAGGAGCTCAGACTGGATGGCTGTGATAGCCTCACCATCTGGCTGAAAATCTGCAGATTGGCTGTCACTTGGAGAATTTAATGTTGCTATAAACTAATTTCAAACAAGGTCAGCTCAGCATTGCATGTTAGAGGCCAGGATAGTTCAGGTAAGGAGAGAAACTAAGATGGTATGAATACTGGGAAGAGCAACCTGAAATACCCAGGCAGGTCAGGTCTAGCTGGTGCAAATAAACTGGGCTGGACCTGAGCCCCTCTGGGTGCCCTGTTTCCCAGCACTGCTGGCCCCAGGCGAGGGTACAGCGCTGGGCCTGACCTGGCTCCCTCACTCCTGACTGCAGGAGTCAGCTCAGGTCTCGCCAGCCTTATTAGCTCTGGCTCAGCGCCGGCAATTCCTATTCAAGCTGGCTCCGTGCAACGTGCCTGGATGTCTGGGCCGTGCACATCCCGGCATGGGAGTGGTGTCCCCGTGTCAGGAATGTGGGACAGAGACGCTCTGGCTGCCTGCTGAGAGCAGCACGGTCGCATTCACACAAACCAAGAGGCTCTGCTCAAGCGAGCCGTCCTGCCTGGAGGCAGCCCAAGTGTCTCTGCCCTGGCATGGATAATCCACAAGTCACCCAAGGGAGACTGAGAGTGAGAAAATAGTATTAAACTGTCTTGAAGTGTCCCTGCTGTCCAGCACTTCCAGGAGAGCCTATTAAAAACCAACCACTTTCTGCCTAGCAAGCGTGACTGCCAATAAGTGGCTAAAGCAACCAAAAAGCTTCAATGGAAATGTTACTTATTATGTGTCATTTAAGATAAAGCCACTGTGTTTTGCATGGCTGCACCTTGACAAATGGCCTGATTGGTTTTATTCCTAACTACAGCTAGAAATAACAGAGCTGCTGAGCATATTCCCATCATTTGTGTTATTTAGATTTTTGGCCTCAGAAGAGGAAGCATTTGCAGGATTGCACTCAGTGCATTGGCCTGTCAGCTGTTGCTGCACCCTTTGATGCCCTTAACTATTTCTTTCATCAAAGTAAACAGGTT
This sequence comes from Margarornis squamiger, assembly GCA_035222235.1. Taxonomy (NCBI): domain Eukaryota; kingdom Metazoa; phylum Chordata; class Aves; order Passeriformes; family Furnariidae; genus Margarornis; species Margarornis squamiger. The sequence goes on from JAWWTY010000038.1 coordinate 4,098,839, forward strand.
TGCTCTCCAGTTTGAGTAACTTACTTGTCTTTTGTAATGCTGCCTTAATAGGCTTTGAAGATATATTTTCTGCCAACACAAACACTTTCTTGACTGCAAGAGAAATGAGTCCTTGTTTGCATTAGTTTGCTGTGAACGTTACAAAGGCCATAAAATAATCGTAAGTAGATGTCCTTGTCTGAATCTCCTTTAGGTGACTCCAAGGCTTCCACAATAATGACTAAATGAGGGTCTCCCCTCAGCAGGCAAGGGTTTTTTCTTTTTTTTTTTCCTCCCCTTTTTTGTTCTTTTTTTTTTTTCTCTGTCTTTTTTTGAAAAGAGGAGAACTGGAAGCTAAGGCCCAAGCAGCAACTGTATTCAAATACAGACAACTCTTTGAAGAAATGTTATAAATATCTTGTCTTCAGCACATCCACATCAAATACAGTTTTGGCTCTGTAGTTGTGAAAAATTACAGAAATTACTAGTAGAGTCACTAAGATCTAAGTCAAGACTAGAGAAAGCTGGTGAGTAAGGAGATTCTTCAACATTTTGCTCTTTTGTGTTCACATTCTTATGAGTTGAATTCAAATCTGCCCCACACTGAAGAGCCTGGAAACAAGATCTTCAGGTCTTTCCTAGTTGTAATGAGAACACACCCAGACAGAGTACATGAGGAGAATTAAGGGAAGGAGATTTGCAAAACCTCTTAAAACAGCAAGCTTCTTAATTTTCCTATAGAACTCAAAGGAGCCGTCAGCCAAAATATTTAAGGACTGGAGCAGCTAAGCCCCAGCAGAGTGCATGGCTGGCTTGGTTTGCTCAGGCTTATCTGAATTTTGTCCTGTAAAAGCGAGAATTATTGACTCTCCTCTTTTCTCTGCTTTACAGTCCTCAGGTACCTGGAGGGCATCCCAGAAAAACAGGGGGGTGAGCCAGCCTTCTCAAACACTGCTGTTTTCTGAATCTCACCGGCTAAGCCCAAGTTTGAATATTTAAGGGTCTTCAAAATTCCCATGTAACACCCCCACCCCACAAGGCAAAGCAGCTCAGCAGCTCCACTCCTGTGTAAAGCCAGACCCCGGCGTGCCGGGAGCTGCTGCAAAGAGACACCATTATTGCAGCCTGGTGCTTTCCAGCAGTTGGGCTTTCATTGCTGTGGGTGAAATTCTTACTGTGCGTGGAGAGACCCAGCAAGGCTGACAGTGCAGTGGGAGGGAATAATGCAGAGGCCTTTGCTTGTCCTGTTGCACAGGAATGATTCCCATGTCCTCCTGGCAACGCGGAGTGAATCTATTTGGAAGAGCTGTCCAGGCTCTGCTGTGCCTGCCAGTCCTCCCTCCTGCCCATCCACGGCCCTGGGGTTGCCACAAAGCTGAGTTTGGCCACATGCTGGACTTGCTGTACTTTTCACAGGGTCCTTACAACCTTTGCTTCTTTGTGCAGGACAGGGTTTAACACTCTGCCTTGTAAAACCTTGAATTAAAAAGCAGTGTCTTAGAAGGCTTAGATGGGATTAAGCAGCACAAACCTCTTACACACAGAGCTTACACTAACTAAGCTTTTCTAAGTTACCAGTATGGGATGTATTAAGGGGAGAGCTCTGCTATCACTCCCCGTCTCAGCTGGGTGGGTTCAGAGGGTGTGATGGAAGTTGAATTGATTAACTTCCCCTGGGACCTGGGTGTTTGATGCCTTTTTGGTCTTCTGATGCTCCAGTCATAATTTCTAAAGACATCTGCCACCTTCCCAGGCCAGAGCCCAGCTGGTGTGGACAGGTGTAGTCTCAGTTGCCTCAGCAGATTGATGCCAAACTACAGCCTGGGCTGGCAGGTAAGAGCTGGGCACCTTGGCTAGTTCTGGCCCTGTCACTGACCTCTGTGGGCCCTGATCTGCAGCTCTGCTATCCCCTCAACCTTATATTTACGTATTTAAAACACAAGATCTCTGGTTAAGGACTCCTTTATTATTCTTTTCTTCAGAAGTGAATATAAGCCTTGCAATCATGCAGGGCTTAAAGAATTGGCCTATAATATCACTTACGTTGCACAATTCAGTGTGTGGAAAGCTCTGCAGAAGCAACCTGGAGAAGAGGGGAAAGCACCTCCATCTTTTGCTTCCTTGAGTGCCTTGGCCTCATCCACAGACTGCCATTTGGAAGATATTTATTAGGTGGGGAAAAGTACAGTAAAATGCTGCATTGCTCTGCCAGGCACCCTCTCTTCCTGCACACGCAGGGCTCTCGCTGCATCTTTAAAGAATCACAACAAAGAAAAGGAGCTGACACAATGAATTTTGATCTGGAAAATGAAAACTGACATAACCAGTAGTTACATTTTTGTTATTCCCTGGTAGTTTGCCTAAAGGCAGCTTTTAAATAATTCCTGCTTTTCACCTCCTGAGAAATAATCTATTTGCTTCTGAATTAATTAGGCAGCATCATAAAAACCCTTCAGAGACTTTGGAAGCTGCTGATCTAACTTTTTAAAAGGCCAGACAGTGGGAATTCTGCTCTGCTCTTAACTTTGATGGGAATGGTAGCAGTCATTTTATGTGTGATGCTATTGAAAAAACAGGGCTCCCAGTAAATAGTAATAGATGTTGCTTTTTCTGTCTGCTTTCCTGGCATCTGTCTCTAGAACACCTTGAGTCTTGCAGCACTGAGAGGGCACAACCTTTGTTGTTTCATCCTCCTTTGGAGAGCCAGTGTCAGTCTTTCTGTGGTTTGCTGCCCTGGTGAGCAGACACATGCACCAGTTTGTTTACAGGGTGAAGTACAAACTTTTATTTGACAAGGTAGAGGAAATGAATAGAAGAATCATCTAAGTTTCCAGGCTCACGAGTTTTTCGCGACATTGGGTTTTATGGCCTGGATGGTGTCTCTCTGTTCTCCGTTCCTTTGTTCTTACATTCCTGACTTTGCCTGTTGCCAGTGGCAATATCACCAACACAAGTCAGGACAAGGATTAGATCAAAAGATGAATGAGGAACCAAAGATGGCTCTGAGTGAGATTTGGAGCTCAGATTAGGAGTCTCTGAGGTGGAGGTTTGTGTTCTGCTGGCATTCTGCTGAGGGCTTTGCTCACATAGCTCAAGGGGTGTTCGTGGTCAGCAGCACATCTGGTAACCTTGTCCCATGGAACTGTCCTGCTCTGCTGGGTGACACAGGCTAGAAAAGCATGGATTTGCAGTATGGACCAGAGAAGAAATCACCATTTCAAACCTCATCATTCTGCAGGGTTTTCTGCTAGCTTTTAGAAATGTCAAAATTACTTTCATACTAACATGACTGTTGTTTAAAACTCCAAACCAAATTGTTTCCTAAACGGATACTCAGGACTCGTTCTTCTCCTCTTTCTGGTACCTGATTTTTGAGTGCAGCTGTGACTTCCACTGTCCCTTCCCCAGGTCAGCACTCAGGCTTGGTTCCCCCCACTGATGGGCTGCTCTGACAGTACTGCCTTGGGGAATAAAACCAGAGAAGGATTTGTCACAAAAGAGCCGAGATTGTCAGCGAGAGCAGGAAGGCAGATCCAGCTTTGTATCCATCTGATTATCCTCAGCTCTCCCTTGCAAAGCAGGGCATTTTTTGCCTTGTCTGTAAAAGTTTTGGGTGTTTGGAAGATTCCTGGAGAATCCAGCAATTTGGGAGATGTGGGCTCAGGAGTCAACTCCTAATTGACGTCAACTCATCCCCAGCAAGATCTTTACGAGAGCAATGAAAAGCCAGAGGGCTGTTCTCTGTCATATTCATTTTTCAGCTGATGTCATAGACTTTACTTGGGGTTTTTTTTTGCTTTTTCTTCTTTTTTTTTTTTTTTTTGTTCCCCCAGATTTGCTCATATACATTTTATACACTGGAGCTTTGCAGAGCACAAATGCCTTTTTCTATAATGGAGAAGTCAGTTACTTTTGTTCCTGGCATCAGCTTGGTCTTCCATGTCAGCCTGCCCTGGGAGATTTTAGAGTTCAGCATGTTCTCCCTGCTCTGTATCAAGCCTGAATTTCTCGTCGGGAAAAAAACGTTGTTGTGGGCAAAGTCCAAGGAGTTACAGCTTTATTTACAGTTTAGTTACCACCTACAGCAATGTAGCTCATCACTGGCAGTGCCTTGGGCATGTTTCCACTTTCTAACTTGGTGAGGTTGTTTACAGTGTTGTCAACAGAAGAAATAAAGGACCTGGGTGGAACTATGGCCCCAGTAAAATCAATGACAAAACTCCCATGGACTTCAGGGGACCAGCATTTCACTTAGTACTGCATGTGAGGAGTACATATTTTATGGTGCCCTTGATGTCTGCTTGTTCAGCTGCTTTTCCCAAAGCCCATTCAGTCCCAGGGCAGCCTCGTGGGCCCTGGCAGTACCTGAGGGACCTTTTCTGTGCTGGGAAACTGCAGGTTGGCTTTTGTGTCACATCCACCCTCCTCCATCTTCAAATCCCTGCTCTTTCTCTCTGGACCTTAGAAACTGTTTGGCTTCCTTTTCTGTAGTATCTCTAGATCTGAATCCATGTATCACAGGGAGGAGAAAGTGGAAAGGAAGTTTATGGACTTCCCATGGCTACGAAGAGGATCAGGAGCTGAATTCATGGGTTGGGTCAGTAGGCCAGCACTCAGGTTGGGCAGGCACGTTAGTGAGAATTCCCTACACTAACAATTCACCCAGTTTGTAGAAGAAATGGATGCTTCCTTCTGTTCCCTCCCCACAGCCTTCTTTGCCCTCCACCCAGCTAACTTAAATTGTGAAACTCTGGGCAGACTGTATGTACATACACCCACTCAACCTACTCTGCAAAGATACACACATAGGCACACACAAACACCCTGCACAAGCACAGAGTACACAGGTTTGGTAATATTATTTCTAGCAATTAATCTCCCTGTTTCTGAGTTTGTATGGATTCCTGTCTAATCTCCAGAAAGATAATTTCTTTCTATATCCTGAGTGCCAGTGATATGTAAAGGCCAAACTGCACTGCATGGTGCCCTTTGGGAAGAAACTCCTGCTTAAGAGCCTTCCACATCCTGCCTGTCATAGAAGACTATATTTGGAAGGATGGGAAAGCAACACGAGAGGCACATGGAGCAAAAGCTGTGAGCATCAGCAGTTTGCTGCAAGTAAACAGTTTCACTTCTCGAGCTGTTGTGTTTGTCAGTCTAGTAAACAGGATCTGACTACAGTGAGATAACAAAGCTGTAGGCCTGAACCTGTCCTCCTCCTCTGCAGTTTGAGTTATACACTGCCCACACTCCTGTCAGCCGCTCTCTTTCATCCCTCTGTGATCCACCATTGCAATATTTTAGCCCACAGTTGCAGTATTTGATTCCATCATTGCAATGTTTTACTGCCCCTGCAGAGTCCCTTGCTCTGCTGGAAGCAAACAATCCCCAACCTGGTTTCCTGCTTGCACAGGAGTTTACAAAAGAAGGACTTGGTTAACTCTCTGGGGCCAGGCAGCATTCCAAACCACTCCCAAACTGTCCTCTGCAGTTTGGAGAATAGGATATTACTGTCCATTTTTTGTCCTGGTCACCAAGAGACAGTGCTGAGAGCTGTCACTGCTGCCCTGCTGTGATGAGAGCTGTGTGATGTGGAAACCCACAGTGCAGGCTTGTCTGATTGCATCTGCTTTCCCTGAATAATTGTGGACATTCCCACCTCTCCACTCATCCCTCTGAGCACCTTGGAGTCATAAATTGCAATGCTAGAGCCAATGGAGTCATGCTTAGGGAATGATCTTCCCATTCAAGGTGAATCTTGATACCTGATGTATGAGAAGACCAGGCACATGCTAAAAATTCCTTGCTAATTTGGGTTGCTAGTTCATCAAAAACATCCTCCCAAACATGCACAGGATGTATTAAGTTATGGTATAGTAGCTGATCAGCTTGTCATACTGACATTTCTGCTCCTTGCCAGAAACTCCTGGACTTCATTTTCTCTCTCAAGAAATCAGATCTGTTAGTCACCCTGCAATAAATTGGTGTAACTGGAAACCTCTCCCCAGGCATACAAACATCTGAGGACAACTGAGCATTGCTGTTCTCTGAAGGCTGATGTATAAATATATACAGGACTGATTAACAACATCCCTCCACTGGGGCAGCTCCAGTGTGGCCTGAGCCCCCAGATCTTTATTTTGCTGTTGGAGCCTTGGTCCAGTGACACTTTGGCATGGGCACATACTGTGTTGTGAGGTGGGGCTTATCTTTTGGGGCTATCAGATGGGGGGATTAATAGTGTCTAAGTTAATCTGTGGTGTTACGTTCCCACTTCCCATTCTACTTAGAAAAGCCTGGAAGTGCCACCAGTCCTGCTGCAGGGGAGGTTGGCAGGGTGGTCCCAGGAGATGCTGCCAACCTTGGTGACAGCAAGAACAGCACTTAGAAATGAAATTCCTCTGTGTGGTGATCCTGGTGGGGATGTAGTAGGTGGAATCTCCACGCCGTTGTCCCTGTGTGTGATCTCTGACCTCTCCTATTAATTGACCTCTGCCTCAGTTTCCTTATCTGAGAGCTGGCAGTGCCTGCTGTGTGTCCGTGGAGCTCAGGGCAGCTCTCAGGCCCCCACTGCAGCTCCTTGTGGTGTCAGTAGAATTGAAGAGCAATGTTCCACCACATGATGGAGGGCTGGGAGCCATTTCAGCAGGGCTAGAAAGGAGCATCCAGGCTGATCTCTGGCTCACATTATCATGGGCCAACAATTTCTTGCACATGATGAAACTAATAGGAATCTCATGGTGTAATAGTTTTCCATATTAGCTTGCAAATGCAATGCAGCATGTGATAGTTTACCAGGCCCTCCTTGACTTCCTTGTGAGGCTGATTTTTGGGATACTTTCTCAATTTCAACATTACTTATTGGTATTCTTGAGGAAAATCAGTATAAATAGTCTACTGTGTTTTGCAGAGTTCATGCCAGTCCATATTCTGTTTTATCTGGTTTCGTACCAAGCCATTAGCCCACACGATTGTCTTTTATTTGCAATCTTGGCTCATTAGGGCGATAATTTGATAAAGCAGGTTGTTGTCTTTACCTTGGGGGCTCTCCTCTGGGTTGATGTATTGATACTGTGGACAGCCCTGTCAATATGCTCCCCTGTTCTCCGAGTGCCACAGCACGTCCCGCACTGTGATTTATGGCCCTGCCGTGCACAGCCTGCCAGCCCAGCACACTGCCTGTGCTTGGCAGGAGTGTCCTGGGAGGGCCTGGGGGAAAAGCTGGGGATGGGGCGTGGGGGAAGGACTGGGGGAGGTTTCTGAGGAGACCCTCTGTGGCTGTGTCTTTCTCTGACTCCTCTTAGGCACCAGCAGGACCTCAGGGAGGAAGGAGTTTGTTCAGCTCCTCAGAGGGACAGCCTGTTTCTTTAGTAGCTCAGGTGCTGCAGTGGGTTCAGGAGGTCACAGAGATCCATGAGGGTGTTCCAGACCAGTTTCCCTCCTGGAGAAGTCGAAACAACACAGGGAAAGTGGTGAGGGGTTATTTCACCCCAGCAGCAGGGTAGGGGCTTGGCTGGCACCAACCTGCTGTTTCCAGGCTCGGTTTGTCACTCAGGTGCCTTGAAGGGACCCAGGGGGTGAGAAGAGCTTCATCCAGCAGGGCTTGTGCCCCCTGCCAGGACAAGGCAGGTGTCAGAGCATCCCAAAGGGAGCGGATGGCGATGGTAATTCCGGGTCCTGTGCACGTGGTGCTGATGCAAAGTGGGGCTCGTTTGGGAGCACCTGCAGGGCAGGTACCTGAGGGCAGCTCCTGTCCCATCATGTTCTCTTGCCTCTTGGAGAAACTGCATATAATCCTGCTCAGCACTGAGAATAAGTCATTTCCATACAGGGCTGGCTTGGAGATTAATTAGTGGCCTACAGTGTATGTTCTGTATCGCTGGTAAAAGTATTTTTGAAGACAGAGGGCTCATAAAGACCTGTTTCTGAGGAGAAGAGCAGACCTTTGGCATTATTGCAGTGGACTGGAGCAGGTATGGAGCCTGGTCACCTGTGGGAGAAGGCAGAAATACCACAGCAGCCCCTTCCCTTTCACTGTCCAGAAACTTGGTGCCAAAATGTTGCCCGTTCCTCCCCAATGATAAAAGGACAAGTTAAATAATTAATAATAATCAGAGTCTCAATGTGACTATGAAATAATTTTCAGTCAGACATTATGTAAATTTGAAGTAATTTTTTTACTGGTCATGCATAATAAAATAACTAGGGTGATTAATTTTTCACCCTCAGAGTTTAATTAAGATCATTCAGGAGGTTTGGCCTGATACACCATGCTATAAATCACAGTCCAAGCCACTGAAATGTCTGCCTAGCTTTCAGATTAGATAACAATATTTTGGGGGTGGAAATCCTGCTGACAGATAGTCACCCGAGTTGTCCTAATCAGGAGGTCATTTGGTCCTCTGAGCACTGAAATGATATATACTGGTTATTAATATACGCAATTCAATGTGTGCTTTTCTGGGTTTAATTTTAGGGATGGACACATTCCATCATCTATATTCCTGCACAACTCATTGTAGAATAAATAGAGCGTTGTTCTGTGTGAGCCTAATCGGCTTTTAAAGCCAATGCAACTGAACTCTCCAAAGGGATAAAGTGGATAGTATTTTATTCCAGGATAAATGCGTCCAGGTGTGGTGTTTTGTGGGAACAGCCATGTGCTTTGAATGCACAGCCTGAGTTGCACTCACTCCTCGGGCTTAGACAAGCCTGAGTTTCCCAGTCTCAGCAGAAGCTGCGGGATGCACAGGGTTATTGTGACTGCACAGCCCAAGGAGCTGCTCCAGAATGTCCTGAGCCCCACACCAAGGAGCTGCTTTCCACACATCCACAGCTTTCACAGCGTGGAGCAAAGTGAGCAGCATGCTGATATCCTGGCAAAAATGACTGGGGGAATGTTTTTGTCCCCAGAATGACTGTATCCTCTCTGGCAGCTCCGGGGATGCAGAGTTTCCCCTCCGGTTTCTCCGGATGTCTCCCCATGACTGGGCTTTGCACACCCACGGCTTTGCCCCACGAGTTGGAGCAAGTCTGCAGGATGTGTCAGTGCACAGGATGGACCCTGACTCATGAGGAAAGCATGTATGGAAAACATTGCCATACTCCTACAAATGCTTGGTTTTCTTTGCCATGTGATTTCCCCCCCCCCCCCTTTAAATAAATCAGGAGTTTAGCAATAAAAGCTAATGCTGAAAGGAAGTGGCGCAGGTGAGCCCTGTAGAATTTCCCACTGTATTTATGAACAGAAACTCTTTTCAGGAGAGTCAACGGGGTTTGAAAAAAATAAAGTGGAAGGGAGTTTCTGTGATGCCCAGAAGGTAAAGCATAAAATAGCCATCTTGCTAAATCTTCTCTGCTAGACTTGTTATTCCAGAGTTGCAAACTGACACAATAATACTCTGGAGCGCCTATTCCTAAATCCTACTGCTTTATTCCAGAATGAAGAGTATCTTTGTTCTAATTCAGTTGCATTCTGAGGAACAATTCAGTAATAACTACTGTGCTTTAAATTCACACCCTGTGTTCCTTCCAAATAATTGCCATGGATAGGCAAATTCTAAGTTTCCTTTTAGTTTCATTGCTGTAAATCTGGAGTAACCCTGTTGAAATAAGCTGGTAGTTTTCAGTCATACCTATGAAATATGTAATTTCAAAGGCATGACTTTGGATTTTACCCAAAAACTCTGGCCCACAGTGTGTGAAAAGAGTCAGGCTGGGTTAATCACACCAACCCCCTCCCTCGGTGGGAGCGTCTTCAGCAGCGCTTCCCAGTGGAACAGGCTCCAGCTCCAACTGCGACGTCAGGGATAACAGGGTATCAACGCAATAATTGACATCTCATTTAGCAGGGAGACCAGGATCTAGGCGGGTTCCTGCACTAAGGAATTGCTTGCAGAGGTGAGCCGTGCTGGGGCTGCTCATTCTGCTCCACTCCAACAGGCCAGGCACCCATGTCCCCCCAGCTCCTCCAGGGCCAGGCAAAGCAGCCCCCTTCATGGTGCTTTGGAGGGTTGTGTGTGTGAGTGCTGCGAGGAGCCCCTCTCTTGTGGCATCAAAGGAAATGCAGGGATATAATCACTCCCTTCCAGTCAGGCATCATGCTTGGATGTAGGCAGGATAAATGGCTTTAGGCACATCCCAGTTTTCCTTGAAGCTGAGGATGTTGGTATGATAACCCTTAAAGCTCCGCCAAAGGCTTGTGGTGCGTTTTGGAGAAAAAACCCACTCGTGGACAGGTCTCTTGTGGAGAAATGTGATTTGCTGTGCTGTGTTCTTGGTGACTAATTCCTGCATTCTGCAGGTTTGGGCATCATGCACAGGGGAGAGCTGGGATTTTCCCTGCTGAGCAGCCGATTTCAGTGTTCCCATCACCAGCCATCGCCTCACGGTGACACAACATCATCTCAGGGGGTTCAGGATTTGATATTCCCACCCTGGAGCGCCGCAGCCTTAAAACTGACTCAGGTGGTTGAACCACAGGAGGAATAAAGGTCTTTGGGAAAGGTCTATGATGAAGCCGTGCAATCTTTCCTGCTGCCAAAGGCAGGGGCAGGCAGCGGCTGGAGCTCCCTTTGCAGCCACCTCCTGTCCCCAGGTCCCCTCGTGCTTCTCCTCTTGGCTCCCACCCCGACAGCTCCGGCTTTCCCTGGCGTTTGGCTCCTCCCCAAGGAGAGTGCATGGCTTCAGCACTTCTCTTGTACTGAATCCTAGATGCACGTTCTGTCTTTGGTAATTTATTGCTCTTTGAAACATCCTTTTGGTTTCGGCAGCCTCGTGCTCCACTGCCCCTTCCTCAGGTGAGGACGGAGACAGCGAGTCCTTGCTGGTGCACAGCCCCACTGTCCTTGCAGGCAGCTGCTCCTGGGATTTCAACTTCTGTCACTGCCTTTCCGGTCCCTTTGCTCAGCCTTTTAAATTTTCCTTTATTGTCTTAGCCTGTCTGCAAATATGTTTGTTTCTCTTCCAGAAAAGCCTTCGCTTGCTCAATTAGCAGGAGAGCTCTTTGTGGAGAGAGCTGTAGCTCACTTTCTGCCATGGCTAAGTGCTTCTGGAGCATTTGGCTCCTCTACAGGGAGCATTTACTCTTGCCATCCTTGCACCAGGTGCTGCTGGACATCCAACTGCCTGGATTGCTGGGTGGTGCCTGGAGAAAAGGAGATTTTGTGACACACGGGTCTAAATGTGTTGCCATAGTTCAGGCTAATCCATGCTGTCCTAAGCTATGATTTTAGCTGCAATTTTTGCTCCCTGCCCTATTGGGTCAATACCATGTTTTCCACACACATGGGCTCTTTCACCATCCAGATTTTTTATTTGCTTTTGTCTTACTTAATGGTTTTGCCTCTTTGTTTAGAGCAGAGGTTACGAGGATACAAGTCAAACCTCTCACATGTTGAGAGAGAAGGGTGAGTTCTGGCTGGTGTAAAGCTGGAAATACCTCTGGAGGTTTGTGTCTCACCCACCTCCATCAGATCTGAGCCCTGGCCTGAAGACACCTGCCCTCAGTGGGGACCTGGATACGGTCCAGACAGCACAGGAGGAGTTTGTGGACACAAGCATTGATCTGGGAGGCACCTCCCTGCCTGTCCCCAGGGCACATCTGGAGCCTGTCCCCAGCCTGCCCTGTGACCATCTCCAGCCCTGGCCACCTCAGGACAGGGTCCCACGGAGGGTGTCCTGCCCTCCTGCCACTGGGGCACCTGGGGGAACACTTGCAGAAGAGGCTGCAGAAACCTCTGCCGTTACATCTGCAGTGAGTGTTTGCCTGGACACTGGATGAAGAATTTCTCCTCTCAGGGGATTTGTGGCACTCTGTGTTGCTATTTTGCCTGGTTTTGCAGCCTGTTCTAATTGTGGGTTTGCCCTTACAAGCTGAGGGCCAAAGCCTAGTAGGAAAGTGTTTACAGTGCTGCCTACAAAGTCTTCACAGAGTTCAGGGGCCATTTCAGCAAGACATTTCTGAACAGTTCTTAGCTCTGTATTGGCCCCAGTCTGTTCCCTTATCCACCCTCCAGGCTCCAGCATGAGAGCTCAGGCTGTGCCAGCAGACCCACAGCCTTCTCAAGCTATTTAGCCACTGTGTGCAAATTAATGTCATGACTTTGTGAGTGCCTTCTGAGCACAGGTAAATATTAGGACAGCTCCTGGAGCCTCACAGCTCACCGTGGACACGGGAGCTGCTTTGGCCTAAAAATTGGGCAGAATTTGATTCATTTTTTAGGGCAGAAATCACTCTTGCATTGGACCCTTGCTGGTGATTGGGGAATGAGGCATTAGGATCACGTTCACAAGGCCCTTTTCTCAGAAGATCCTGCCCTGTGTGGGTGTGAAGGCTCGTGGGCTCACTGCTGGCACAGGAGTGACATTTACCCTTGCTGGAACTGGGTGGTTGCTGGGGCTGGCTGTTTGCTCTGTGTGATTGATCACATCTGTAAGGCTGCCTTGCGAAACAGCCCCTTTATGTGTCAAACTGACTCACAGTGTGACCTGAGGAAGACTTAAGGAACAACTGAATTTCACAGAGGACCTTGCTACGTTTTTATTATTTTTTTTAAATTTTTTTTTTTCTGCTGGAGCAAAAGGCCCTTGTTGGCTGTTGGGAACAGGACACAAGGCCCTGTGGGACCGAGGGGGTCCCTGGTGACGGCCGTGGACACAGGAGCTGTGTAGCTGCTGCTACACCCCACCCCTGCCTCTGTCTCACCAAGGTGAACCTGTCCAGCTCACTCCCCTGTAGTTTGATGGAGAGGGTGAGGCAACAGGCCTGATCTTCCCTGCTTTGCTGCACCCCCCTGTGTGATCTCAGCGGGTCAGTGTGAGCAACTCCACAGCAGCACTGAGACCCCAAGGCTGCAGCTGAACGTGTGTCCTTCAAGCTCCAGGTGATTTGTCAGTAGGAACTGAGCATCTAAAATGGATCTGAGCCTGCATCTCTTTCCCCAGCTGCCTTTTGCTGGTTAACTTGCACACAAGCTTTGCCTTTTGCCTTATGAACACACCCAGCACAGAGTGAGGTCTTTGCAATCCCACGAGGGTCTGTGAGCACTTGCTGTGGCTGTGGAACAGAGAAAACCAGCTTCTGCCTGGCTCATGGCCTGCTGTGATTACAGAGATGGAGTTCCTGGGAGGGTGGGCTTTATCCCTTCAACACCTTCCTATCACTGCTGAAGTGATGCTCCCCTGACATGTCAACACTGAGAGCATATCTGCTGCACACAATCCTTCTACTGGCAACCAATGCTGCAGTGAAAGATGATCTTCAATTAATGTACTTCGTAACAAATCATCTGAAAATGGATCTGTGCTTGGAGCCAGGAGCTCCTGCATGAGCTGGAGGGCTGCTTGTCTGAGGAAGGGCTCCTCATGCACTTGCATGACTTGAACATTTGGCACTGGATGGTAAAACTGGTTTCCAGATGCCCAGTCTGCATTTTGGAAGCTTTGGTGAAGGCTCACCAAGGCCGCTTCTGAGCAGGGATTAATGAGTGTCTCAGAAAAGTGGGCACAACCTTGCCTGGAGCAGCGAGTCCTGCTCTGCTCAGGTTTGGTGTTTCTCTTAGTGCCCAGGGAAGCTGAGCCCACGCACAGGGCAGAGCCCAGGAGAGGCATTTGGCCCCTGGAGATGTTAGTGCCAGCCCTCTGAGTCCTGCCTGAGTTTGGGCTGAAGAAGACAGATGATCTGTCACTTAATGCTTGCTTTTCTGACTACAATGAAGTGCTTTTGTTTCACCAGGGAAGCCTGAGCAGGCCCATCCCGTGAACTTCAAGGACCTGGGTGCAGGTGGAGGGTGGGAATGCAGCCCAGCCCTGCCCAAGCTGTGGTCCCAGCAGGAGCCACTGCTGTTGCCTCCTTCTACCCTTGAACAAACACGATAACTGAGTGTTCAGGACAGTCTTAGTTCCTGCTTAGCTCTAGTGGAAAGGGTTAGCAGGGACCAGGATGGGTCAGCCCTATGCCAGGTAGTGGATTTGAGCCTGCAGTGGCACCAACTTTTGTGATTTTACCATAAATTTTGTTGCAGTTGTTTTTCAAAGCTCTGGTTCCTCATATCCTGTAATTATGTGAGAGTTTCAGCGTTCTTTAAAGCTGAAGGTAAATTGACAATTTTTGTGATTGTACAGAATAGCTTAAAATCAACCGAAAAGTATTAAAAGGAAGAAGGGCAAATAGAGGAAACCCAAAATTGTGTTTCTTTGAAATCTGCAGATTTGTAAGGCAAACTCATGATTTTGTGGCCTAGGACAGGACTGTTAAGTGCTTGGTGTTGGCAGTGCTGTGTTTATTTTCCGTGCTTGGATTTCTGCATGGATTTATACACGTTATGAAAAATACAGTATTTTATGTTATTTTTTAAAAGGAAGCAGATTGCTTGGTTGGATGATCTCCAAACCAGACTGTAACATACAATAAAAATTCTATAGTGCACTGTAACAAGCTACAATAGACTAAGATGTTACTTTACCAGCAACAAAACAGGCACATTAGGGAGGAAGAGAATTATAAGGTAGAATGTTTGTGTTCGTGGCCAAAAACAGGAAGAAAAAAATATACCCTGTGTGTGTAAACTGCGTATTGAAATTACAGAACAAAATTTAATTAGAACTTTATAAATAAATCCACATATGCTGATTTATGATATATTTCTCTCTCCGCCTTTGAAATGATGGCTGCCTGTGCTTTGAAAACCGGTCATTTGCAGACAGCAGGTCTGTAATTCCCAAACTGGCACAACCAGAAGTTTGTGGATTTGAGTCTGGCAAATGCCAGTCCCAGCATATCTGTTTGAGAGGCACAGGCTGGGATTCCCAGCAGAGGAGGCAGAGGAAACGCTGCAAAAGGCAGCTGCAACCTTCTCTTTTTCTTCAAATGTGTAATTACAAAGATTAAGTCACTTGTTTTGTTCATTAAAAAACCCAACACTAATGTAATATGTAATTATAACCAAAGAGGGAATGTATGGTCTTTGTAGGCTCCATCCAAACATCCCCTTCCCTCGAGGGAACTCTTCATGCTATATTTGCAAAAAATATGTGATTAGTACCCAAATCATGAGTGAGAACTAACAGCAACTGGAACACAGACCTTTCTCACATGAAACAGAGCTCAGGACTTGATCAAACCCTAATTAAACACACATATGAAAGGCAAGATTGAGGTGCTTTTTCTCACACTAATGAAGAATCAATTTTCCTCAATTGCTTTGCTGTATCATGGACTTCATGTCTTTGCCCTGGTACTGACAGCAAGTCAGTCTGACCTCCAGTCCTAAGGTTAATTTAATGTCTTACAGAGTTTAGTTTGTGTGTTATGGAGCCTTCCCATCACAGGGCCCAGCTTTCCTCGAGTAAATAGGTGGAGGTTGAGCGAGACAGCTCTCCCAAAGCAGGACTGTCACTGCATGATGGCTCTGTCCCTGCGACACCGAAAACAGACGTCAAGGCACTTTTCACTAACACATTCCATCAATGCTAGAGACTTGTCACGCAGGGAGCAAACACCGAGGGAAGCAAAGGAAGCATTTACAATTTGCTGCCATGAAAGGAGACAAGATAAATCAATAGGAACTAAATTAGCACAGCCAGCGGCCCTCACACCTACTTTGGAAACTCTATTAAAATCCATGGCCTAGAATTTGCAGGAGGGATTATATGCGTGAAGGGTGAGTCAAGATTTTCGAGTGAGCTAATGTAAGTGACACCCACTTCTCAAACTGCCTGAAAACACTTACTGCCAGCATGTGCTGCCAAAGGCAAGAGTTCTAGTAAGGATTTGCTGGCTGTCATTGGCCTCAGATAAATCCGATGGGAGGGGAATAGTGGAGGAGTCAATCAAAAGATAACACTGAGTAAAGCTCGGTTGCATAACACAACAAGAAGTCAAATTTAACCAAAGCTGAACATATGCCTGAGTACCAGGGGCACAGTCAGAAGTGTGAATCTGAAGAGAGTCATATTTGAGAGCAACACACAGGAACAAGATCTGACAAATACCTCATGTGATTGAGTTGGTTGTGTTATTGTGCTGCTCTCGGGGGACCTTTTTAATTCAACCGAAATGATATCTGTCCTGGGCGTTTGCAGAACTCTGCAGATTGATGACAGCATCCCACTGACGTGCTGAGGTACAAGAAGACTTGCTAAAAGCCAAGTTGAGGTAAATATTTCCCTGCAGAAATCTGTCTGTTGGTACAGTGAGTGCAGCATTTGCAGGAAGCATCCGCCGTGCGTGTTGGGTGCAGCTGGTCTGCACACACATGGCCATCTCAGGCACTGGGAGTGTATTGCAGAGGCACAGAGCAGGCTCACATCTCCAGGGCCACAGGTGTGTTGTGGAGTTGATCCCTGTGTGTGACAAATCAAGGATTGCCAAAAGTCCAGCCATTGCTACTCCCAGCCTGGCTGCTGGATATGCAGGAATCTCAGACAAGCACTTGCTTATCTCTACTTCCCTTTGAAAATTCCAACTTTTCAGCAATGTGTAAGGTCCTCGACTTCTGTTGTGCAGAATTTGTATGAGAAAAAAAAAAAAAAGAAGTATGCAGGAAAACCTGAACACATGGCAGTTCTGTGCAAAGAAAACACCACTGTCAGCACACTTGGGTCCCAGACACCTTCAGGAGAATTCCCTTTTTTCCTGGTTCTGACAGTAGCAAGCTGGTAAAGCCCTCGGGACCTGCAGGGGAGGAAGAGCTGGATCAGGGCTGGCTGCACAGCAGTGGGTTTTTCAGCTCTGCCCTTTCCCAGAGCTTCCCAAGGAAATCAGTACATGCAGGCACTGGCTCTGCACAGTGGAAAGGGTAGAGCTCCGAGTCACTTACCCAGCGCCTGCCAGGGGAACTGCAGGGATAAACTAGTCTGGTCCTGCACCAGCTTGGCAGGCGTTTGCAGAGCAGCACAGGCTTCCCACAGGAGCAGAAAGGCACCACTCAGCAGTTACAAGACAGAGTTGTCAAAGTAGTTACAGAGCAGGAGGTTCTGCCAGACTTGGTGGGATTCTTGAGCTGCGTTTACCTTTCTAAGTGCATTGAATCCTTCACCTGGGAGACGCTATAGAAACACATGTCATTAATAGCACAGAATATACAATACAGGCTAAACAATGCAAACCACATGCAATTTAAGTGGAAAGAGAATTCTGTGCATGCTCTCTGCAATTGCCTGGGCCTTAAGCACACAGTAAATTCCGGCGAGTAAAGGCTGTGGAGTACGGATCATAAACTTGAATTTCACTGCAGAACTGTCAGGGCAGAGATCTGACCAACATTATAAAATGTGAGAAGTGATTTTAGGAGCCCCTGTTTTGATGAGAGGGATTTTGGAAGTGCCTTTCAAAGGTTGGCTGCACAGCATTTTCAGAGCATCAGGCGCCAGGGCTGCTCTTCTCTTTTGCAAACCCCCTGATGTTTCTTGTGTGCTGGCACTGCACCTCGCTGGGGGAGACTTTGCTTCACAATGGGATATTTGGGCACTGTGGTAATGGGAACTGGGAGAAACTCAGAAGGACTTTCATGCTGAATCACAGCTTATCTTCTGCACAGCAGAAGGGAGGATTCCAGATCTTTTCTTCTGCTTTTTACCTTCAAGAGATTTATGGCAAACATCTTCTAAAAAGATCACAGGGAAAGAAATGTCCATCCTCCCTATATTTTCTGGGAGATAATTCACCCATAGATGGTCAGTCAGGCTGGCTGTGCTGTGTGCATGCTGGAGCTGAGCCGTGGCTGGCAGTGCCAACCAGATCCTTGGGCACCACCCCAATGTGTCCATCCTGCCCATACAGACCCAGACTTTGCCGAGCACAGCTGAAACCCAAAAGATAAGCATGTAAAGTTTCTGTAGTGGATTGCTGGTGGCAAATGCTTGTCATTGCCCAGTGCTTATGCATGGGGCAGCTCTTGCAACCGGGCTGCTCTGATGTGCAAAATCTCTCTGACCCATTTTGGGGGACCTTGGGACTGCATGGGAGGTAAAGAAGAGAAGGGCTGCTCAGGCAAAGCCTTTGTGGTTGTACTTAAATTGATTGTTAGATATGTTTAATGTGGAACAGATTTTCTCTTCTCCCTGTGTGGTTTGGTGGGGTTGGGAGAGCCTGTGGTGCTGGCACTCTGCCTTGGATGAGCAGAAAGGACCTTGCAAGGCTTCACTCAAGGCTCAGGGTCCTGCAGGCCTGGACCTTGTCCCTTCTCCAGTCCACCTGTACCTCACATCTGGTTCAGTCATAGTGCCTCTAAGTCACTTGTGGACCAGACACAAAGTGGCTGATTTCCCATCCCAGCAGAAAAATCCTTTTGGGGAGGGGAGCTGGAGGGCACAGGGTGGCTGTCCCAGCACCATGGAGCACTGCAGAGGAGTCTCCTGCAGGGCAGAAGGCTTGGGAATGGCCGGGTGAGATGCTGGCAGGTGGTGGCTGCTGTGAGAAGGGCCCAGGTGCCCGTCCCCGAGCCCGGCCTTGGGGAGCACAGGGGCAGGTGCCAGTGGGATCAGGAGAGGAGGGTGGCAAGAGCTCCACTGGCTGTGCCAGCACGGGAAGCTCCCTGTGCTCAGCCTCCAGCTGCACCTCTGGAGTGCTGGGCTGGAAGAGGACTTCAGTGTGTGTTTAAAGACATGCCTGGGGGTGCCCTCGCTGAGGAAAGGGTGTTCTGAGCAATATCAGTCTCCTGCCTTGTTTCATCCAGGACACAAACCATCCAAAAGGGAGGGGACGTCATTAGGGCTAGAAAACTTGGATTGCTGGAGATAGCTGCTGGCTTTTCAAATGGGTCCAGCACAGGCTTGCAGGAAATCAGACAGAAATGAGGTGGGAAGGGAGGGCAGGGCAGCCCCAGGAGCCCCTGTCCCCAGAGCTGCTCTGCCCAGGCACTGCGGTGTGCGAGGCACCAGGGCTGTCTGTGCTCCGGGCATGGCACAGCTCCAGCCCTCGGAGCTTCTCCTTGGCACTCCAGCGAGGTCATTCTGCATCCCCACTCGTTATTAATGGCACACCTGGTGCCAAGTAGGATCTTTTCCATTCTTAATCTGTGATTAACAAGGTTGTTAAAGTCATTCTCAGCTCTGCTGAAACCAAACAGAGTTTTATGTGACATACTGGGTAAAGGCTCTGTTTGAAGTAGTCTTTAATCTTAGTTCTAGGATTAAATCATATGTAAACAGTCACATTTTATCAGCTCAGCTACAAAGTGATTTATTTGTTAGTCTAATTTTAGCAACTTATAGGTAATTCAATGTTATTTGAAAGAGGTTATATAGGAGTGAGCAGATCTAATTTTCCACCAGTAGAACAAGGAAAGGAGTCCCCTGGTCCTGCAAAAGGCCTTTCCTGTTGTGGATAGCTCCATGGATTTCAGAAAAGCTACTCCAAATGTGTGAAAAAGCAGCGTGACTGCATGTGGGGCTTTGCAGGACCAAGGCCTGCCATTGTGTTTTCTTGGCAGTGCTGTTTGACATTGCAGTACATTTTTGTAAGTGCTCGTGTTGCATCTATTTTTACTGTGTTGTGCAATTAGACTTTATGGACAGAGCTATAACTATTGAACATTTGCTGGAAGTTGCTGTAACCCAGTGGAAGAGATAAGCTGTGTTTTTCCTTAGGACTAGAGAAGGATATCACTGTGGTACCTCTGTGACAATTTCATGGGCATTCAAAGGTGGGGAGTGATCCTTGCAAACATAATTATTAGAGTAGCCTTTACTATAGAGCTGAACTTTTCCTATTGGAAAAATCATTATACCCTGGAAATCTGAAGGATGTTCCCTTGTGAAATCTGATGTGCAGGGTGTGAAACTGTTTCCTTTGCACAAAGGCATTTCAGTACAATTTCGGAGTGACTGTGGGTATGGTTTTATTGCTGCTAACAGCTGGAGGAGGTGACAGGAGAAAAGGGGCTGAAAGTTGACCAGCAGTGACTGATTGTACCTAAAACTGAGCTCTGGCCAGGAATATTTTACAAATGGAGACTCTCCTCTTCTTACAGTACCTGGCATTTCTGGGTGATTTTGATGGGAGTAGGGCATTCTCAAAGGCTCTATTTCCTATTCCTGCTTAGACGGACATTGTAGAGTCTAATTCCAAGTGGCCTGTGCGTGCCTTAGCTCCTCTTTAAAAGGCAAGCCTTACTGTGTCATGGGGGAATTTCACCCATAAATGCAGAGCTTTTGTTTTTCTGTTGGGAAATTCAGGCTAAATAAACACCAAAGAAAGCTTAACATTTTCCCTTGCTCTTCTGCCCAGCCTCTTGTATGTTTGAGTATTGGTATCCAGACCAGTATGAAGTCACATTGGTAACCAAAATTCCCCCTTAAAGGATCAAAGTTGTGCGATGTAAAGTAGAAATGCCTTTATTTGGTCAAAATTGATGTAAAAATTGTAGCAGTTGGCTTGAGTTCTTGGCCATACACATGCCAGTCCTTTACAGAGGCAATGTTTACAGGAAACATTCCCACTTTTTTTTGCAGTTCAGCTGATTGAAGATATCTCGGTATCTGCCTGACTTGCATATCTGCATTCGGTGAGTTTAAAACACTTTAAAGAATACTCTGAATTCATAACCTGCCAGAACTCTCACTGGGTTTGTGTGCTTGGGAAATCTGGATAGCAGGGCAGGAAAGGCAAATATGAAAAGAATAATGTGCCTCAATTGACTGTGAAATTCTTCTGGGAACAGGTGTAATTGTGATCATAAACATTTGTGAGATATTTTACTACCAGCTTTAATCCCTGCAGAGGGGAATATTTAGGTGTAGGAGAGCGAATGTGAAAGTAACTTCAAAGGCTGAGTTAAAAGATGAGGAACACGAACCTCTGGTCCAGCCCAGGAGCAGCTGAGCACGGAGGGGGCTGTGGCTCCCTTTGATCCATTGTTCTGCTCCAAGTCGGTGCTCCTGTGATTCCAAGAGTCCCCAGTGGGGACCCTTAGGTGGTGGTCACTGTCCTCTCCAGCATGGCTTTGTGTTTTGCCATGAGTCTCATTTCTTTAATGGGGTAACACAAAGTGTGTAACAAATCCATCACAAAACACAGGAGGGGGGGATATGAAGAGCAAACTTTTGCAGCACTGTCTGTGCTGGAGAAAGTGGTGCTGCACTGGAGGGGCTCCTTGTGGAGGGGGCACTGAGAAAATGGGTGAAAAAGGTCATATTTCCTCATGCCTTGTGGAGGGCACAAAGCTTTCCCTCAGTGAATGCACAGGAAATGTAAAAGCAGGCAAAGGGCTGAGAACTGTGCAAGGAAGTTGAAAGTCCTTCCTGTGCTTAGGGACAACGTCAGGAGCAAAATGCCATTTATGTTCCACGGGAGCTCAGGTTTGCACAGCTCCTTGCAGAGGCCTCTCTGCAGGGTGAATTTTTCCCACTGCCATTAAGGAAACACAACTCATTGGTGATTTCAAAGGGGGAAAACAAGAAGCTATAAAGACAAGCATGTAGGAAGTGCTATAGAGTGATAAGGAATCCACACTGGTAAATCAAAGCCTGAGGAGGAAGGATATGAAGGGGCACAGGAGTATAAATCTTTCTAAACCAATCAAGGAGCTGGTGGGGCCTTTAGAGGGATGTGAATGGAGAGTCAGTGGTTGGAGTTGCTGAGGAGCTGAATGAATTCCTTGACTTGATAAGCAAGGGAGAGCAGCTAAAGGTCACACAGTCTATGGACGACAGGGAAACACAGTGGTTTTCTATGTGGGGAGACAGAGAAGGCATATTATTTAAAAGTTTTATGTATGTAACCCAAGCAGACAGTTGGGAAATTAAAACTATTAAAATTGACAAGTCACCAATTTTAGATTAACTGCAACCTACAATTCTTGGGCTTGGTTTCTGGCCTTGGTGTTTGAGAGGTCCCTGGGAGAGCAGTGGTGTCTGAGGAAGGAGACACAGAAAGCATTGTCTCCTTATGTAAGAGGAAAAAAAAAATCAGGCAAGTAGTAGAGAAAATAAAGTCGATCTTACTAAAGGGCAAGCAGCAGGCAATGTTCGAGAGCCATTTGGTAGTCAGTGAAGTGGCCCTCAACAATCAGTGGTCTCACATTTCTGATATCTGTACTTTAAAAAGGTCGAATGTGCATTAAAAGTAGCACCAGCTACCACAGAGATCTAGTTTTGGGGACAAAGGTCTGGTTTTTGAGAGAGCTTTGAGGTGGTGTTGAAGTACAGACTGTCTCACAGAGCAATGCAGTGCCTAGGACTGCACAGATCCCTCACAACAACCTGCACAACAACATCCTCCTGATTCCCCTGTTCCAGAGAAAATGGCAAACACATTCTAGTCCTAATGTTGTGATTTTTTAGACTGCCCTGAGTTTAAGTGCCAATAACCAAGTATTTTACGTCCACTCTGTGCTACTTTCACCAGCCCGAGCAGGGGCTGATGACAGACTTGGCCAAAGTGGTGCTTGCACCCTGATCCCTCGAGGGTGATGCTCCCCCCACACCACACAGACGTGGGATGTGGCAGGATGGAGCTCTGGGCTCTGTGCCTTCGTTGTGGTCAGAACTATTGCACCATGGACTTCATTGAATGGCAGCTCTGAGCCTTCGGACAGACCCTCTTTCTCCCACATCCAGCACGAGCGGTGAGATCCCATCCTGCAGATGCTGTGGTGACAGCACAGGACTTTTGTCAGGTTGTTTTAGCTAAGACACTGCTTTCTAACCTTCTTTTTAATTTATGGAGCTCTAAACATTCGACACTGCAGGTCTGAACCTTTTACAGCAAACCCAAGCCTATTTACTATCTCCTTGCTCATGTAAATTCTTGGGAGCTTTTCCCAGACCTACAGAAATTGTCTGTGTGCCCAAAGGGACCATGGTTTAATGAAGCTATTGCTGGTCAGAGCCTTTTATTTTCATAAGCTGTGTGAAGATGGAGAGAAGCAAAGAGAGAAGGATGCAGTGCCACAAGCTCTTCTCACCTTCAAGAAATGAGGAATACTCTTTATTTAGAGGAGAATTTCAATAGAGTTCCTAAGACTCATGTCCCACTAAAGAGCAGAGGCACAAGGCTCCTCTTGTGAGGTATCAAGTTACCCAGGAGACAGACTGAGCAACTGAGAAATGTTGCAAGTTTTTGGAAACGAGATTTATATATAAATGTGTTACGGGAAAAAATACCTCTGGTAATACACACGGTAATTCTTCTGTCTTACTTTGTTTGCTATCTTTCCTTCTTTATTGTTTTCAAAGATTTAAAGGAATTTAATTAAAAAGGCAGTTTAACTACCCTCTTCTTTCTAGATAACAAACACTAAAATAAAATGAAGTGAAATAGTGGAGAGCCTGCTTTATCCCCCTTTTAAAACTGAACACAAAAGCCAAATGAGATCATCGGATTTATGGGGCAAGCTATTTCCAGAAAAGATGAGGAAGCTCTCCTGCCACTGTACAAGGAACAGCTGAACTTTCCTCTGAAAAGTCATGGCCAGTTCTCATCATCCATCTTTGGGAAGGAGAAATCCGAAGTGGAACTCAGAAGGTGACTGGGACAACGGGTGATGCTTCCAAGGAGTAACCAAAGGAGTGTGGGTCATTCAGTGCAGGAGAGCTGGAGTGAGGGCACTGCAGAGGGAAGGGTAGTACATAAATAAGAGGAAATCTTTGACTGGCAGAATGATTATAAACTGTCACGCAACACACTTCAGATTGAAATGAGGAGGGCTCTGGGTCTCAGAGCAATGGATTCTGCAATGATTGACACTTGGATCAGGATAGCAGTGCCAGGTGCCACTGTGCAGTCTGGGTGGGGCTGGGAAAGTGAAGTCTGGCTGCACTGACCATCTCCAGTCCCACTTGCCCCCAGAATACCATTGATTTCCGCCTTTAGCCTGGTATTCCATAGGCAGCTGTGATCTTCCAGAGAGCCAAGAGTAGGCTTTGTTATTTAGCTTTTAGCTCAGCTATAATACATCATTTAGAGAAGACCCTGCAGTGTTAAGTGTGGCAGCACCTGCTGTGTGTGTCACCCTGTGCTCGGTGTGAGCTCCAGGTCAGCAGGTGAGTGAGGGGCACGGCCCAGACCCTCCAGGGCAGTGCTGGGTCTGGCTCAGTCCTTACCAGCTGCCACAGTCCTTACCAGCACACAGCACACTGGTTTGGATGCATCCCTGCTGCACTGAGCAGGTGCTTTTTCCTCATTTTGTGTATCCATCTCTTCTGCCTTTCTGTGGTTTCCCTCAGGAAAGTTTCAGCTGCTTGGGCTCCTCTGTTCAAGCCATGTCCCCCTTCCCTGCACACCGTTCCCTTTCCCAAATGCATTCTGAGGCTTTGGCTGTAGGAATTGGGGGGTGCATAACCAAGAGTGCCAACACCACAATCCCTGAGAGGGAGCTGGCTTGGTGATGGATCTGGGAGCTGTACCACAGGTGTGCAATGGCACAGCAGTGCCACGATACAGAACATTGTCTCCTCTGGAGGTGGCACCCTGGCTTTTCTGCTGATGGCTTCGTGGCAGTAACCGTGGCTGCAGCTTTCTCCAGGCTTGGTGCCTCACCATCCCTGCCAGCAGTGGCCTCTGGGAGCTCTCCCACCACTGTGGGGGCACTTACAGCACCTCCTGGGCTCGTGGTGGCTGCAGATCATCCCACCCAGCACCAATGGCTGCAGCGGGAGCCTGGCAGTGAGGATGCAGGAAGGGAAGGGACACGTAGGGCTGCTTTTGTCGTGCATCAGAACGGAGAGGGGCCGGTGTGCCAGGCTGTGCCAGGCATGGGATCTGCCGGGTCTCCCTGCCCATCCCTCCTGTCCCAGGAGCAGAGCCCAGGTGTCAGATGTCTGTCTGAGCCTCTGACCAGCAAGAAGGTCCCCATCTAAATCAACAAGAGCTCTCCAGACTTCGAACCATGGCGGGTGGGTATTTTTAGAAGCCAATCAATCAGTGGTGACTGTTCAAGTTCGGACAAGTCAAACACAGCCTGCGAAGTTACACAGAAGCACTGTGTGTCCTGGAAGGCTTGGTGAGCCTGCTTATCCCACAGGCTGTGCCAAGTCCATGAGCTACCAGAGCCGAGCTCTTTTTAGAGAGATAGCTATAAGAAATGTAAACAGATTGGGGACTGTAAAACACACACTTTTTTAATTGAAGCAATAAATTGCAGTTTGGGCTTCCAGGGAAACCTTCTTTCAAGGTGCTAAAATTGTTTTCTAACCTGAACCTGAACACAGCCTTCAGTTGAGGGCTTTTCATCTTGGCCGTTTTGCAGGTGGGAAAATTGCGACACAGAAGCATTAAGGGGCTACCAAGGTCCCACAGAGTCTCTGAAGAATCCAGCTCGTCTCCAGGGACCTGCTGTGCTGCAACAGGGCTGGAAAAAGAAAACAAACACCTGTGCCTTGGCATTCTCCTTCACAGTCTGATCAGCTGAAACAGCAGTGATGGGGTTAGGTCAGCCTTGGGCTGCAAGTGGCAGAAGCAAGAGGGTGATGTTTTGGGGATTCTGCTACAAGGCAGCAGCCTCTGAAGCCCTTACAGATCCTTCTTCAAAGAACACAAGCTGGAGTTCACTAACACTGAGCACAAAGAAGAGCTTATCCTTGCAGGATCCTCCAGATGCTATTCTAGTGTGTGTGGATGAAATAAAATAATAATAATGAATCATCTCCATAAAAAATGCCAGCACAGTCTGGACTCAGGCTGAACCTCTAAACCCACACATCAACAAGTCAGTACCCAGATTACAAAACATTGATGTTCTGATTTCCAAAACCTCAGTTTATCCAGCTTGAAAATGGGCCTGCTGGTTTCTGTTGTCATTGACTGTGGAGAAAAGAACCTGTGGCTCCTCTGTGCTGCTTCTTGTCCTTCCCTCCATCACTGCAAGGCATCAGCTCCAGAGCTCCACACTGGAGTCTTTGCACAGCTGCACAAAATGTAGTGCACGATTTGATTCTCAAATTGGGCTGAATTCGTATGTTCAGTGCCAGCTGGAGTTTTGCTGATGCATCAGCAATACATTTTTAGGAAGATTTCTCTATAATTATTACATTATAGCTACTGCGGGGTTGCTCAGAGTATAGTAAACAATTGCTGTGCTCGTTAGAGGTCATGAATACAGACAAACATTCCTCCCTGTGAGGTCTGCTGTTAAATAATAACCGGTCGTTTCATGGCAGAGGGGGAGTGAATGCCCTCGAAGGGACGTGCTGACATTGCTCCAGCCAGTGAGCCAGTTCCTGTCACTTACAGCACTTTCTCAAAGCTGGCCCTGAGCAGGAGCAGTGGATGTGCTGAGGGACAGCACTTGCCCTGCTGCCCCTCCCAGCATCTCATGCCTCTCACTATTTCCTCCATTGCCCATTTTTTGAGGTACCCTCATCACCTGGAATCTGGGCCTGAGTGAAGAAAGCCGTGAATGTAACAACTCTGCAGGTCCAGCTCCACAAGGATTGGTAAGAGAAGATATTCAGGCACACGGAGTTTATTAAGGAGTATTTTCATGATCAGCAGGTCTAATGAGCAATGTTTGCCCGTGTGGCGTCTCCTCTGTCTGGTGTGGAGGGAGAACTCTCTGCTGCCTTTTCCTGGGAGAATACTAATGGTGTCTGTACCCTCCATCTGTCATCTCCAGTGCACCTCTGGGAGCCTCAGAGCTTTGAGAGAGCCTCTTTTCCGTCACGTTTAAATCGTCTGACACATTCAAGAGCTACTCACACACACACACACACACACACACACACACACAGAGTGATCACATGTAAAGCTTTGTTTCCTTAGGAATTCCAGGCTTTAGAACAATCACCTCTCCATTTGCCCAGTGTGCAGTTGTGGTTTTCATGGTGCAGGAGAAATGTGAGGATACAGCTGTGGCTCAGATCAGTTAATAAAATGGGCAAATTAAAGATCCCAGGGCCTCAGGAGTCCTATATCAAGGCCAAACAGAAACCAAGAAATCTGACTGAGCTGCAAAAGCTGGGCTAGAGCATTGAGGACCAGCCTGGGGAGGTGACAGATGTGTCATTTCTGACGTCTCTCAGTCCCTCCCTGTGGTGTTGGTGGGGTCTGCCCTTTATTATACGGTCAAAAGAAAATGATGGAAAAACATGGCAAGTGTAAGAACTCAGTCTGGAAGGAGCTCAGCAGGGATGTGTAGGAGCTGTTTGCAGCATTTCAAAGTCTTTCTAGAGCCACTTGCTGGAGAGGGAAAAAGGAGATGACATCTTCCATGTTGCTGCAGGCAGCAGCTCTTGATAGACACCACTGAAAGCACAGCCAGACTGCATGTGGTCGGTCAAAGACAGTCCAAACTGTGCTTTAACTTTGTCTGATCTACATGGGGAGTCATCCCTAGGGAACAAGTCCTGCTCTCCAGCAGAGCTGGCAGCGAGGCCCTTGGGCATCTCCTCCCAGGGCTGCATGAAGAGCCCAGGTGCTGCACAGCTGGCAGGGGGGCTGCTAAGGCACACAAGGGTTTAGTTAAAAGCTGAGGGAAGGTGCTTGTGTGAAACAGACCTCGAGGTTTGCAAAGGTGGAGGAGCATCTTCTGCAGGAGCAGCCAGGAACAAGCAGTGGAAGAGCTGAAATGCATCAAATGAACCGTAGCAGCATGTGAAGGTGTGTTGTGAGGTGGATTAGGATTTGAAGATGACCAGTTAAGGTCAACATCTGCAACAATCCAGTCAGTATTTGCAGCCTGGGAGGCTGCCTCAAGTCCCAGCTGCTGCCACTGGAGTGGTGACATCTCCACTGCTGGTGTTTGCTCCCTGTGAATCCTTCTCTGCGCCTGTTGTGATCCATGGGGTTGGGGACAGATGGCACATGATCTGCCAACCTGGAGAGGAAGAACACTTTAGGTGCACTGTGGAACACAGACTTCTCTTTAATGATGATTCATGTAGATTGGAGGGAGATACGAAGCTGAAGATGCACACTTGTTGCCTCTGGGGAGATTGCACTGAAGCAAAACTCTATCAGAAGCTTTGGTTTTGGGAGCTCAGTACTTTTGAGTTGTCACCTTGCATCAGAGTGAGATATCTGTCCCTGCTTCTGAGCTCAGCAGCCACCCTGGCACTGGGGGAAGGAGGCAACCTCGGATACAGCTCTGACACTTCCCAGGCATGCGGTGGCTACTGGGCTCTGCACCCCTCCAAACAGCACCACAACACTCTCCGTATTCATGGAGAAGAGGGTGACTGAAGGAGGGACTGGCAGTCTCCATACTCAGCCCTCTTGATTTTTTTGGTTTGCATTGCAAACTCCATGTTGTTTTAATGTAGTTCCTTGTATTTAATGTGTTTTTATTGCTTTCTCTAATAACACCGACTGAGCACTAAGAGCCAAATTAAACAAGCCGTGCCAATAAGCCAAACATTTCACTTCAACCAGCAAAAAGGACACCTCTTACCCCTACTCAAGCTTAGACATGTAAATGGAGGACCTCACTGCTCATCAGGGAGAACAAAGCAAAGGCTGCTGTGGTGCAGATGCGGGGCAGAGCTGGGCAGAGCTGGGCAGTGTCCCTGGTGTGGGTCTGAGGCTGTCCTGGGCTCTCTCCCTGCACCTGCCCCGGGCTCCCTCCCCACACGTGCTGCTCTTATCACCCCAGGGCTCGAGGTGCAAGTTGGACAAGGTAAAGGCTGGTTGTTCTCAAGGTCGTGACGTGGCATCTGGTCTCACGGGCTTTATCAAGCTGGGTCTTGTTTTCCTGTGGCTTTAAACACCTCTAAACCCCTCTGACTTCAGTGGGAGCTGAAGTTCATGTTTTGCGTTGCTGAAAGCCTTTACATGCAATTAAAAAACCACCCCAAACCACCTCCCCTGGTGCTGATCAGTGGTGTGGTGTTGACGTAAGAGTACTGGAGTTTCACTTACAGCAGCTGGGTAGCTGGCATTTTCAGAGGACTTTTTTCTAATTCCCTCTGTCTTTTGCACAATATTCCTGAAGGTTTTTTTCTCTCTTTGCTTTTCCCCAACAAGCCCCAGCCTTCATCTCTGTCCTCTTAGTGCTGCTTCCTGTTGTTCTGTGTGATCTCCCTTGTTCCATCTTTCTTCTCTTCTCTGGTTTCCTCCCTTTCATTTTAGCCCTTTTTTGTTCACACTGGCTCAGCCCATCCTCCCAAGGGGGAAGCATATCTGTTTCATTCCCCTGTCTCTGTTTCCCTCCCAGCCCCACAGCTGTTCCCTCTCTTTCCCATTCCTTCAGGCCCCTCTCCTGCTCACAGCACCATGCACTGCTTTCTCTTTTTCCTCCCCCTGTCCAGACCCTTTCCTCCATCACTGGAGGTCAACAACAGAGAAAACAGAAAATGAACCAGGAGGGGGATGTTACAGCCAAGAATGATTTTGCCTGTGAGATGCCAAGTATTGTCTCACCAGCTTTAGTCCAGGCTGCTTTCATCTGGCTGGGCAAGCTGAACACACCAGGCTCATGCACTGACATAGCTTATGATATTTCGTGCCACACAATCTGTCATTACACCTGAGAAATTCCAGCCTGAAAGCCCAAAGCTCTGCAGTGGGGATGAGGTGGAATGCACACTTCATTTTCAACTTCCTTTTCCCCCCTCTCACCGTGTGCTGCACTTTCCCAGCTAAGCACCAGCATCTGTAGCTGCCCATGTCTGTGCTTTGGCCCATATAATTGTGTGTTTTCTAGTTCTGCTCAGTCACAAGTAATCACGGAGCTGCAATCTCAGCTGGGACGGAAAATGATCTAACAAGTTGGCTCGTGTGTGATTACAGAAGATACATTCTGCCACCAATTTGTTCTGCCACTGTTTTGTTCTCCTAAGTGGAAGGACCTGGGGGAACAGATGAACACGGGGCGGGGGGTGGCTGCTCTGCAGCACAGCCTGTCTGTGGGCCTGGGGGGAATTAAACACAGCTTAGAGGTGCAAGGAGCTTTTCACTCCAGAGGAGCCCGGCCTCCACTGTGTGCATCTGCCTCAGAAACCTTCTGACCTGCCTCAGGCATCTCATTATGGATTTAGGGAATGACCAAATCTGGAAGGGGAACCTGATCTGTCAGCAGGTGAGCAAAAACCAAACCTAACACACCCAAGGCCACCCCATGCGCAGCCAGAACGTGTACTGAGACCCCAGAGCTGCTGTTTAACTCCCTCCCTGCTGCAATTGCATCTCCTGCCCCTTCCCCCTCGCCTCTCCCTGTAATCCCTGACTCAGGCTTTGCCTGCTCTGCAGCAACAAAGAAAATGTCATCAAAACCCTCCTTACACTGCTGCAGCGGGAGGCTGCGATAGCTACAGTCACGGCTGGGGAATGAGCGGAGCAGTGCCGAGCTGTCTGTGCCATTATTGTTCTCTGCTGCACGCTGGAAGCAACTGAGAGAACTCACAGTCCTTCTGGAATGATCCCCCCAGGACCTGAGCAAACCTTCAGTGTTGGGGGGTGTGCACAACAGTCGGGACTGGCAGTCTGATGTGAAAGGATACAGAGAGAATCCCTCACCTGAATTCAGTGTCAGTCCCCAGTACTTTCATAGTGATTACTCAGCAGTGATCGACATTTCAACTGTGTGTAAAAGAACAAGGAAAGAGATGAAGGAGGGGAATATGTGACTTGCAGGGCCAGTGCAGGGTGTGCTGAAAGGGAAAGCAATGCAGTGATTGCCCCCCTGGTCAGACCCTCCTGGGGACAGTTTAAACAACTCCTTAGAGGGCTCTCTTTGTCAGCGTTGGGGACAGAGATGTTCCCTCTGTGAGCAGTGACGTGCCCTCACAGGTTCCCTCTGTCCAAACCTGGATCAGAGCAGTCTGGTACCTCAGTGTGTAGCCAAAGCCACAGGTGATGACTTTGAAAGGCCCACCAGCATTTTCAGGGGCGAGTACATACAGAGGTGAGATGAAGGAAAATTCAAGGATCACTGTTAGCTGGCACTACCCCTTGCTAAAGTAGATGATGGAATTAAAAAGTCATGCCATGCAAAGTGTCCATTTCTGAACATACCACAACGTCCATCTGCCAAGATCATGCCCATGAAAATGCCCACTCTGCTCATAGTATTTGTTTCAGCTTTTGATAAATCATCTGTTACAGCCTGTTGAACATTTTAAAGCATTTCTTGCTAATGGATTTTCACAATGTGGTTTAAGGAATGTTGTTATTAATAAATGTAACTGCACTGAATAGTAATTCGATAAAGATGAAAGAGGCATTTATAGATTCCACTTCCCTTTCAGCTGTTGCTAGGAATTTTCACTCCTTCAGAATATATTTAATTTAATCTTGATTTCTTTTTGTTAAAACCGGGCTATTATATTCTGATTCTATAAAGAGAATATGAGTGGGGTTGGACCACTTGTGAAGTCCCCTGTGGTGGTGAAAACCCAGTTCTTCTCAGCACATCAGAGAGGTTTCCTTGCTGTGAGGGAAAACAAGACTGGCCCAGGTGTCCCATACAGCACCACTGGAAAAGTGTAAAGACTCTTTGAGACTGGGGGAGATTTCTTTTGAAAGGTGATTAATCAAACTTAATATTGATGGAAACATGAAAAGGAAATAATTTGTCCATGCTTGATAGCCAATAATTGCAAATGGGCTGCTCTCCATTACGCTTTCATTGCAATGACTGAAGTGCTTCGTTGTGTATAAATTAATTAGGGACTTGCATCTCAGTACTGAACAGTGAGTGACTGGCTCCAGTGAAACAGGAAACATGGACTGTCTGAAGGCTGGTATCTGCCACAAAAATGGCTCTGTAAACACTAGTGGCACACAAGAATAGGAAGTACTGTGAGTTGTGTTGGGAGTGCGTCATAAAATTATCGTAGGGCTAAACAAGGGCAATTGTGAGGAGGAATGTTAGCAGAGAAAATGGGAAATGTTGTTTTCTGAGAAGAGAGCTTTGCTTTATTAGGGTTTGATCCATGCAGAGCCTGATGTCTTCAGCACAGGAGACAGGTATTAATTGCAGGAAAGAATTGGTTTGCTCAAGAAGCAGAAAGTTGGTTCTCTTGACAAATAAGGGAAAAATTCTCTTCTTTTTCTGGATTGAGCTTCCAGTTACAGACATGTCACATGCACAGGCAGAACCAGAAAGGAGCAACAGCAGCGTGAAGCTGGAGAGGGCTGAGACAAGGACTTTGCTCCTGCCTCTCTGGGTTGCCTGTGATGTGACATTGTACAGCTCCTTCTCTGTTCCGTGGCTCTTCCGCAGCTCCCACCCTCTGTGTATTTTCTTTGTTAGCTCTTTTCAAGAGCAGAGAATTTCTCATCCCCTGTGTTAGTGCTGCGTGTAACTGCTCCAGATGCTATGGTGATATCATCGAGACTAATAGCTCGTCTGCCACCCAGCTCATTCCCTCAGCTCATTCTTCTGCCAGGCTGCACATCCTTGTGAATAGGCAGCTAAGAGATTGCTCTCTAAAGCAGTAATATGGATCTGCCTCTTATAAATCAGGGGCAAGTTCAATGAAATTCAGCAGGAATAAAATGGGTGCTTGTTACAGAAGAACTGGGACATTCTGTACAAAACACACAAACAGTGGTTACAATAAAGTTTATAATACAAGACAAGAAAATGGTGTGAGATCTCGGCTACATCTTGCACTAGACTTCTCCGTGGGGATGACTGCATCGCATTATAATAATACCGTTTTTCTGGATTACTTTCCTTGCAGAGCAGGCTATAAATAATCATTATTGGTATTGCAAGGAGGCAGTGGGTTCCTGAACAACCATGACTGAATTCTTAATTTGTTAGTTACTGATACAATGCATCTGTTTTTCTAATTATTTTAATGATGTTTTATATGCAAAGGAAAGAGTACACAATTGCTTAGGGGTTTGGGTTGCTTTTTTCCTTTCTAAATTCCCCAAGTAATTGGAGGACAGCTGGACAGCCTACCTGTGGCTGTGTGTGTGCTTGTAAATCCTGGGTCTGGGTGGTGACATTCAGGGGTGATTCGTGTGCACAGTTTAGCAATGTCAGCCCTTAGCCCCCCAGCTACTCTGCAGACAATACCAATATGTTACCAGCATCCCATGGGACACATCTTATTACTGGAGGAGGATTCTCAGCAATGAAAATGCAGTTTTATCCTTCTCAAAGTGCCCCTTGCCAAAGTCAGCCAGGCATCCAGAAGCACTTACTCTGAGTGATGCGGCGTTAATATTCCACTAACTCGCTAAGCGTGAGGCAGACACAGGCTTTCCTGGGATTTCAGCTTCCATCACGGCCAGCACTTGCTGCCTCCACTTCTTTGGGCCCAGCCATGCCTTCATGGACATCCAGGGCCTGCCAGCTCTAATTTCACTGAAGTCAATGGACCTAAAAGGTTGGGTGTTGCTGTAGGAGGGGGATGCATCAGGCAGATTGCACTGAGCAGAGCTGCAGTCACTGTTCTGTAGGTCTTGAGAGCAGGGTGCTTTCATGACTTGTGTTCTCAGGGGCCCAGCTCAGTCACTGGGCTATAGGAGGGGGCACAGCTCCCTAACCTGGGATGCTGAATGCTGATGGGTGGCCCAAAACATCGTTGTGGCCAGATTGAGCTTACTTCCTCTTGCAGATCCAGCCGAAAGAGCTCCTGCTCTCCTCCTTTGCCTCTCCCCAAAGGAATGCAGGTCTTGACCACACACACTGTCCATACAGGACCTCTGCCTTGAACTTTGTGCCTCAGGCTTCAGCTTTGTGAGCCCTTAGGTGGCCCTTCTGCAGCTGCCTCAGGCCACACACAGTCATGGGTCTCTGCTGGAGGTGAGGGACACAGAGCTGGCACGGCGTGTGTGAAACCTCTCCTCTGCGGAGTCAAACAAGTGACCATAATCCACGGAGCACTTCGGCAGCTGGCCTGGCCTCAGGAGGCTCTGGTGACCTGCAGCCCCTCCTCAGCTCCCTCAACAGCATGAACAGCCTTGGCCTGGAGTGCTGGAAGGGCTGTGGCCTCTGTGGGACAGGCATGAATGGATGTGTTTCTGCTTTGGTGTCACTGATAGGTGATGGGCTGAAGGCTGGGATCGCCAAAGAGCCAGACCCACCACAAACTGAATACGACATCATGGAACGTCGGTGTCTCCCTGCCCTGAGCAATCCCAGCTGGAAAGGCTTTGCAGGACAAATGGAAATGTGGCCCCTGGACCTGTCATTACTGTTACTAAAAAGCCTCAGGCATGCAGCCTGTTTGGCCAGTTCTGTGCTTCTGAGGATGCTGTGCTCCTTTTCACTAGAAAGCAAAAGCAGTTCTGTGCCCAACAGGCAATAGATTTTTCTCTTGTTTTCTGTTGGTCTCCTCCACTGCCTTCCCCTGTGAAGAGGGAGCAAGGGGGTGGTGCAGCCTGTGGGTTTAACTGGACACCATCCCTTTAATGTGGAGTTGTGTTTTTCTCTCAAAGCCAAAAATAAATGCTACTGAAGGACTGAACAGACGTGAAAAGAAGGCTTGGACACTTGGAAGACAAGACTGCTTTGTGTTTCCCAAAGCAAAGAGCCTGTTCACAAGGAGGTTACTTTTTTAGACAAACACGAGTCCTGTGACACTGCCAAGGTCAGTAGGTGCCCAGCAGAGCAATGGGCCATCAAGGCAGACATGCTCTGGGAGAGGGGCACATTTTTCTCTCACTCTGGAGTGTTTTCAAGTATATTAATGAAGAAGAGAGGAAAGGAGAGAAATTTGCTTTGGTCTGTCATTTCATCTCTTTCTATGGCATTTGAACATGCACCAGTTTGCTAGTGGAAGAGCTTCCATCTGTGCTGGGTGGCAGCGTGGCCTTAGTGCTGTGGTGGTGGCACTGTCACAGTGTTTTAGGAAGGCAGGGCTGTGCTGCTGCTGCTGTTGTGCAGCTGAGAAAGCAGGTAAAGCAAGGATGTGTCATGGGCAGGATCCCAGAGAGAGCCCCAAAGCAGTGGGTGGGGAGGTGACCAACTGCTGAGCTCCAAATCCCTCTTTGAGTACAAATAACCTACACGACAGTGATTTCAAAGGGGCTCGGGTGACAAGTACATTTTTGCAGTTTCCTGAGGGCTCCTCTTTTCTGACACTGGCCTGTCCAGCCAGTCTCAGCTCAGCCTGGCCTGGCTGCCTGTCTGGAACAGCTCAGTCTGCACTCTGGATGTGCTTTGCTTTTTTCAAGAACTTGACAGAATTCAAAGCAAATAGCTTGGCACAGGCACCTTGGTTTCAGGTGAGCGAGGTTTGACTGCTGCAGTGATCTCAGTGGGGTTAGGAAGCTTTGTGCTTCACCTCAGGCACTTAGCTAATTCCTCATACAGTGCAGTGTCTTCTGAAGTGTGATCTTTAGGCTCTTTATGTCTCACTTGTCCATAAATGAAACTTCTAGTTAATCCTGAGAAGGGTTACAGTGTCTCACACACACAAGAAAGGCAAGTGAAGTTCTTTCAGTCTCTGAAGTGCCGAGCTCTGAGTCATCCAGAGCCTCTGAAGACTCTGGTTTTAAGAAGCAGGAGCTTTTAAAAGTACCTCATTAGGGCTGAATCCTCAGCACTGTCTGTAGTCACACACCAAACATTCATCTCAAAAAGAACAAATGTTGAGAAATTAAGGGAACTAATGAGAGGAATCAACTGCACTGAAGAGCTGAGGAGTTGAATGTGATGGAAACTGGATTCCAAAACTAGCTGGAACATGCAGGAGGAGGAACCCTGGAGGGAAACACTCCAAAACCAGTGGGATAAATAACCAGCCCCAAACACGTTAGCTGAGAGCAGGCAAGGGATGGGCAGAAGGTGTGGGCAGCAATGGGGTGTTCAGTTGACGTGCAGCCAGGGACAGAAACCAGACAGCTGGAGGGGAACCACTGCAGGGAAGGCCCCCCTGCCTTGCTCTTTGCTGCAGCCCATCACCCTGACACAGGGCTGACGAAACTGTGGGTGCAGCAGGTCCTGGAGAGCCACTGTGCCAGGGCCATGGTCAGCCCAGCAGTTCTGGACCTGCTTTATGAGCTGCTCTGTCATCTCTGCCATGAGGGTGGCACTGGAGAGGGGTGGTGGGGGCATTATTTGCCTCAGTCATCCCATTTTAATTTGCCAAGGTCAGAAAATGTAGGGGTAGAATGAGAAACGTCAGACATAAAGTTGTGAATCAGACTTTGAAAAGGAAATGAAACAGATGGCAGAAGTTTCAGCTTGACAAATACAGAGGAGGAAAAGAGGAGAAATGTGGTCATTATGTAGTGAGAATGAGGTTGAGATTACACCAGGCTACATATGGTCCAAAATGAATTGAAACCACTTTGCCTACATTTTGGGTAGAGATGATCGCATTGAATAGCAGGGCAAAGAGAGGATTTCTAGTAGGAACATACTTAAGGGAATGAAAATTATCACATGTAAGACGGAAGGAAAAGCTTAAAGAATTCCATGTGCTCAGATCAAGGTGCACTGGCAGATTTCCACCTCAGGATTTGGAAAGAATGGGCACATTAAAGGAGCTCAGCTTAACCTCATATTTCTCTTTGATGACTGATTTTTTTTTTCTAGACAAATGAAATACAGGTGATTTACTCTATCCAGACTTGAGTCGAGAATCTGATATTACACCACATGGGAAATTACTAGTTGAAGTTGAGAAGATGGGGATTAGTGTGGATGGCAAATGCAGAACTGCTGGAGCGAAGGACAGGGAGCTCTGTGGGAAGGAGAAATGCTGGACAAAGGCAGTTAGTGAGTGGAACTCCTCAAGGGTCAGTCTCGAGCAGGTCTTTCTTGTTCTGAAACGACTCTGGCACAGCTGTAGGAATGTCATAAAGAAATTTGCTGAGGACACAAGCTTTGTTAATACAGAGAAGGATCAGAACATTGACTGAGTGACAGAATTTGACTGCAGTTAAAAATTAATAACTAGAATATCACATTACTCACTTGAGAATGACAAAAGCAAGGTGGTGAAAAAAACCATACAGAGAATTACTTGCTCTGAGGGATAACTGTGAGCCACCAATCTGATATGGAAAGGCAAACACAGTCCTACAAGATACAGGTTCACTCATGTTCAAGGAAGATTAGCAGGTACAGAAAAGGGCATTGAGGATGATCAGAGGGTTTAGAACAAGAGGAGACTAGAAGAGCTTCATTTGTTTAGCTTCTCAAAACAAAGACTACAGCAGATAGGATTGTTTTCAGTAAATACATCTGATAGGTAAAGATCAGAGAAAAAAGAGAATTGTTTAAACTAAATTACGATGCTGGCACAAGAACAAATGATATTAAGGCTGGAAATTTAAAATGAAGTGTTGGAATAGCCTGCCAAAAAGCATGATGTGATGTAATTGATTGTGATAGTGGGAGACTGGATCAGTAATCCAGAGCCCTGTGTTCCTAGAAACGTGCAGCAGACAGGATTTTGGCAAAGATTTTGGCCTCTAACAAGGAGGAGGAGCCCTGCACTGCCTGTGCGAGCAGGGAACACATAACTGGCCAGTCATCAGCTCTGGAAATGGGGGGAAAAAGGGAGACTTTTATTTCAACAGCTGAAGCGAGGTCCTTCCCTCCTTCTCCCCTATGGGAACTGGCAAACTCAGCTCTTTAATGGTACAAGCTCATCTCAGCCTTGCCTATAAATAGATAAATGAGATTCCTCCTGTCCCAGTGAGTAATTCTGACATCCTCCCGCTGCCTCGCAGAGAGCTGAGTCACAGACACTCTGCACTCCCGTCCCTGCATTACTTACATGGTCTCAAAGGAAATTTTAACACATCCAATGAATCATCAGGGATTGGATCATGTTTAAAGTTATTCCATTGGCATTTCCCTTCTATTGTAGCAAGTCTGCCAACACCTAAAACTTTAGCTAATCTGGACTCAAAATGCATTGAGGAAATAGCATGTTGACATACACAGCTACTAATAAAAAAGGTCCTTTTAAATTTGCATCAGTAAACAAGTGACCCTTAGTGGATTCCTCTAGTGCTTTGGACCTAATTTTGTCAGGCTCTTCCTTATTTTGTAGTTGCTTATTTAAAGGAACTCAAAGTTTGAAATGTTTAATATTCAGTCGTTAGGCCCCTAATTTAATCTCCTACAGGTTTCCTGCCAAAATATTATTTGCACTGAGATGAAGCTTGCAGCCCCATGCTTGTTCTCTCACAGACACACACACATTCCTGCTCTTACCCATGGTAAAAATAAAATGCCTGCAAAGCAGAGACAAAACCAGAGCAGAGGAAAAACCAGAGCAGTGTTAAGTAGAGAACGAGGGGCTCCAGCCTGAGGCAGCATCTCCTGATGGGGCATTTTCACTTGTCACCTTGTCTTGTCCCAGGTGGTGCAGTGTGGTCTCACTGGCTTAGAAGCAACACAGCATTTGAAATCAGAGCATGTGTGTCTCTCTCTTTCCCTCAGAAAACATCTGGAAGAGTGGAAAATTGTCCAGCAGAATTTGGGGGCTGTGAAACAAATACAGAAATATTTCTCTCTGTTGGTTTTCTGGCTTGCCTTTCATATCTTCAGATTGGTTGGGACATTTCACTCATTACTACCAGACTCTCAGTCTCAGTGAGCGAGAAATGCTAACATTTGCTGGTTTGCTGCTGTGTTTGGTATTCCTAGACCTAAAACCTGGTTTGTTCTTTTGATAACCCTAGGAAATCTGTGTCTTAGCATTTTTCTAGTACCTTTTCATCAAGCAGTTCCTGCCTGTGCATAGATTGTTGACAAGCGTTTGTTCAATACATTCCAGCGTGAGCTGCAGTCGCTCCATGAGCTGCTTCTGCTGCGAGGCTTGTTGGGTTATTTATCAGCCCAGCACAGCCCTCACTGCCAGTTTGCTGCCAGCTGTTAACTATACAATAGCATTGGGAACAAAATCAGTTGTGGCTCTGCCAGCAGAATTGGACGTAATTCAGCTACCTGTTGACAAATGATGATTTGTTTAACAGCATAAACTATAATATTTTTGTAGCTGACAGTTTTCACCCTCCTCTGCAGCTGGAAAAACCTGAGGAATTCCCAGAAGCTCCTCACTTGTGTCTTTTTCAAGTTTTCTTACAGCAATGACTTGTATTGTTGTCTCTGTGCAGGAAAAGACATTCTTAATGGGCAAATGAGCGGTGTCTCTGGAACAGGGCAGCTGCATTCCCTGCTGCCACTTGGCTTTCTGGTTGGGCTCCTTCCTGCAGCAGCAAATCCCACAGGACAGTTGGGCCACGGGGATGCTCCAGGACAAGCCAGAGGCCTGAAAACAAGCCAGCATTTCTGTAAAGCATTAATCCCCCGTGCAGGGCCGGGCGGTGGGAATAGGGCGAGGGTGCACTCTCTCCCAGCACACACATGTTTTCTATCTGAGCCTTGTTTCAGCTGGATCTTTCCCACTAACGCATCCTCCTTTAACACCTTGTACTCATTTACTGCGGGGCTGTTTAGCAGCACAAACCAATTAAGAGCTGCAGAAACCCACTGAGACAGACAGAGTTTCCTATCTCTGGTTCAGCCACGGTGGGAGGCACGCAGAGGTTAAGCCTGTGCTTTTTGCCACACAGGGAGCGAGGGTGGAGCGTGGAGCAGCCCCCAGCTCACCTTCTGTGTGGGGTTCAGCCCTCCCCAGAACCCTCCGAGCCCTGCCTGCTCACAGCTGCTCCTGGAGCCCTGAGAGCCCTGGGCAGCTTCTCTTCTGGCATCAAATAATCAGGGAGCTGGACAGTGCCTGCCCTGCTTTCATACCCCACTGAGACTGGCTGTGGAGGGGCTTGCTGAAGGGGCTGAGCTGGTCCTGAGGTGCCCAGCTGTGTCCTCTGGCAGGGACAGGGTAGAGTCAGTGCCTCCAAGCTCCCCTCCGTGTGTCCCCCAGGATTCTCCATCAGGAGAAAGCCCATGCTCAGTGGTTTAGCTGCTGCTGCCCCGAGGGACACGCAGGGGTTTAGGAAGTAGCACAGTCACAAAATGTGAACAAGAACAGAGTCAGAAAAAAATGAGTGGCTTTAAAATAATCATTGGGTTGGTCTTGTTCCAATGGCAGCACCAGCTCCACATGGCAGGGAGTGCTCCGGGAAGCGCCTCCCAGCCCCGTGGGGATGCTGGCTGCAGGGATGCACCACTGCTGCCTGGTTCGGGGAGCTAGAGCTCCTCACACACAGCACACGCCTCAGAAGGAGGGGATAATACCCCAAACCACCCAACATAACTGACCCACACCATGAGGGGAGACAAAGCCCAACCAACCAGTCCCTGCACGCGCCTCTAAACCGTGCTCGGCCAAACGGCACGTCATGGGTGCCTCTCAGGAGGGCCAGATTCTGGAGGACGTGTCCTCAGCTCACAGAGAGACCATTAATCAAGAGTGTGCCTTCATCCCCGGCTATTTTAATCACTGTTGAAATACACACGCAGTTCCCACTCCTAAAAATGGTATTTGACTCCAATGCACATGATTTCCTTTGGCTTCCTTTCCCCAATTAAGAGCAAGCTGTAACTACTTGGAAGTCCATAGATTTGCTTCTCATCTGTCATGGAGCAAGAAACTTGGTACTACGCACGGCACAAGATCTGTGACGCCAGACATAAATATCAGAATATTCTGTAACTCGGATGTGGTGGCTGCAGAACACCTGTTGTGCCAACAGGCTGGTGGGCAAAACCTGTCCTGTGCAATGGCACACTGGAAATGGATTTCTTCAGTCTTGCTGAAAATCAAATGTATATATTTTGACAGAACTTAGCCCAAATATTTTCTCTGTGAAGCATCGATTGGTCTGAAACTACAGCGAAGTGCCACAGGGCTTCAGAGAAAGAAATCAAGAAATTTGCCTGCAAAATGTATTTCCTGCCCTGACGTTATTCCATGTGTATGGCTGACATACAATTTCTGTTTGAGTGAATGTACCACACTGAACAGGAGTTGTGCACTGAAAGCAGCTGATAATCGTGCAGGGCAGTTCAGCAAATGTCTCATTGCCTCTGGGCTGCTCTGGTGGGCTGTGGCAACACCATTGCTGATCTGGATGCTCTGCACCTTCCAGAGATGTGCAAAGC
Organism: Margarornis squamiger; assembly: GCA_035222235.1. Classification (NCBI taxonomy): domain Eukaryota; kingdom Metazoa; phylum Chordata; class Aves; order Passeriformes; family Furnariidae; genus Margarornis; species Margarornis squamiger. The sequence goes on from JAWWTY010000038.1 coordinate 4,139,680, forward strand.
AGCAGGAGTGGTGGCTCGGGTGCAGTTCATCTGCTGGTACCTGTTTTCCAGGCAAACAGTTGTGTTTGTGCAAGTACCAGGGTGTTTTATTTCAGCAGGGTCTATTTTAATGTTCATACTACCCAGCACAGACTAGGGGTGGCAACTTAAGGAAGTGCTTAACTGCAGGAGAAGCTGATGGCAGCACCTGAGACTAAGTCTGAAAGAAACCCGTGATTACCTGCATGTACTTTTCAAACACCTTTATTTTAGGTATTTCTGCATTTTTTTTCCAAGCTAAATTGGAGGTGCTAAGTGACACTGAACCGCAAAAAGAAAGAAAACTAAAACCAGTCAGATTTATTCTTGGAGTCTTGGTGGCTTAGCCTGGGCACTGAGAAATGGATTCATGGTTCTGAGGAGAACATCCTGGAGTGTTAAAGAGGGACCAGCAGGGCTGGATCCCACTGCAGGATGTGCACAAGGGATCCTGCATGTGATCCCCTGGCCATGCACCAAGTGTCCCTACAGCCCTCTGCTGCCCCAGCCCTCCACTCTGGCAGGCAGTGTGGCAACTGGGAGAGCTGCCTTGGGAACACATCAGATAAAAATAGCACCAAACCAGCCTGCTCTCCTATTCACCACGTGCAGTCACACAAAGGAAGGGTTTCATCCACAGAGGCCACACAGGATGGAATGGGATGAGCAGGCAACTTGCAGCTTGCCTTGAGGAACAAGACACAAAGTTATAAAGCCCTGGAGGAGCTTGTCAGACATTTATACAGGTGGGGTTCCCAAGGCACGTAAGGAAAAGATCCATTCATCAGGGCCCCGGCTGCAGGAGGAATTGTAGGAGTTGCTCTGTGCACATCCTCTGTTAGAGGTTCCAACTCATCCGTCTCACTTTAAAATCCACAAGTGGGTTCTCTTCACAGTGGCAGAGATGAGGTAGGAAGAAGCTGTAGAGGCATATTCCAGTATTTCAGGGTAAAAAATGTATTTATTTTTACATATAAATATTCTTATTTAAAGATAAAAAATTGGAACACAGAAACTCATCCAAAAAAGTTACAAACCCTCATTCCCAATCTTCCTGTTTTCAGCACAAAGAATATTCCACAGAAGCGGATTGTTGCTCTGCAGCCTGTTAGCAGAGGAGGCGATTGGGTCCAGTTGACTTGGTAGGCATCAGGATCAGAACAGAATAAACTAATTCCATCCACCCGTCTTGCCAAGGAAACATTCAAGCCCTTCCATCCCGTTTCAGCATGCGATGAAGACGTGAGGGCTGCTGGGTGCAGAAATCCTCGTGGAGAGGAGCAGCAGCTCTGGCATTTCCTACGATGAGGCATCTCAGAAATCAAAGGTGTCACAGCAGGGAGTCCTGACACAAACAGTTGCAGAAAGAGTCACGTTCCTGGAATCAGGAGGCAGGGAAGGACACTCCTGGACAGTCCTGTAGGGCCTTGAGCAGCCCAGGTTTCTTTGTTCCCAGCTGGTTGAACAGTATCCATCCTTCCCTGATAGCAAGGGGCCCTTTGTCTGTCTTATCTGCCACACAGTCACTGGGACAAGGGTTCTCTTTTAGGCCGTGCTTATACAGCAGCTGAGGGCTCGGGAATAGCTACAGCAGGATGACTCCATGTGAACACTCATTCCACAGGCAGGATGACTCCATGTGAACACTCATTCCACAGCTCCTGGTTCATACCATACCTTAAGTGGAGCAGCCTCGGTGTGTCACTGTGCCTTACAAAGTTAAGCAAGACCTTCAGTTCAGGTTTTCTAGTCACTTCTCCTTTATAAAGAATTCAGCTTTAAGAAAACCAGTTGAAATGCTCCTGAGAATGACAAATAACAAATGAATAAATCTTGCTCCAGAACCCTAAAACCCATTAAAAAAAAAGCAAAAAAAAAAAGGCATGCACTTCTAATCTATTGGCATAGGCATATAAAGCAGAATTAATTGATAAACATATCAATTAATTGATAAAAAGGATAAAAGCCATAAACAAAGCCTTTTCAGAAAGGTAATGAATGAGTAATCCAAGCAGACAGTGTGAAAGGACTGTTGCTTCTGTGGGGCCAGATTAATTTGACTATCCATACCCCAAGGTAGAGTTATTAAAGGATAAAAGCTTTGAACACTGCTGCAGAGTTCAATGAAAATAAAAACTTTTACTCAACATACAGAAGCTCTCAGAAATGCAAATGAAGTGTTAGAATGCATAAAGATGGCCAATAATTGAATATTATGGTTCTGTTTAACAAATTGCTTCTCTGCATGCAATTACTGCACCCTGGGCTGATCTGAGAAAGGAAAGCAGGAATAAAGCTCAGAGAAAGGTGCATGACAGGGGCCTGCAATGACTTAACAGAGTTTGCTGAGAGAGGAGTAAAACAGGGAATTGGGAAGGGGGAATGGTTTGGGTAAGGGCTCTTTCTCTGGGGTTGGGTTGTGCATCTCTCTGTTTGGATTTCGCTCTGGGGGGGATGTCAGACAGACACGATGGGGAGGGAAAGCACTCGGATGATTCATTTCCCCATCCCTGTGTTCCAGTTCTCATGCCCTGAGCATCACACATGGCACACACTCCATGCCACAGGTGACACCACCACGTCCTTTTAGTTCCACTCCAACAGCAACACTTTCCCCAGCCTCCAACCCTCCTCCCACTCCCCAGCCACCCCTCCCAACAGCCACCTGCCTTTCCGTGCTTGCCCAGCCCGGGGTGCTCAGCTGTCCTTCCAGGCCTGCCCGTGCCGGAGCTCACAGTTGACCATTGCAAGAACAATAAGGATTTTTAGGGGCATTATGACTGGGTTAGTAAAACACAGCTGCCCCTGAAAGTCCCTCATTTTTCTTGCTGCCGCTCACTCCGTCCCCTACGAGGGCAGGGGCTGGCAGGGTCCCTTCTCACACACGGCTCTGCTGATGTGCCCAGAACACCCCAGTGCCAGTAACACCCCAGTGCCAGTGCCCAGTAATGCCCAGTCCCAGTGCCCAGCCCACACGGCAGCAGAAGGTGTGGAAATGCTTTGTCATCCCTGTGGGCTCCTCCCAAGCGAGTGCTGTGCTGAGTTTCAGCGTCATGCCAGATGGCTCGTCTGTCACTCACTGGGAATGCCACCAAACAGACGAATGCCACCAAACAGAGCCTGGCACAGCTCTCTGCAGGCAGCCCTGGAATACCCAGCCACTGGGGCAGAAGGCAGGAATGCCTTGTCCTGCAGATACTCGTGGTACTCAGGTGAGCACTGCTGCTTTGGCCAGGAGAAGTGGAGCCCCCGGGGCTGACGGGCTCTGCACATCCCTCACTGAGTCCTAATCCTCCATCCCTGGGTCACTCAGAGCTCCTCAGGGCACGCAGAGCTGCTCAGCCACAGTACCCAAGTCCTGGTGGGAGAGATCACACCCATCTGCAGAAGAAATTGCTTTTAATTAATTAATAAAGCTGGGATTTTAATTAGGGAATTACTACTGATTTTTCACCAACTTTCAGCTGAAGTAATATCTGAAAAATATCTGTACATTTCCAGCTAAAAAAGTGCCAGGTACTTGGCTGGGAATTTTCAACCCTCATCCATAAGTCCTCCTGGAAATCCCAGCCCAGCCCAGCATGTCCTTAGGGCAAGGAGTAACATTTCCCTTTTATTGGATCAGTATTTTGAGTTTTGATGGCAGTGAACCCAACAGAAACTACAGGCATATTCCCACAATCCTGCTCTGCTGATTCCCCATAAACTGTCTATAGAGAGGTGGGGAGGGCTCCATCCCACGGTGGGCTTGCAAGTATCCCTGGAAGCTGTTGCCCTTGAGAGGGACTTTGCGACATTCTCAAGGGCTTCCAGGAGTTTGTGGCAGAGCAGGGAACCCCCGACAATTCTCGGGGCTTTTCTTTTTATTTTTCCCCCTTGCAGTAAGAATATCATGTTGCATCCCTCTGCAAGGGATCCTTTCCCCAGTTCCTGCTTACAGGCTGTGAAGAACACAAGTGGTTGAGTGTGCCTGAAATGCTGCGGGTGAGATGTGAGTGGCAGCACGGGGATCTCCCGGAGCAAAGCATCATGTTTGGAGCTGCTGCTGTTCACATGTGCCATCTCCAGGGACACTCACACAGCTGGCCTGGCCACTCGGAGGCTCAGGGAGTCACAAAGATCCCAGCCCTGTGCAACATGATAGGAATATCCTCACCTGTCCCACAGGGGATGATTTTCCATGCTAGCAGTCGACCCGGCATCCAAAAACCCCAGAAACCCTCAGAGAACTGTACAAAGCCACACCTTATTTTCATCTAGAATTTCTTCTAGGGCTTGCAAGTCAACGGAAAACAAACCCTGTGTCCTGTAATAAAACTTGAGCTGTGATTCGGATCCAAATATTATCTGCATCTTTGACAAAGTTACAACAGCGGTATAATAAAAATAAAAAAAGGCAGCAGCCCTCTGAATGCTAATGACGTTGGTGTCCTAAATGAAGCATAAAAGCCAGAGCCTGAGAGAAGCAGAGCATGAGTCAGAGCGTCAGCAGTCCCACACTGGAAAGCAGCACTCACGGCTGCTTCATTCATTTAAGGAATCAATGCCTTTGTAATGAGCATCAAGTAGATTTTAGGACTAAAATGAAAATGAGATGCATGCTGTTATTATTTTCAAAAGTTCTCTTCTTTTTTTTCCCTTGGACTGACAATAAACAACTCTTTGTAGTTGGAAGGAGCCCCAGGCAAGGACCAGGTCCCTGCAGCACTGGCTGGAAGAAAATCTGGTGAGCTCTTGCCCCAGGGAGACCACAACCTCCCTGGCAGGCAGGGCCCCAGCAGGAGCAGGCTGAGCACACCCAGGGCACAGAAAAGCAGTATCTGGGCTTGCTGCAGATTGGTGCCTGGGCAGGCTGTCTCACCCTCTGTTCTGTTCTACTCACACAGGGTCACTGGCAGAATCCAGCGAGGATGGGTATGTGCTGCTCCAGGGAACCCTCTCCGTGGAGGCTTTCCATGTTCCCTCTTGGACTGCAAAGCCAGCACAAGGCTGTGTGCTACAAGAAGAGGGAATTCTGCCCAGGCTGCTCTTGGCTCCCTGCTGCCCCAGTTCCACTTCTAGATAAAGCACAACCAGATTCGGATCATCAGAGCACACACCTCTGGGTTGCACCGGTATTAACAGGGTGATTTGCGCCGTGAGTATTTTTGGTGTGTTGGACCTGGAACCCATAAAATGCAAGAGCAACACAAAACCAAAGCAAAGGTAGAAAATGATTGCAGTTTCTAGAATTCTTCCAGCTTTAGTCATTGAAAGGGATTGTTAGAAACGGACAAAGGGCTGTTTCCCTTAATTTTTTTAAGTGTGAATTTTGTCTTGACAGTTTCCTTTCAGAAACAAAAATTGAAAACAAATTGTCCCATGCACAAAACAAAGGGACAGATCCTCAGCTGGAATGGACTGGTATAACCAAGTGAATAACACCCACTCACAGGAGAGATTTGGGGCCTTTTAACAGCAGCTGCCGATCCTGCTCTGCCCGGACAAGAGTTTCAGCCCCTGGGTTTGCATGGCAGCAGTGCTGGCTCCGTGGAGCTTGGAAAAGATGAAGGGCTGCCTTCAGAGCAGCTGAAAACACACCAGGCCTCCAAGGATTCCGGGACTGTATGCTTCCCAAACCTGGAGCTGACTCCAGGTGTGTGAGCCAGCGGACGAAACAGCAAAAAAACAACAATACCAGCGTGGCCCTGACATTATTGAGCTGCTCTGGAAAAAATGCAGGCAAAGCAGGCTTCCAGAAACCCTGCCATGTGGGGTTTGCTTTCTGAAATGAGGCATGGCTCAGATTTTTCTCTCACAACCAAGACCAGGCTGATCACCATCTTGAAAATTACATGAGCAGTCCCCAAGAAAATATGAGCTGTGCAGCACAGAATGAATGCATGGAGCACTGGGATCCATCCCAGCCAGCCCTGCTCCCAGTTGCACAGCCCAGCTGTGCCCTGCCTTTGGGGAACGCCATCAGCCCTGAGCGAGTTACTCAGAGCAGCAGCTCCTGGTGTTGGGTCCTGCCAGCACAACTGTGACTCTCACTGGGCTGTCCCTTGGGCAGGCCCAAGTGACTCCAGAAGTGCTGATGTTAGCTGGGCACATTCATCTCCCTCACCCACAAGAAAACAAAACCACACACATTAGGAAAACTCAGGAAGTGCCTCACTTTGCCAGGGAACAGACACTGTCCCCATTGCTGCTGACTCCAGCAGTGAGCACTGAGCTCCCCGTCCACACACATCCAGCACAGTCCCTTGGGAGAGCAGGGGGTGCTCTGTCTCGGACCCCAAAAAGTGAAGGCACCTGAGCACTGATGGAAGAGCACCCATTCTCCAGGGCTGACAAGGGGTGGGTTTGGCCACATCCATTTGACATCTCCCCTTTCTTTGCAACCCTCTGTTTGGAGTGTTGCTTTGTTCTCCCACTCCCAACACCAGCAGAGGAGCTGGAAAGCCAGGGTTATTTTTAGGAGATGGTACATTTAGGCCCTGTTAATCTTGACTGGGTCCCTTTGAAAATGGCAAGGTTGGATAATCAAACACATTACACAGACTTTCCATGGAGGCTGCTTTGCAAACGAGCCTCCCACCGTTCAGATACTCAGGAGCCAGTAGTTCAGAGGAGCTGTTTGATGCTGCACTGGTTTGGCTCAGTGTGGTGACCTCACCAGCATTTATACACAGAGCCTTGGAGAACAAGCAAATTAAAGCAGCTGACTTTAAGTATATAAAATAAACCACTTAGTCATCAACAAGTCTTCTAGAGGCTGCCACATTGCACTCATCTGGAGTGGCAAGAGACCATTACCTGGCTCAGGCTGGCAAAGAAGAGGATGGCAGTGCTGCCTGGTCAGATTGCCTGCATGTGGGCAAAACACACCCAGAGCAACTCAGAAGGGATTCTGCTGGTGTGATGACTAACATACTAAACTGGCTGGCACCAGGATGGGGACAGGAAGGGAGAACACTAGGAGAGAAATGCCAGGGGAGGAGCTGTGGCTGGAAGAGGCTTCATGGCTCCTAACAAATTAACCAGGGCACAGCCAACCAGCCTAGTCTGGCCACCACTGTCCTATTACAGCCTGTTGACACTGGTCCCTCGCTCCAGCTGACTTCCAGACCACGTCCAGGACTGGCTGGAGGAGTCCCAGGCCACAGTTGTGCCCAGCACCGTGCTCAGTACCTGGCCCTGAGCTGCTGTGGTCACCAGTGCAGCTGTGAGCCCAGGCTGTGCCCCAGCACAGGGCACAGCAGTGCTGGAGAAGCCCGAGCAGGCTGGAAGGTGCCTGGATAATGAGCAGCAGTGCACACACAGATCCCTGCTGGCTCCCAGAGCAGTGTTACCACAGAGCTGTGCCTGGGCTGGTCACTGACAGCAAAAGCAGCCACGCTGCTGGCCCCAACCTGCCAGGTCTGAGCCTACCTGGGCTCTGAGCAGCGAGGTAAGAGGAGCTGCCAGCAAGGGGTGCTCTTTTTGGGCTCTGCTGGAGCAGAGTCTGGTCTGGACAGCATTAAGGGAAGCAAAAAGTTACAGGAGAGCAGCAGGAAATTACTGAGCAAAAGGGGTTCTTAAATCATTTCTCTTTAAACAAAACTAAGGCATTACCATGAGGTAAATGGCCACACCTTGCTACTCACACGGCTCTGCTGACAAGACCAGCTTTTCCATAGCTATTCAAATCTAATGAGTTCTGGGTGCCTAACTCACTCTTTTAAACTCATTTTCGAACTCCAGCCAAAAATCACTTTCTGATTCACCACTTTCTCAGGCACACCAGTATTCAGAGAATGCCTGCAGGCTGGTACTGCGCTGTACGAAGCACATAAGCACAAGTTTAATTACTCCGTGGACCAGGGATGTGATTAATCGTTTGCTCTAAGTTAAGCATGTGCTGAAGCATGCTACTGACCTGGACCTTTAACTGGATCTGTCAGGTGTCCTGCTGCTCTCCATTTTCCACTTCTTTGAGGCCCAGTAAGTGGAAAGAGTTCTAAGAATATACTTATGCTCATACACTCTAAAGAATTCACCCAAAGGCCAGTTTCTGACTTTCTTAAGTCAGAAACTTTGGACCTATTCTCCCCATGTTGCCACCAATAGGGGCTTAGGTTTTACTTTGCCTGAATAGGACTTCAGGTAAAAACCTAGATTACTTTCATTTGCACACTTTGTTGATTAGTTCCCTTATGTCTGAGCAGTGTAGAAAGTCCTAAAAAAATTATGAAGCACAGAATTAAAACTGTTGCCCCTGCTAGCAGAGGACTCATCGAATGGAAGAACTCAAGCATAAAATGTGCATCAGCTATGGGTGGTCACGTAAATTCACATGTCATTACCCACAGCGCACACGAGCTTTTTCACTGCGCTTTCCCACCTTTCCAGCAAAGGCTTATTCCTAGCATAAAATTTTAGGAAGGTCATATTGCATCCACTCCCCTGGGAGGAGCAAGTAGAGGAGAGTGGGACCTGAAAGCTTCACCTTTTTTTATTATTTAATTTTTTTTTTTAAAGACACAACTGCCCCTTTTATGCCTCAGGAAAGCCCCTCTCGGGGAGCAGGGCTGGAGTGGATGGAGCTGCTCCTCGAGGCAGGCGTGTGACCCGTGAGCTCTGCCAACATCCCCACGACAGGAACACCCATGCCCAGCACACCCACAGATACTGACACCAACACCAGCGAGCCAAGAGACTTCAGCTGGAGCAAAGCATGTGCAAATCGATTTTCAACAACCAAGGGAGAGCACAGAGGGTTTGATTACAAGCGCAGAGGCACGTGCCTCTGAAGGGAGCCTTCTTTGAGGAAGAAAACAGATACAATAATTGATAAATGTTTTGGCTGCTCCTCCTAACTAATCCCATCGCATGCTGTTCCTTGCCAGTACATTCATGAAAAGTGCCTGGTTTGGATACTGGGGCACAAGTGAGGAGAGAAAAATCCCCACAGTTCCCCAAGAGACAGCTGGCCCAGCCCAGGTGCACTCACTCTTCCCACAGCACTAATATGGGGACCTCAAGCTTTTAAACTAGATTGCTCTCTGCTTAAGATGTTGGTCTTTTGTTGGAAGTTTATAGTTTTTTAAAATAGAAAATGCAGTAAAATCTTCCACAGAAAATGAACTTTACATTACTAGGGAACCCAGCCTTCATGCTGCAAGTGTGGGAGAATTTACATGACTTTTTCTCTTATTTCAGCATTACTTCTCACTGGTAACTCTGAAATGTTTTTCTAAAAGGACCAGATTGCCAGGTACAGGTTCAGTAACCACTGGGAATGCCCACTGGGTTTGCTTCCAACTCTACATATCCAGAAGCTCCTTACAGGAGCACCTTCCCCATTTGCTGAATGTCCTTAATTGAACTAGACAGGATTTGGCAACATGAAGATGAGCTGGTGTCCTTCAAATTTCTGATAGTTTAGAGCCATAGGAATAGGTTAGAGAAACTCAATTCGCTTGCCATAGAAATTGAAAGAAAGTCACAGCAAAGTTCAGAAAAGCTGAATGCTGCAGGCACACTCTGGTGCCCGACCACCAGTGAGCTGTTACAGGAGCAGCTTCTCAACCACAAGTTTTACACCTCTCATACCAGAGCCATCAAGCAAATCTAAGGGTTAAGTGAAGTCTAAGAGTTAACTGAAAGAGTTAAGTGAAATATTAAGCATCTGTGACTCAAAGCTGATTGTCAAACTTCCTGGTTAGTGGGATAAGAGCTTTACTTGTCTCCCATCCTCAAGTGTTAACTCGCCCAGTGAGACACCCCGACCCTGGAGCCATCACCCCTTTCCCTCTGCCGTGAGAGGAAATCCAGAGCAAGGACCCACTTTTCAGACTGATGAAGTTAACTGAACTCCATCTTAGGTGAATTAGGAATCATTTTGCCAGATACTTCTAATGAGACACTCCAATGACAAGGAGATGTTGTCAGCTGATGCTCTACCAGCACCCAGGTTTATGATTGCTGTTCAATACTGCATGGGGTGCACAAGAAATGCTTGGGAAAAGGGCAAATTCTGTACCTTTAAAAATACTAGCAACAAACAAGAGGTTTGTGGCTCTCAGGTAATAGCTCAGCAGTGCTGCTTACATTCAAAACAATGCCTGGAAGAGTCAAGTTGTAGCAAATCTCATTAAAAGAAAAATCTTTAGTTGCTGTGGAAATCATTCTGGTGGGAGTTTAGTTCTGGAGGCCATGCTGGGAATGCATTACATTTCTTTCACCTGGACTGAAGTGTTTCCTTCGGGGTGTGGATTGACTCAGGGGGGAAAGCAGAGAAGAGAGGAAGAGCTCAGTCACCACATCAATCCCTGTGCACCTCCTGTGCACTGCACAGGCCACAGGCGAGAGAGCCACAGAGCTGGGTCTCTAAAGAGATCCTGCTTTAGATGTATTTTTAAGCACCTAAACCCTGCTCACTGCCTGCAAACAACCGGCCATAATTTGGTATTGCTGTAACACTGAGAGCTGGCTAATTGTAAAATGTTTCTGTTTGGAAAACAAAGTGATAAAAGGTTTGAAAGTGACGGAATTTCCAAAGGGTTATGACCAAACTGCTATAAAATGATAGAGTGCTGGTGGCTGTTTGTTTGAAAACATTACCAGTCACCAAAATTAGAGCCTGGGACAAATCCTGGGCTGGTGCAGATCAGGAGATGTCCATGGGCTTACAGGAGATGTTTTATTTAGCACTGGGCACACCTGCTGTTTCTTTGGAGAGCTGTAAATTCATTCGGTGATGTAGGCAATCTACAAGCCCAATTTGTGTATTTTAAGATTAAACTCCTGACAAAAGTTTTGAAATTAAACTACAGTTTGTGTTTTTTTTAAGGCAATAATACCTTAAAAGTATAAAGACATCCAAAACTTTATGTAACTAGTATTACATAACACCTTAAACTGGCTCATAAGCATTTTCCTTACTCTGGATTTATTACATTTTTATTTGGGGCATGTGAAACAACTCGCTATACAAGCGCAGTTACTCACATGGGGCTGGGCTGGGGGGGAAAGAGTTCACTCTAGTGGAAATTCCAAAGGGAGAAACTTATTGCTATGTTTGCAGAGAAACACTGTCACAAAAAGTGTTGTTTCATTGTGTCTCACTGCCTTTGATGGCCACTGGTACAGAAATCAAGTCCTGGAAGGGGGCTAGAGATAAAGGGTGAGTGCTCGCAGCCCCTCCAACTCCACATAGCATTAATGCCATAGATACGTGTGAATGTTCTCATTCAGGCTATAATTTATTCCCCAAGGAGATGCAAAACCAGCTCAACTATGCTACAAGAGAACCAAACTCTTCCAATGAAGTGAATGCAGTATGTGAATCCTGGAGCTAAATTTAGGCTGGGACTTGAGTAACATAATTCTAATCTCGGAGTAGCATCGGAGGTGCAGCTACAAACACTGCAAGGATTCGGGGAAGTTCTGCTCCTTTGTTACAACCTATTGGGCATGACATTTTGGGAGCTCTTCACCCACTCAGATTTAAGAAATTCAGTTTAAGTCACTCAGCTGAATTTCATTGTTTGGTGAAATTGTATTAAAAAATCCCTTCCTTTAAGTTGTTTTTAAAATGTGGATTCAAGCTGGTTTTGGGGTGTGTAAAACAGCAGACATTCCTAATATATTGAAGGGTCTATGGAAAACACTGTTAACTGTGGTTCCACAACATGGAAAAAATGTCTACTGTAAATATCTGATTATGTTTTTCCACAAATTCCATTATTTGTTTGGTTTTATGGTCCAAGGAAAATGAAAATGGGCAAGCTCGTTTGTGATTAAGCACCTTTCTGTTTCTGGTTCTGTACAACTGTTATATTTGCATGGGAATGTTTTCCTCCTCCAGAAGTACTTCCTTCAAAATTAACAGATAAAGTCACAATTATACAAAATACTTCTGTAGTCAAAGCAGATTTTGTAATAAACAATAACTTTAAATGCAACTGAGACCTCAAGTCTACTTTTATAGTATCCTTCAGGTGTAAAATACACCCATAATGCTGGAATTGAGGGAACTTTTATCTTTCATTAAAAAAATCAAACCAGCATTTACAGCTTTAAATCAAGCATATTTTAACCGAACTCCATTTAAATTCTTCTTTATGAAACAATCTCTCTTTTCATACAAGATTTTTCATGCATATTCTGGCTCCAAAGCTCAAAATCAGTTTGCCACAACTTGTTTCCCTGGAATTCATCAAAAGCCTAAAAAGCCAAGTGCCAAGGAGCCGAGTTCCTGGCCACGGCGTAAAGTGTCCGACCAATCCCCACAGCCTGGAAAGTCCCAGTTCTCAGAATGAGCTGATGCTTTAAACAAGAGATCGTAATCAAAATCAAGATTCCTGACAAAGTCGCAATATTTCACTCTATAAATTCTTAATTCACTTTCCAGCATTTGTAGGTTCCTGCTGGCTCCACCCTCTCAAATATCAGCAATTGCTGCTGCTCTTAAAGAAAATTCCACTTTGGGGAAACGTGATATTATTCCAGATGTTTCAGTATATGGCAATTCAGTCTAACCCAACCTGATCGTGGCTCTGTAACGCAGCTGAGCCTTGAACAGCTTCTGGAATTTATTCCTTAAACTACTGCACTTGCATATTTGAATTTAACCCTACTGACAGCCATGCACCCAAAAGCCCTGTTCTTCCTAATGACAGAGCTGCTCCTAAAGAGGTTTTTTCCACAAACATAAAACCATGACTAATTTTAGCAGGCCTTTGGGTCGCTGTAGATTAGTTCCTACAGGCTGCTGATTGAATTAAAGTGTTTTAAATCGTGTTCCTCAGCATATTTTAAAAGAGATTTTGCTGAATGAAATCTGCTTTCAAAGTTTACAGTTTGAGGAAATTCCATACTTGGAACTGAAGAAAAAAAAAAAAGCAAAGTGCATTTATAGAGATTCGAAACAGCTGTAAGAACTGGAATGTCACTTTTTCATTTCATCAGATTTCACCAGGAAAAGGATGGGAAGAGCCCCTGTCCTGCCTCCAGCCATCCAGGACTGACCCTTTCACCAGATCAGAGAGTTCAGGGTAACATTTGCTCCTCAAAACCAGCGTGCATTCCTCTGTGGTCTATCATCCACACCATGACTGTCCGGTGACTGTCTGAGCAAGCCTCCAAAGCCTTGGTCAGATGGGACTTTTTGTAATTAAAATAATAATAATTAATGACACCATGAGCAGGCACGATCCAGGAGTCAAGGATCCAGTCCTGGACCAGTAAATGGTGTCACTAACAAACCTGTATTGGGAAAATTCTGAAATCCTGCATACTGCCATGGAATGTGGGCACATCATCCACCCATGCGGATGTCCAGGACACCAGGCAAGACTTTCTGCCAAAGGACAGGAAGAACAAAGGCCTGTTGCCTGCTGCCACAGAAGGCAAAAGCCAACAGCCTAAGCCTCCTGAACTGACAGGCCACCAAGATCCAAATGAAATTCACGAAGTCTATACAAAATCAAATCTACGAAGCAACATCTTGGAAATATTCTGATTATTCAGTGCTAAAGCAACACACCGTGAATGCACAGCCCATCAGTTATGCAGGGAAGAGGAAGCTGTCCCCGGACCAGCATCCCCCTGGCTCATTTCCTTCAGTCTGCAGCCACATGATGTCTTTTCCACACCACTGCTGGCTCACTCCGAGGCTCACGGCAACGCACGGGCTGCAGTGGGGTCTGAAAGGCTTATTCTGCCCTCAGCAAGAAAGGGTTTTCCTGCCCCTCTTGGGGATCTGAGCAGCTGTGATCCTCCTGGTAGTGCCACCACATGCACCTTCTCCCTCCTCGCTCCAGAGCTATCAAACCCAAGCAGAAACTCCTCTACCAAGCAAAGATCACAAAGGGGACAGTGCTGTGCCTTGGGAAAGCCACACAGATCCATCACTCGGACTGTGGGAAGGAGCCAAAGCCTCAGTGGTGTGTCCCTGCCTGTGGACCGGCACCAGCCACCCTGCAGCCTCTTCTAGGCTCTCCCACCCTCCTCCCCTCCCCTCTGAGACCTGTCTCTTTTGGACCCTCAGGAAGGGAAGTGATGAAATCAGCAGGAGCTGGAAGGACTTTCTCAAGGGGGCCAGCAGCAGGAAGGGAGAAGCACATTCCCCTGCATGTCTGGTTTGCCTCTGTGTGCTGGAGAGCTGGCACAGAGCACAGCCCGAGCCTGGGGTTTGCCATCTGCACATGGAGCCAAGAGCAGAGGGGAAAGTGTCTGCAAGCTGGGTGTTCACTCAGTGCCTCACTCATGGGAGAGTCAGCCCTCACTAAAGGCTGCAAGGCTCTAACATGAGCATGGCCAGGCTCCTGTGAAAGGTCAGTACTGGACAACAGAGCCAACATCAGGCCTGGTCTGACTCTACCCTGCCCCTGATTACATGTGTTTGTAACCCAGACACCGCAGACTTGCTCTGCTCTGTGCCCTCCTACAACTTAAAATACAACCCTGGCTCGAAGGTCTCTATTTGCAAACATAGAGGAACAGCGGTTCTTAAATTGCAGGCAAACATTTAACTTCACTCAGGGCAATTCAAAGAATAAACTGCACGGACCCCACCCTTCTGCCCAACAACTCAAGCCCTTAATGCCTAGATAGTTTTCTTTCAGGCCTTATCACAGATAAAATATGGCCCTTTTTTTGTTGTTGTTGAAGGAGTAGAACCTGCCAAATATTTACCAACTCTTTCAGAAGGCTGAAAATGTCACTCCTACAGTGTAATAAACTTCCCCGGAAAGGCCCTGATAAATAGAAAGCCTTGCTGTACTGCCCAGAACTAGTTTAGTGTGGCCTAAGAATTGCCAAGTCTGACTGACAAAGAAAGCATATTTGTACACACAGAAAGATTAGCAAGAGAGGCATAAAGTTTAGAAGTGAAAATAAAACAAAGCCCCATTATTAACCAGGGAGGGGGGGAATAATTGAATCTGCATCCCAGAGAGCACAGGACATTATGAAAGCCTCAGAGCTAAAACAATAATTTAAGAGCTTGTCCACAACTTGCAGCAGAAGCTTGAACCATCTTCTTTAGCATTTGGAAAGTGCTAAACCATGGTCTACCCCCAGCCCAGCCTTCAGAGCAATATTATTTAAAAATAAAATATTTTTACTTTGTAATTTGACCCACAAAAAGCCATTTGGGGCATGAGGGAATGTTCCCTTCCAGACTTAACTTTAATTCAGAGAGAATGTTTAAACTCCACAGTGTAAAACAGATGCTGAGAAATACATCTGCATTGTACTGTATGTTCTTTGGGGCACAGAGAGAAGCTGGAAAGTGCCTGTCAGTGCAGTGTGTGCTGCTACAATCTAAATAATCCTAATAATGTAGATGAATGGAGAAAAAAACCCACATTCCTTGTATCAGCCAGTCTGTCAACAGAGTTCTAGCAGCTATAGACAACTAGGTCCACACTAGTGCAAACAGATGAATGTTGCCTAAAAAATGTGTCCTTTCACCTTGGCAATTGAAAGAAAAAAAAATCTAAAGTGACGAGGGAGTTGGAAGCTCAAAAGTACACATTTAACAAGTCCTGCTGACCATAAAACGCTGAGCAGTCACTCCCTACAGAAGCCAAGCTTCACTGAATCTGGACTGATGCACTCAAATGAAAGGATAGGAACTCAAGTTATGCTATACAGTGCTCCAGAACAGGTTTTAGAAGAACAAAACTTCCCAGGGTTACTTAAAGTCAGAAAGAAATTAAACCCTTTCTGGGGAAAAGAAAAAAAAAAATCCAATTATATTAAACCTGACAAAAGCTAAACCCAGCAGTTTACCCAGCTTTACAAAGCACAGCACAGTTAAGAAACCCTCCTATGAAAGGGAAGACTTCTGTTTATCCCACCAGCTAATCCAGGAGCCTCACCAACCAACCTCCACAAAAACATCTCTGCTTGCCAGTGATACCTAAGAAGTTGCACAAAAAGTTGGAAGGAGCATGCAAAGGAGGCACAGGAATCTGCTCCCTGTCCCCCCCTTTCACACCATCAGGTTTTAATGTTAATGATATGGCTCCGTGTGCTTAAAGTATTTTTACACTATGCTCCTCTGCTTGTAGCTCCGTCCTGTTCCAGGGCGGATGATTAGAATCAGATTTCTGTGATTTCACTGCAGATTAATTTCGTTGAGGGCTACAGATCTGCAGGGAGAAGAGGGCTGCAGACGGGCCAGCAGAGCGGGTTTGAACGGGTTCCCTCCTAAAAAAGTAACAGTATTTTTTGCCTTTACTCCTTACTTTCACATACTTCTCCTTTTTGTGGCCACTACACCAAGTTCTTTGGGAAACCGGGCATATTGGGAAAAGAAACGTGCAAAAAGTTTTCCTTGACATTTTGATTTCAAAGAAAGCTCCCAACCAGTACTTATGAACAGGTTTATGAAGAGAACAGGCCCAAGTAAGACCTGGCTGCGCCCACTGTCCCTCAAATCAAAGAGGCACCTGAGGGACTGAACACGGGAAATAATTCTGATCTGTCAAGGTCTGTATGTCCTGACGTGTGTCAGAGCAATAGCTATTAATATACACCCCAGCGTGCTGCACACAAGGGTTTGGATATAGAGGGCTCAAGAAGAAAAAACTATGCAGAAGCCTGTAATAGCATTTATAAATTTTTCCTCTTTGTGAAACAGCAAATATTGTTATTTTCATGGGCAGTTGCTACAGAAAATTGCACTGAAAACAGGGTTTGTTTGCAAAAATTTAACGGGAACAGAGTAAAAAAGTTGTGTGATTCTATGATATGCACTCTGTATACACACCTACAGAATGTAGACTCAAACATCAGAGAGAAAATGAAATTCTAAGCGGCTCAAGAAAACACATAGGAAGATTTTAAGTTTTTATCTGCCTTTATAGACTTTAAGCATGAGAATACTGTTGCCACTTAGCCTTTTTCCTTACTGGAGGTCCATATCATTGACTTTACAAGAGGCAACTAAAAACATCACTAAATAAATCAAAAAAATTATGAGGACCCTCAAAATAATTCTAAGAAGTTAAAATGCAATGTAACATAACACAGAAGGGCACAGAAGTTATAAATACGACGCTATACAAGCCAAGAGTAATATACACACCCGGCGCTGTATATACACCCTGCCCAAAGAAGGAGCACAAACCAGTGTCTGCAGACACGCCGTGTGCCGAATCCAAATCCGACAAATAAGAGGGAACATCGGAAGGGTGGGGGGTAAAAACGCTTAGGTGAGTAAGAGGAGAATCCCCGGGAGCCCGGCCACTCCGGAGGGATGCGACTAGATTAATTTTAAAAAAATAAATAAATAAAAAAGGGAAAGGAAAAAAAAAAGGGAAAGGAAAAAGAAACCAGATGTGTTTTCTGAAAGTGAAAGCGGAGGGAAGGATGCACATGGTCTTGCGGGAGCGAAAGCCGGCGCTCGCTCCGCGCCAGGGCAGGGCCGGGCCGGGCCGGGCGGGGATGGGCCAGCACCGGCAGGACGGGCACGTCTGAGGCCCTTTCGGAGGTGGAGGGAAACGAAATGAACGAAATGCACTTACGGTTCGCGGAGAGCCAGCTCCGTCCTCTGCCCGCGGAGAGCCGGGGCACCCGCCCGGCCCCAGGGAGCCGCGGTCCCCGAGGGACACCCGAGGGACACCCGAGGGACACCCGAGGGACACCCGAGGGACACCCGAGGGACACCCGAGCATCGCCCGCCGGCCCGGGCCGGGCAGGACCCGCTCCTGCCGACCCTCCAAGCCGGGCCGGCCCCGCTCCTGCCGACGCTCCCCGCCCGTTCCCGCACAGCGCCAGCGCCGCCGCCGCGCTCCGTCTTCGCCCGCTGCGCGCCCGGCAGGTCCCGGGAGCCGAGAACTGGGACTTTGTAGGCCAGTTGAAGACACGAACCTCTCATCTCGCCCGCAAAGACCCAGCCCTCAGCTCGCCCATCAGGCGCAGGCGGCCACTGCTCATCGCTACCTTTGAGAGAACCCCTTTTCCCGGCCGGCGCCCGCCGCCAGCGCAGAGCCCCCCGCCCCGGGGCCGGCGGGCTCGGCACGGTCCGCGCCGCCCCCTCCCCGGACCTGCGGGCTGGCCCCGCTCCCGCAGCCGCCCCGCACCCAGCCCCGCACCTCGGGCCGGGCCCCGACGCCCATCGTGACTCGGCACCGCCGATCCCGACCCCGCTCCTGCGGGAACTTCGGGCGCGAGGAGAGGGCGGCGGGCACACCGAACGCGCAGAAAATCCCGAGCCCCTCCGTTACCTGCTCCGAGGGAGGGAGGGGGGACACGGGAACGGGGCTCGGGGGGCCCCGCGGCCGCTTCCCCGCCCAGAGCCGCAGGTCCTCGGGATTCCGCACGGGAAAGGCTCGGGCTGAGCTACAGCCGGGCGGGGAGCTCCCCTCGCCTGCCTCCCGCAGCCCAGCCGCTCGGAGATGGGTATTTAAACCGGTATTGAACGGTGGGATTTTTTTCCTACCCTTCCTCTTTGCCACGGCAAAAGGTAAAAAATTTAAAAAAAAAAAAAAATCATTAAAAAAAAAAAATAAAACGCGTTGCCAAAAGGGACGTTGCAACATTTCTCTCGGCTTTTCAAACGCCGCGTTTGCCCCGGCGAGATTAAAGTGTCCCGACACAAGAGCAGCAGAGGAGAAGTAGGGGAAAGAAGGGAGGAAAAAACCAAAACCACCCAAAAGCAGCAGGAAAAAAAAAATGATAATAATAAACCCAAAGCCAAAATCCAACACCCCAAGCCATCAAACCGGAGAGAGACGAGCCGCTCGGCGCAGCGCTGGCTCCCGGGCGCCGGGGCTCCCGTCCGGGGCGGACACGCGTCCCTCAAAAGTTCTCTCCACGTGTTGCGGGCGCGTCCCGGGAGGGCCGGCCGGCCGCGCTGCGGGGCGGTGCGGGCTCGTTTAAGGAAGCGGCCAGTCCCCACCCCTGCGCCGGGCAGCTCCCAGCGCCGCTCCCGGCCCGGCGGCTCCGCGGGCTGCCCTGCCCGGCCCCGCCGCTGTCCCGGGTGCGGAGGGTGCGGAGGGTGCGGAGCCGCGGCCCCGCTCCCCGCGCAGCGCCCGCCCTTCCCCCGCGCTCCTCCCGCCGGGGCAGCCCCGGCCCCGCACCGAGGGCGCGGCGCGTCCCCTGCCGGCTGCGCGGGGCGCTGCGCGGGGAGCGGGGCCGCGGGACAGCCCCGGGGACCGGCCCGAGGGTCACCTGCGGGGGCAGCCCCGCCCGCACCCCGCACACACCGAGGCGGCTCACCGGAGGCGTCTGCTCCATGCACTGCTGCCCGCACGGCTCCCCGCACAGCTCTCTCCATGCACTGCTGCCCGCACATCTCCCTGCACTACTCCCTCCACTCCTTCTTCCACATCTCCCTGCACTGCTCCCCGTGCATCTCCAACATATCTCCCCACAAATCTCCCTGCACATCTCCCCACACAGGTCCCTGTACATCCAGCCTTCCACTGCACACCTTGAAGAGGCCACATGGACTCCCTGCCTCTATCACAGGGGTGTCTGAGGACATGCTCTACCTCCCCTGTGTCCCACATCTCTTCATCTGCATCTCCAGCAAGGCTGAGTGAGCATACCTGTATGACCAGGAAAACCTGGGCACAAAGCACAGCTGTACCACGTATACAAAGATTGTATAGGTTTGTTAACATACACTCAGTCATAAATGTGTTTTAGGAAAATGTCACAAGGCCCTGAAAAGTTTTTAGCTCGTTTTGGGAAGACTTCTGTGCTCACGCATGAGGTAATTGTGTGCTCATGCATGATAGAATAGCGTGCTCATGCATGAGGTAATTGTGCACCCATGCATGATGTAACTGTGTGTTCATGCATTATATAATTGTGTGCTCATGCATGATGTAATTGTGTGCTCATGCATGAAGAAATCAAAGCTAGCAGCCAGAGGCCTCATCTTTTAAACCTTTGGGTTCAGCAGGACACAAATGCACATCCCTGTCATCTCCACCAAATGTTTTCCCTGCATCTGTGCTCAAGCCACACCAGGCAGCCACGTATGTGAGGGTGCATTATGTGCTCAGCATTGTTACGGATGTGGCAAGTGACTCTACCTGGCCTGCGTGGATGGAATGCCAGAACGTGAACTGATCTGTCATGTAACTGCTCTCGATCAACACTGTGAAGCCATCCTCTACACAAGAAGAACGTGTTCCTTGGCTGGAAGCCTGATGAATATTTAGAGCCAAGGAACATGTTGTTTAAAACTGATAGTAGAATGCAAAGTGAATCATAGACCATGGGCAAAAAGGTTTGAAAGAGGGACCAAGCTGTATGAGCCTTTTGAAAATAAGACATACTGGCAGAAGGTACAGAATTTCTTGACCATCTGGGATGGTTCTGCAGTGATGTTGCCCAGCCAGTACTGGTAGGAAGTAAGACTTGCCAAAAAGGTGTAAAAGACACTAACCTTTCCTCTGATGAAGGGAAAGGATGCTGTAGAAATCACTTGAGTTGAACAAGAAAAGGCCTCAAATTTTAGAAATTAAGAGATTGTTACTCTTACTGAGACTGAAAGTTCATCTGTCAACCTCTTACTCTCTTTCTTCTTTTTTTCTTAAAAAAACCCTGTTCTTGCTCTTTGGCTCTACCAAAAAAACCTGCTTGTAACACCCCAGACCAATTCTGAGCACAACAAACTCACAACAGAGTGTACCTATGTGTATGGGTGAAAAAAATGAGCCAGGGAATGGAGAATTTTCTTCCTAAGGCAGCTCATGGTACACAGCTTTGCTGATGTCCTGACCAACTGTTTAATTCGCTATTTTCAGTGGCCCCAAGAATGTTGCCGCTTGTCTTCACCTTGCCCCCATTGGCACTGGGGTGAAGCACCTCATAATTTCCGTGGGAGCAGAGCAAGACTTTCACACAGCATTTTTGCCCAGCAGGAGAGCTCCTGTGCAGGGAGCCTGACCCCACGAGCTGTGCTCCCACTCCCAGTGATGGCACTGGCATTTGGTGGTAACTGGATAAGGCATATTCCAGGCGAGCCTTCCCTTGGCAGGAGGTACTTCCGTACCTGAGAAGGTCAGGCCTTAGGACTTCATCTCCTCTCACAAATACCTGCTGGCTGCTCTCCATGGCGTGCAGGATCCATGTGCTGGGAATGCATGACTACAGCCCCTGTCTGGATGGGAGCTGGGAAGAGGATTAGCTCTGCATACAGTTCAGATGTAATCACAAGCATATCAAGTTGTAAAGCATCACAACTTACACAATTCTAAAAATAAACATAACCAGTTTGTTTCAAGCTGTTTGGCAGCCAAAGGGCTAATATATTAATAACATTTGACCAACAACAGTCCAGAACAATAACTATGGAACAACAGATTCTATCACTTCTGAAAATAGCCCTCTTTGGAAAAAAGAAAACATTTTTACAAGAGCCACAAACCAGCTTCTTTATAGATCTCCACAAAGGTTTCATAAAGTGGAAACCTAGTGTGAAACCTCCAAAATCAGAAAGCTCCTGTGGATGGGAGACTGGCCTGTTGCTGAGTGGGGCACGGACCCTGTGGATGCTGTTTGGTCTGGTTGAATGCATGCATTAATCTGAGTTTTTCCTCTTTCAATCCTGCCCATGCTCATGCAATACCTTTCTCAGCAAGTGGATCCATTGATTGATTAACTTTCCAGAGTGTGTCACTGAGCAGCATGTAAGCAAGGATGGCTTGTAGCCAACAGCTGGTATTTCAGCATCAGACCTTGCTGACAAAGAAACCGGATTGTCAAAAGAAGTTAAACTGGAACACAGTGTAGTGATAGAAATAGTTGAAATCCACTGATGGCACAGGAAGAAATTCCCTGGTCTTCATCTGAAAATACGAATCCATGAGAGAGACTCAGAGTGAGGGTGTTTTGTTGTTTTTTTAAAAAATCACAGTAGGAATAGCAAGTTTGTGATTCAAAGTTCTGAAATGTGCAAATACAATGTACTGTAAGGAGCTGGCCCGACCTCCTGTACCTCTGCAGGAACACCAAGCAGCCAAGTTCACTAAGGATTTATAGAAAATTGCAGTCCCCACTCTGAGATGTTTACTAGAACATGGTTGTTCACCTTGGAGCACCCATGTAACACCAGTGAGCTCCAGCCTCCGATCACCCCTCAGACATGCTCCGGTTTTCTGCTCCATGGCCAAGGCTCTGCCTGTCCAAAGAACCTCTGGCAAACTGTCAGTACAAGAGGAATATCCTACCAAAAATTGGGTCTTCATATTTAAAGCATGTGTGCTTGTGCATAAATGGGGGAGAGCAGAAAATCACAGGACTATCGAGCCATGATTAAGCTCAGAAATAATGATTTCCTGTTCAAACACAGAGCTATGTCTCTTCTTAGTACAACTACCTCATCCCCAATTGTGTCTATTAAAGACAATTACTGGGGGAGACAGATATGTGTAACCAGATGTGGAAACAACGGTCATGTTATGCACAGTGCCATATGCAGTTTGAATTCTTTGGGCCTGAACAAGTTCCATATAAAAAAATTGTGTGTGTGTGTTTGTGCACTGCAGAGCAGCTGTCAATGGGGAAATCCCCTTAGCCCACTTTAATCCTATGTTCCACAATCCCCAGGGATTAAACAAATGCCCTAACAATATTTACTGTAATGCTCCCTCCCTGGGGGGCTTCAGTCCATGAAATCCACTCCAGCATTTGCAAGTTCCAGTTGTGAAATAGGCTGTGCACATTCTATATTTGGTAGCTCACAAGTACTCTTTCAGTTGGGCCTGGAGTGATGAAAGGACAGGAGTCAGAAATTCAGCTCAAGCAAGTCTCACAGGGAGCAGGCTTGGGTTGGGAACTCATTTCTCACTGTGCAGGTCTTACATGGGCACCAAGGCATTGCAGTGACTGCTGAGAGGGGACAGTGTTCACAGGACCATACAAGATGCTTTCTTAAAATCAAAGATGCTGCCACAGCATTAGTCCTCCCTTATTCACACCAGGGGTATGAAATGAGGCATTAAACCCAGCTACACCAGCAGAGCCTCACATGCCTTCTATGATGAAATATGTGTTGGAACTTGGCTACAATCCCTGTGAAATTAGTGACAAGGATTCCATCCATCCAGATGCTCAAATCCTCACAGTCCCAGTAAGGCTGTGACAGTGCAAAGTGCACAATGCCACGAAACTTGTGACCCTCTGGGTT
This sequence comes from Margarornis squamiger, assembly GCA_035222235.1. Classification (NCBI taxonomy): domain Eukaryota; kingdom Metazoa; phylum Chordata; class Aves; order Passeriformes; family Furnariidae; genus Margarornis; species Margarornis squamiger. The sequence goes on from JAWWTY010000038.1 coordinate 4,162,823, forward strand.
CAACTGATGGCCACAGTGTCCAGCTATAGCAGAGAGAAGTCTCAGGCTGGGGCTCCCAAGGACCCTCTGACACACTTGCAAGGCTGACTGATTGCTCCATCTCTTGCTTAAGCTTCCCGGCCAAGTTTATTACAGCTTCTTTGAAGACAGTAAACATTACATTCTATATTAGGCTGTCCTTGCCTTGAATTCATATACAGTTTAAATTCTTTAACTGGGATGATTGTACCAGCTCAGCACTAGTTTGAATCACTGCTGCCACAAAGGGGATGTGAAGGCACAGTCCCAGGGAGCACCCCCTGAGGCAGCCACTGCTGCTGGTACAGGGCAGGTTTGGCCCCAGGTCTTCCAAGGAGCAGCAAATACAGACTTCAGAGGCAAAGGAGAATGGCTGAGACTGGACCTCTGGAGGTCATCTGGTCCCACGCCCTGTTTGAGCAGGGTCACCTGAAGAAGGCTGCCCAGGACTGTGTCCCAATGGCTTTTGAGTATCTCCAGGGATGGAGACTCCACAACCTGTTCCAGCCTCAGTCACCCTCACTTGGAAAAGTGTTTCCTGACGTTCAGACGGAACCTTCTGTCCTTCAGGATCTTGTGCTTCAAAGTGCATGTTGCCTTTTGTCCTGCTTGTTGCTGACCCTTTTTACACTGACAGGGGTGTCTCAGGCTGGACTCCAAGCCTGGCTTTGTCACTGTAATCACCAGGCCCCTGGGACTGTATTGTGCTCAATGCCAAGGCCATTCCTCTCCATAATATGAACCCACAGAGTGGTTTAGGTGGGGAAAGACCTTGAAGTGCAACCATTAACCCAGCACGACTAAGTCCACCACTAAGCCATGTCCCTGTGCAACACATCTTTTAAATCCCTCCAGGGAGTTTGACTCAACGACTCCCCTGGGCAGCTCATTCCAAGGCCTGGCATCCTTTTGGTGAAGAAATTTTTCCAAACACCCAATCTAAACCCACCCTGGCGCAACTTGAGGCCATTTCCTCTTGTCCTATTTCTATATTAATCCAACACCTGACTCTGCTCCCATGGCACTGCATTTACGAACATATAATTTCATCAATAGAATTTTTTCCAATAGAATTTTTTTCCAATTTACAGCAAGATCATTAGAATAAAAGCTACATTCATGTTGCTGCTCTTCATCCTGCAACAGCTTGCTCACTGCAGCAAACTTCACTCAGTGGTGGATGCAAGAGCTTACTCACACAGATAAGGAGAACCCCCTGCACAAACCTTCCAGGCCTGGCTCTGAGCCTCCTTTTTTTTTTCATGCAGTTTACAGCCAGGAACATGAATAAATACCTGAGAGAGCGAGATGGGGAAAGGAGCAGGGCTTCTCTGACCAGCAGGCCCTGTGCTGCTGAGGTTAAACAGGCTGTGGAGGAGAGGAGATTAAAAATCTCCCATGCATCCTCCTTGCTCCTCCTTCCCTGCATAATTACAGTTCATTTCAGACACGCTGCCTGGAGTGTCAGCTGGCATTTTCTGGGCTTCCCAGAAGCAGTCGCTGCCATTCAGCACCACTTTTTTAATTTAAAATGTGTCTCACGGGTTCCCTTGGGAAACCAAGCGCTGCTCCACTACACCAGCACAGCAGGAAGGATTCCAGCTTCCAATCCTGGGTGCCCACAGAGCTCATTCACAAAATCCCACTGCTGCCACTCCTGCCTTACACCTTGTTCTCAGAGGAGCAGCAGCATTCCCCCTCCATCCATCCATCCATCCATCCATCCTCGTCAGGGAGGCACACCCGGACCTTTCCATTAATACTTAATTACAGACGACAGTAACAACCTCAGGGACCTCTGTAAGACTTGCTGCTCCTGTCCCAAAGGGAAAATACAACTGGGACCCTCAGGGAGGAACTTCACAACTGCTGCCCTCCTCATGTCTCTGGAGAAGGGGACACCAGTAATTCTGCCTCTTGAACACAAATTGAGGAGTCTCACCTTTTCCTACAGTGCCATAAACAGAGTTTTCAAGGGGAAAAAATAATTCTTATTTCCTATCTCACTGTCATTTTTTAAATTACTGAATTCTGCAGCATACAGTGGATTACTATTCACAAACACGTACCTGCTCCTCCGGCAGAACAAATCGAGTAATTTCTGTTTCTGCTTGAGCCTTCGGCATGCAGACAAAAACATTTTTTATTCATCAGTGGTAAAAGGCTACAGCCATTTGACTTTAAACACAGACATGCTTCTGGGCTCTCTTCCAGGAAGTCTGTGTCACCCAGGCTTTAGATCGATATGTTTGTCTGCAAAGTCACCCTTTTGATCTGTAATTTTTCATTTTGACACAAGAAATGCCTTTTGGTCAAACTTCAGCAGTCCATTAAATTCCAGGCATAATGGAAATGGGAATCACATTGCTGTAGCCATGCGAAGATTTCCACAGTTTGGGGTTTATTTACTCATGGGTTAATTTACTCTGCCATGTATTTGGGACTCAGACAATACTGCGAGTACTGTTCTCCTGCCTGGCTGAGCTCACTGCCTCCTCCACAGTTTCTCGGTGGTCTCACCAGTGGTTGCAGCCTTATAAAAACCTTTAGTTGTCCAATCTGCAGGAATTATCTCAGTCTTGTCCTGCAGACACTGAGCATCCTCCCAGCCTGGCCCAGTTGTTCGCTGTGTACAAAGGGGGCACTGGGACGGCCCCCCATGCTGAGAGTGGGGGCTCTGCCCAACTCATGGCCTGGCCGGCTCAGCCTGGTCACCCCTGGCACACCACGCTGTGTTTGCACAACTCAGCACAGCCCTTTGCTTCCCAAGTTCAAGGTTTCAGGGCTTGGAGGGCTGGGCTTTTTTCCTTTCCCTCTCTTTTTTTTTTTTTTTTTAAAGGTGTCAGCCATCCCACAGAAGGATAACCCCAAAAGCAAGAGAGGTGGGAAAACTATCCAACGTATTATTAATAGGAGAAGAGGGTCGTCCCAGCCTTTGGGACAATGCTCCTGCCTGGCTCCACACAGCAAGGTCCGAGCAAGGCTTTCGAGTGATCTCACTGCTATTTCTGACCAGACACAGCTCCTCTTGTGTTCCCAACACACTGGTTTTTGGCTGCTGGACTCTGACCCCAGGGAGGATGTGACAGACACTCAGGAGGGTTGCAAAGCACTGAAAATGTTAGTCTAGTCCAAACAAAGAACATTATGCTTTTGGTCCCCATTCACATCTTACCTTCCAAAAGCAAACATTTTCTGTCAGCCCCTCAAAAATACATAAAAAACATAATTTAAAAATACTGTTGTTATAATCAATTCATTTTTACACTTAAAGCAGTCAGGAAGAAGCCTGGATTCTGAATAACTGGTTTGTCAAGCCAGAAACAATAGAGAATTCTGTATTTAAATACGGCCAAGATTTTCAACAGTAACACATCTCTTAAGTACATTAATTGTAATGTGTTTTTACTGGGTAATTAAAAGGGGCCTCATTTTATTCCTCATTTCATAGAGGTGTTATATTCAGAGGGAGGCTGCTCAGTATTTTCTGGAATAAAGTCAAAGATCTTAAAGTAACTCAAAAGGGCCACGTAAAAAATTTTATGTTTTTAGTCAGGACTCGTGTCCAAAACAAACAGCTCTCCCTCACCCACCAGAATCCCCAACCCAAAGCCACCGCTGGCACAGCTATGATCAGATCATAAGCACCTTGATTAGTTCATTGGCACTTCAGGACTTTAGCTATTAAATTAAAGCCAAAAATCAAATCTATTGCCTGAGTAAGAAGAGAGGGCAGGAATTTGGGAAATGAGTGAACACACGATCTGCCTCAACACAACCCTGCCTCAACAACAACAACATGAGCAGGGTGGCTCACACGGGACTGCGTGTTCCTGGACAGAAGGGAGCAGGGCAGGTGAGTTTGTTCCAGGAGGGAAGATGCACAACAGCAGCCCTGGGACACGTCTCTCCTGTGATCCCCTGCCCAGGAGCTGAGCAGGGAGCCTGGGAAGGACCTTCCTCACAGACACCTGGGAGCTAAAAGCAAATATTCCAGTTCTGCAGAGAGTGAAGTTAGGCAACCAGTAAGCTGTCTGGATGTGTTGTGGCCACAGAGAACAGCAATGTCAGAGCTTTACTGAAACGCTTGGTTCTCAGTCCCAGTTTGTGGCACACATTTGGGCAGGACTCAGCTGCTCCAGTTTATGGGATGGGAAGCCTGCTGCTTCAGGGAGGACCTTACTTTCACAATTGCTCTCAACCAGAAACAAACCTACAGAATTCTGAAATGCTCTGTGAAAGCCCTAAGATGGCTTTTGAAGAATTTAGAAACATTTTAGTTTGACGTTTAAAAACAAACACAAAAAAAGTCAAAATAAGGTGTTTCAAAGCTGGAACTTTCATCCAAGAAAGTGACAGGATTTTGACAGCACTACATTTTCTAACCAAAAGAGTGTCTACATTTTTCTAAACAAGTATTAAACTGCATTTCCTGTTTTTGTATCAAAACATACTACAGCTTGTTTTGTGGCTTGCTAATAACATACTGTACAACCACTTTGTACAGAGCTCCCCAGACACCTTACAGGGCAGTCCCTATTGAGAAAGGCAAACACCCTCCTGCCCCGTCAGGCCCAGGCTGAGCGTGGTACAAGAAACAGCAAAACCAGCTTTTTCTTGAGCATCAAAGGAAGCAGCTAGCTCTTTGAAAGAGGCTCCTCCACTCTTCCCAGATATCTGGCTATTGTGATTTTGCAATGCAACGACTCCATTCTTTTACATATTTTAAGGTGTCTGGAAGCAGCAATAACCAAGGTGATGTTATACAGAGCCGGCAGAAATGCCCTCTCACACGTGTGAAGTTTTGCTCAGATTGGTGTATTAAGAACCAATGAAGGTGTAATTGATAGAACTTCACTGAAAGGGTGGTAAGGCACCTGGAACAGGCTGCCATGGGGGAAGTGGTGGAATCACCGTCCCTGAAAGGGTTAAAATGTCACGGATGTGCCACCCGAGGACGTGGTTTAGTGGTGAACATGCAGTGCTGGGTTAAACGGCCGCACTCGGTGGTCTTGGAGGGCCACCCTTAACAATTCTGCCATTCTAACTGCACTAAGCCTTTCATCGCTGTTTACTCCAGGGTTCCACCTCTCTCTGCCACCGAAGGGCTCTCCACGTGGGAAGTACACCAGCCCCAGCACCCATGGGGAAGGTGCCAGCGGGCGGGGATTCCGCACACCCCAGACCTTCCCCCGCAGCGCCAACACCGCCTTTATTTGCGCCGTGCCTCGCTGCCTTCGGGACAGCCGAGGCAAAACGCAGGCAAGCATCCCCTGCACGGACGCGCTTTCCGAGTGCCCCGGCGGTGCCCCGACGCCACCCGCGGGCTCCCCGCGGGCACCGCATCGCTCCCCACGGTGTGAACCCGCGTGGGGCGGGGGGCACTGCGGGCACGGCCACCCCGGGGCGGGCAGCGTTGGCCCCGCGGGTCTCCGGCACCAAAAAACGAGCCGCAAACGAGGCGGCGTCCGCGGCCCCCCCGCGGCGGGGCTGCCAGCGCACCGCGCTGCCTCGGCAGGCACGGACGGGGTTCGAACCCGCGATCTTCGGTTTACGAGACCGACGCCTTACCACTTGGCCACCGCGCCCGACGGGCTGGCTGCACCCGCGCGCCGCCAGTGGAAGGCGGCGGGAGCCGCGGCCACGGCCGGACGGGGCGTCCCGGGGCGCTGCCGGGAGGGTGGGGTGGGGTGGAGAGACGGGATGGGATGGGATGGGATGGAGGGATGGGATGGGATGAGATGGAGGGATGGGGAGGGGCGGAGGTCGCGGAGCTGCCCCGCGGTGTCTCCCGTGGGCGCGGGGCGGAGCGCCGGGAACGGGCGGTGCCGGCGCTGCCCGGGACGGGAGGGCAGGGGATGCGGGTGGGCAGTGACCCTGTCCTTGCCCGGACCCTGTCCCTGCCCCTGCCGTCTGTCCGGACCCTGTCCTTGCCCAGACCCTGTCTCTGCCCGGACCCTGTCCTCCCCGTCTGCCCGGTCCCTGCCCCGTCTCCCCGCAGCGGGACTCCTCAGAAAACCCTCCCCGCTGTCGCTCCGACACCGCGGAATTACCGGGGAAGGCTCGCTTTGCTCTCTCCCTGCCGGCGTTTCTCGCTGCGGGAACGCGGAGGTGGCTCGGGAGACAAGCAGCGGCTGTTCGGCGTGAGAAGAGCAATGCCCAGCTCACACCTCCAGCCCGGGCACCCCCTCCCAGTTTGGGGGGCCGGGAGGATGCCCCGAGGGCAGGAGCCGAGTGGGATCGGGCACAGCCCCTCGCAGGGCTCGGACACCGGGGGATGGTGGGGACCGGCACGGAGCCTCCTCCCTGCGAGCCAAGCAGCGGCATTTCCCCCCCTTCCCTTGGGACGGCATCAGGCAATCTAATATGCTTTGTTTCAGGAAGTGTTTCCTGACATTCAGACTGAATTTTCACGTTTTACTTCAATCCCATTCTCTTGTGTTTACACAGCCAAATCATAATAGCATAAATCATAAATACAATACTGCATTATTAATATTTCCTCCTTTGGGTTTCCAGCTACCAAATATTAGTCTTATGGCTAATGCTTGGTTAAAACCCAAGAAATGAATCAGCTCTCATTTTTATCACCACTAGCTGAGGGAAGAATTTGAAGGTTGTGGTTTTGAACCATTATTTAGCTTTGCATTGAAATTTTTCATCCTGGTTTCTAGTTTTCAACCAATGCTGGGCAGCAGAAAGCAATCCGCTATTTTTTAGCTTACATATTCCTCCTGAAAAAAAACACAAACCAAACCAACCAACCAAAGAGAAAAAAAAAAAATCTCCAGGCAGAGTTAGAACCTACTACCAATGTGACATAATAGAATCTCTATTTTTACTTTATACTGTGAATCTGTAACCAGGCCCCACTCTCTGTCAAATCAGAGCTGAGTTACACAACCTTTATTACAGGAATGCATCCTGTGTTTGCAGTGTTCTCCTTGCTCAAATAAACCAGCCACGTGAGGTCTGAGCAGCTCATTCCAAAGAGGAAAAGTTGCTTTCCTCAGGGTCCCATTATAAGGTGTTCATACAAATATTGTACCAAATCTACCCAAGCCTGTCTCTGCTGCTAAGGTTTACTTTTGTGAGGCCACAGCTGCTTGGGAACTCAGCATCCCAGTGACACCCAGGGCCTGAAAACAACAGGATGGCAGCAGCTCTTGGGGTTGCAGGACTCGCAGCTGTTTTTCAGCCACATCCTGTCCCCTCCACGGCCCTGGACTTTGCATTTCGGGTGGTGGGTGTTTGAGCACATCTCCCCGCACAGGGCAGCCCTGGCAGTGCTCCTCCTCCCTCCCCAGCTCCGGCAGAGCAATGGGAAGAGCCCAGCTGTTTTCTGCTGGGGGGAAGCTTACCTGCACCCACTGCCCAGCCCTGCTGCTCCCTGGCTTGGGACCGCTGCAGGGGGGGCTTCAGGGCTGCACCTTCCACCCACACTTACACAGTATTTCCATGAATGAAAGCAAACTCCTCTGCTGCTGCTTTTCCTCAGGGCAGCCCCCCAGCTGCTCTGCACAGCCAGAGCTCCACTCCTCAGTCCACACTCGGATCCAAGAGCCTGAAGGACAGGCTTGGCCAGGTGTTGTTTCTCTGTCACGTGGGACAAGTGCCCAGGCAGACCAGAGGATTCCTGAGGGCCTGAGAGCAGCCCTGCCTGCTGACTGTTCAGGTTTTAAATAAAAGCCTGAGCACATTAAGAAAAGCCACAGGGTGGCAAGAGAGACAGTTTCATAAAACACAACCAGTACAACAGGGAGAGGGCGAGTGCAGCTTTTCAGCAGCTGAGTTCCATCTACCTCCGCTGGTGCCACAGCCCAGCTCCTCTTTCTTCAGAAACAGTCTGTACTCTGAGTCATAACCCTTATGTTACACACTATTGCCTCAAAATACAAACTGCCTTGTCAGTCAGTGAGCTAAGGCATAAAGATCTCGGTGTGAGGTAAATAAGCACCATGCCAGAGGACGTGCTGATGTAATTATCATTGCAAAGTTGTTTTAAAATCACCATTAACCCAAATAGTCATGGTTATACATCTGGGACAGTCTTCAATTTACTAGTCACATGCTCTAACCTCTTTTTTGCATCCAAGGCTCTAAGGATAAATTTCATCCAAATTATGCAAGTTGGGAGAGTCCTTGCTGCATTGCATGGGTCAAAAGACATTTAGAGTGGGGTGACACATTGCAGATCCCAGTCTGCCACCAGAGATTCAGGAAAATGTTGAAACATGGGCCATCAAGAATAGTGAACAGAGCAAAAGAAAGCACTGAAGTCATAGCTTTGAGGCTGCTATGCTGAACAAAATGTGTCAGCCAAGACAACATGAGGAGATCAGAGCCTGCTGCCAGACTACAGGAGCTGGACAGCGTACTCACATGAGATGTATTTCCTCTTTGTAACAGTCCCCCTTGTCACTGTGCAAGTTCTCAGGAGTCTGAACTCCTGCAATATATTTCCTACTTTGCTACTGCCTCATTTAACCTGTCTGCCCTCAAACCCTCGCCCCCTCCTCCCTTCTCCCAAAAGGTAAGAGCAAGATAAAAACCACCTCCCAGGAGTTCTGAGCTTTAATTTCTGTCTGTAAAATGACCCCAGGTTCATGGCTCTCCCCAGCCCAGTAAAAACAGCATAATTTGTTAGAAACTATTACAGACTTTGTGATACATAGGGTTGATGATTCCTATCCCCAGAGTAACAGGTGATTTGCTTTCCCACTGTGTCTTCCTTGCATACCAGTGTGTAACTGATCTGGAAGTAGGTCAGTAGTACATCACATTAGCCTGAGGTGCTGAGATTTGGGAACAAAACTGCTCCACATCTCTCTGGTGAAGTAGTTTAGCATACACAGCAGGGAGTTTTCTTTGAGCCTGCAGTTATAAATCTGAATATCCAACATCACATTGCTGGGAGAAATCTGGGAATGGGAAAACCTAAGAAGATAACACACAGGTAGGTTGCTCCATGGATTATTCATACACTGTCTTTGCTCTGATTCCCCAAGTATCTGTGCCCACTGTGAGAAAAGCTGCCCCACAGCCACATGTGGTGATAGTGTAAAAGAGATATACCAGCTTTAGAGACTTCTGACAGCCAAATTAAAGTTGCTTGGTATGCTATGATCACTTGAAGATCATTAAAATGTTTTATAAGGAAAAAAATTGCCCTGCAAGGCTTGAACTGATCAGTGAAATCTTTTCAAAATTTCCCCTTCTCCTTTGCTCCAAGCCCAGCTGGAGGCAGAGATCTTACCACCTTGTATTTTCAATAATATGCCACAGGCTCAGTTCCCTGGCTTTACCCCTTTCACACAGGTGAAAAACCATCACACTTTTTACATCAAAGGGCACCAATGACACCTGACGGAGCAGCAGGCTGGGGGTGGGAGCAGCAGATTTTCAGGAGCCAAACTTCAAACCCAGTAAACCCGCTGTGGAAACACATCCCTGCACACCCTGTCGGTGTGGGCTTTGCTGGTGTTGCCAGGCCAGCCTTGATGGCTCCCTCCAACACGATGCCCAGCAGGTAGGACAGGGCTGGAGCCTCACAGGGCTGCTTGAGGAGACGTTCATCCCCCGAGTATCCCCAACACACAACAAAAAGGCCCCGTTCTTCCCATGTAAGATGACTCAAAACAGGAGATGTGTAAGAAAACCAAACAAATTACCTGTGAGTGCTGGTCGGGTGGGCCCTGCGTGGTGTGTCCTTCACATCTTGCCCTCACGAAGAGCCCGTTCCCTCAGGGAATGTGGCGAGTCCCGGCCTGAGCCCTCAGCAGGACGAGGGCTCCTTCGGTCTCCACACATGGCACCAGCTCCCAGACGTACCCTAAGGTGTCCCAGCACCAACCTCAGACACAATCCTTGCTGTCCTGCCCAGGAGGGCCCCTCCAGGCATGCCTGGGCACCTCAGCTTCTCCCAGAACAGGCCATGGCAGAGCTGTCCCTCAGGCTTCTTCTCCTGGCACAGGTGGCTTCAATTTAGCCCCGAACCTCCCCTCCAGCCCATGCCATGGGGTGGTCACTGCTGGCCCTGGGAGGTCAGACCTGATTCCCTCAGGACAGGGTTTCAGGCTGTGCCCACCCCACAGCAGCTCAGTGCTCAGGGCAGCAGGCACAGCCCGTGCCCATCAGCCCCAGGGGTCAGTAAATATAAGCCATATTAAAAAGCTGGCTCCAAACCCTGCAAACAGCCCACAGCTGGAGCCCCCATCGCTTGTGGGTGGAGAGATCAGTGGGTCGGTCCCGTGCAAGGCTTTGTCCTTACATACCCCACACAGCTCTTGGAAGTTTTACAGAGCTGGGGCTGCCAGGTAAGGCACGTACTGAACAAACTCCTTCCCCAGGGCCATCCTAGAGCTCCCCAGTGACTCAAAGCTAAGGAAGCTGGGGAGAGCAGAACTGGGCAGTCCTTTAAATGAAGCACAGAAATACATGTGCACCAGGGGGGAAGGGAAGGAGGGATATCAAATCAGTCACCCACCACAGACAACGTTTTAGTCATGCAGGGAAAGCAAAGAATTTATTTACATGTCTGATTGTACATTACAGCTACCTGAAGGATCCACATCAGCAAGGACAGCTTTATTGTCCCCAGAAAGTATTTCAAGAAAGTTCAGAGAAAACAGTGTAATGGCACATTGCAACAGTACTGACATCACTTCACTGGTGGTGTAAATTACAGAATGAGATTAAAAATAGTCATATGCCACTTTTGCTGGGTGCTTTTATTCAGTAACAATGGAGCAAGTGGACTTTGTTCATTTTTGTACCAAGCTGCCTTTAAAGTGAAAAAATAAAACCACCTCATTGCTTCTAAGGCAGCTTTGTATTCTGTCAAATGGGTGCCAAATTCAGTCAAAAACTTCTGCTCCATGAGAGCAGAACATACTATTTTAGAGATCAAAACTCTGTGTTTAGTAAGATTTAGGGGCTATTGATGATTTCTTCCTTGTGACTTACCACAGTTTATTATCTCACTGTGTCTGGGGTACTGATAAACCACAAGGTGTGAGAGAGGGAACAATCTGAGGATCTTGCCAGATGAGGGGTCAACACCCCAGAAATGAAACCACCAGCTCGAGAAGAGGCTGGTGGGAGGGAAGGACACTTCTAGGACCAGGTCCCTGGCTGCCAGAGTTACACATGTCCAGTCTCACAGCACATCTACTGAGCTCCCCAAATGCTGCAGGACAGTGCCACAAAACCCAAGGGAAGGAGTTTATTCAGCATTTGCCAAAATGTGAAAAACGAGACACCCAAGTTCTCCAGTCATGCAGATCCAGGATCTGTCCTTGGGAAACCGAAGCCAGGGAGGGAACAGAAGGATAATCTAAAGCATTTTAGGCACTCTAAGAGGGCAAGTCTATGAATTGGTAATGCTATTTCTTTTTCTATTTCAATAGGCAAAGTAAACCACTTGCCCAACCCCACAAAAATAATCCCAAAATTGAAGTTAACCTGAAATAAGCAATATGTTTAAATGAAGTTTTGGTCTGGTGTCCATTTCAAGTATAAAAAGAAGCAAATTGGCTTTAATGGAAATAAAAACTATAATTGCCAAGTCAGGACCATAACATTTAGTTAAGTGTTTTATTATTTTGAATTAACTGAAGCCAACAAGTGGATAGAATTGGTCTCATAACGATACTAGAACAATAAATCTGCGGAGTGTGCGTGTAACATTGCCTCACAAAAGAGACCAGCCATCTGACACAACATTTCTAAAAGAAGACAAAGAATTGCTAATTATGTTAAATTTCATTTGCTACGTAATTCAGATCATGATCTAGTGCTTCTAAAAAAACCTGTACAAAATGAGTATTTTTTACATCTCAGAGGCACATGAATACAAATCTGATCTATTTCATATATACACATGTACATTACAAGAAACCAGATGATCAAATGAGAGAAGTGTATATAAAAAGTGCCCAAAACAGACCATAAAATGTGAAAATAAAATGTATCCTCACAACAGAGAAGTAAAAGGCACAAGTACTAAAATATGTAACCATGCAAAAAACGTGGGTAGTCTGTGCAATGAAGAAAAACAAATGGCTCTCACAACTGATTTTACAGTAATTCCCAAAAATGTCTCAGTATTTAAACATACATCAGTGCAACATTTACTGCCCTGTAGCAGGTTCACAAGATATGAAATTCTTGGTTCCCCTCTGGCATCCTTTCTCCACAGCCAGAATAATTTAGCTATGGATAAGATATTAAATAATACAGGGCTGATGTTGGGTAGTGTAAGATCCCTGTGAGGAGGAACTTCAGCCCTCCTGCCCCCCTTGCCCTCTGCACACTGAGTGGGTGTCACCAAGAACAGTCATCTGCCCCTCAATGGGGCACAGCAGCTCTGAGGGGTTTGCCAGGGTCACTGTCACAACACCTCCACCAACCAGAAACACATATTCTAGGGGCAGGTGTCCAAGCCATGCCACAGAAGCCCATGTTTGTTACTGGGTGTTTTCATTAGGTTTAAAGTTTAAGTCAAAAGTAATCTCGAATTGGATGTTTGAACAGGTACTACTCTGGCAGCTGAGCAAAACCTCCAGACTGAAGCCAGTAAGCTGAAACCCAAGGCTTTCAGCACTGTCAGCTGGCTCCACACTGTGGCAAACCCTGGTACCGTGGCCCTGGCTGCAGATATTGCTGTCTTCGTGGGCTGCTGCCTTTCTCCCTGTGAGATATGCTAGCCAGGCTCAGCTGCAGGATGTGCCTCTCAGAGGGTGTAGGTACAGCAAGCAGTGGGACACCTTGACAGAATCCAGGCAAAAGCTGCATCACATTACAGTGATCCCATACCTGTATCACCTTCAGACTTACTCACCCTACCTGCCTGCATACCATGAGAATCAGCTACAACATTCTGTCATGTATATGGGACACAACCAGTTCTCGTGATACACACAAAAAGCAAGGACAGGACTGGCCTGGTATAAAGACAGGACTGAAATTCTTATCTCAGTAGCTAAAGCCAAGAATGTTGAATTTGCCCCTCCCATCTGCTCAAAGTGCTGCCCCAAGGCACAAAGACACTCTGACAGTGGGCACAGTGGCTGGGGACAAGACCAAGAGTGCAAATGTCAACAGAAAAATTACTGGGGAAGAATCCCAGAAAGAAACAACTCTCTTGCACATCAGAGCAACTCCCAGTGCATTATGCAGAGTGACAGGATCCAGACCCAACACCTACTGCAGTCCTTCTCAAACTCTAAAGGTACATGCAGAGTTTCATTAAATAGAAACCCACACACACTTCAACACCAAACTGCTCCCAGGATCAATATTTTGAATTCAAAAATACTGAGGAAAAAACCTCAGGGACGATGCAAAGGAACAAAAAGTCAGCAACTGTGGAACTATGTCCTTTAAAACCAGCTGTGTTGCATCACCTGCCATGACTTCTTGACAGTGTTTCTTGAGAAACAAATGACTTGATGAGAATACGAGCATTGCTACTTACACCAGGAGCTGCTCAGTTAAAGTTTGAGTCAAGTTTTCACTTAAATCAATATAAGCCAAGCCACTGATTTGGCAAGTGTTTCATCAGCTGCTACTTCCTTCCTTCCTTGGAAAAAAAATCCCTCAGACCACACCATACAGTATTTGTTTTAAGAGAAAACCACTGTATATTCACTGCCATCAAAGAAGGGGGAAAAGTATTCTTTTATTTGTAAATTCTAGTTCTTAAGACTCATCACATGTCAGCAGCACTAGGATGCAGAGACTGCTGAGCAGTGCCTGGTGTAGCAGCCCTCAGTGTGTGTTTATGTATCAGCTTCCAAGCCCTCATTTACAAACCAGATTAGGGAGCCTAAACACTGCAGGTCTAGATCCTCTCTGGAGAGCAATGCAGTTCTACCAAAGTAAATGGAGCATTGCTGCACTCAGACAGCAAAATATTTGTTGATACACATATCTTTGAGAATTAATAATGCTGTGTTCAGCTCCCTACAGAGCTGGCTGAGAAACATCTGAATTTCTCCCAAAGACCACGAAAGGAAAGCTGGCAGCAAAAGTGCATTGGATGGGAAGGTTTTTTTGAGACTTGCTACAAATTTGCATATTAAAAAATTCCTTGAAAATAGGTGGGACAGTTACAGTTTTGTCACTGCTGCACTTTAAAATAGGACAAATTCTTAAACAGTTTGAGTCTTTAATAGAAGTTATTAAAAAAGCTGAAAAATCTTTTGATATCAAAGCAGTTTTGAATAAGCATTACTCTGAAATCAAAACCAGGCAGCAGCTGAAGACTGAATTCTGGAGGGAAGCAGTCAATACCAGAAAAATCTTGAGAGACTGTATTTCAGGTACTCTTAAGTGCAAGTTTTGAAAGAGGTAATTTTTCTGCAGTCCCTTGTGTGTGGGGCTACCCTGACCAAGGGCAGCCTCCAGCCAAAAGCCAGTCATTTTTTCCACTGTACAGAAATACCTGCAGTGGTTTGTAACTGGTTTGACCAGAATATCACTTTGCTTTTCAGAATCTAAGGCCGGATGAACTAAGGAACAGATCAAGATACAGAACCTGGGATTGTGTGTGTGTCCCCACGGGTTAAATTAGAAGCACAAGTCTGACACAGGAATGCTTGTTGCATTTGTGTATTGCTAGAACTGTGGTGATACCACATTTCTGTGTTTGAAGCTATTTACCCAGGGAAGTGAGGCCCTTGTTCCACCAACAGCAACACTGACAGAGGCAGGCTGTGCTTCCCCAGCTGGCCTGAGAGCACAAAGGCAGCACAGCAAAGAATTAAAACTTATCAGAGAACAGACACCCAAACTGGTGCCTCCCTATCACCACATCTCCCGTCTGTTCTGCCAAAGTGTCTGTCTGACACCTGATCAAAGTACGCACTCTCTGCACCATCAGTGTCAGGTTACTCTTCCCCTGCCCCAGTGACTCATCAAGTGATCCCTTCTTACCAAGTTACCTGCTTGTCATAAAATGTGATGACTTCTTTCTTGGGATAGAAGGGCTCTCCAGGGCTTGAATTACAAGACAGGTTGGTTGAATATCTGTAGTTACTCAGTTCTAAGAATGCAATTACTAATGATTATTTTTAGAGGCGGATACCTCAGAGAAAAATATATCTGCCAGTGAAATGCCTCTCCCACCTCCAACTCACATTATTTGTCAGACACAGCAAGTATCTGGGTATGTATTTCAACAGTACCACACCAGGGCCCCACGGGAGCAGAAGGATAACTCCTTTACACAATAAAACAGAGCTACAAACACCACCAACATGGTGGTAAGACAACTCTTCAAATGCAAACAATGGAGCAAGGAAGAGCTTCTAAATGCTAACACACTTGGGTACAGAAGTCCTGCAAGATTTTAGAAAATCCACTGCTGGGAACCCTTGGCTAGAATATCCCTTTCAGGATTTCAGCCACTACTAGTGACTATTCACCTCTTACACATAATTACCTGCACAAAAACTTGGCTGTCACTAAAGTCATATCTTCTGTTCGTGTCCATGGGCTCTGGGTCTCAGTGAAGTAAGCCAGGCTCTGCTTTCAGTGAAACAGTCCTCAACTTTTGCTGATGTTCCACCCTGATGGGAATGGGGTTTAGATTATTAAAACTTTGAAGCCAAGCCCAGTCTACTTAAAAAATAATTAGGGGAAAACATTCAGTCACTAGCCTAAACTGCAACAGCTTCACTCATATTTAAATCCACTGCAGGAGAGCAGGACAGCAGTGTAACCTCCCAAACCCAGTCAGCTCCAGAAGCAGAGCCCTACCTGGCACAGCAGGTTAGCAACAGCCACCACGATGTGGAAGAGTCCTCTGTGGCCCACACAAAGAGCAAAAGTCCCTGGCACAGCCCACACACAGCACCAGGCACAGGGAAATGGCATCCCTGAAGTGCAGGTGAGGAGTCCTGCAGGCAGGTAGCACCAAGTGGCTTAACTGCTCCTCTCCTGCCTTCTGGGTGGCACACCCAAAAGCAGCAGCAGAAAGGCAGATGTGTGGGGTTCCCACGGCGTTCCACCTACTTCTCCACAAACAGAACCTGCTGCAAGGTAGCACAGGACATTTTACACCATTCCCAGGTGGCAAAGGAGTGGTTTTAAAATCCCTTCCTCCAGATTGCCCTCGAGCCTCAGGAACCCAGCCCTGAGACATCACTGTTTGAACCAGACTGTACCATTTCTCCTGCAGACACCTTTGTGTGCTGGGGTGTTGTGCCCCACAGCCCTTCCTGTGGTCCCTCTCTCTTTCCAGTTACTTTACACCTGCCTAATGCAGATACATAGAAACAAACTTTTTATTTTCTTGCCTTCAAGAAAGCCTGATTTCAGCACGTCCCCTGCTTCCCATCACTCCAGTAACACAGCACTGAAGGCAAGAGCACAGAGATTACAGAAAAAAATATATATATATTTACATCCATAACTGAATACAGTTTTATGTATTCAATTTCAGGAAAGATGCATCACATATACACACCAAGATACATCGAGAGAATACTAGGGGCAAGACACTGCCAACAGCAAGAAATACACAGAAAAGCACAGTCATTGCTACTGTAACATTCTTCTGGGAAGTGAATTCAATAGAGGAAACATCTCTATGCACTGGGGAAAGCCAGATACTCGGGCCTATTTTTCTGTGCCAGTTGGTGTGAATCAAAAGTGTGAAACTTTTACTATAAAAAAAAAGTGCATGGAATAAAATTTGTTTTTAGCATTCAACTACCCAAACAATTCCATAAGCTCCTTATATAAGCTACATTACTAATTAAAAAGGTCCTAGGTACCCTACAGTACACAGATCCAGCTCTGGAGAACACAGGCACATGTTGAAGTCATTCCTATTTAAGGCAGCATTTAAGCATAAACCCAACTTTAAAGCTTATGTCCTGTTGCACTGACTTCTCTGAGCAGTCTCAGTACACACGAAAAGTTAAGTACCTGCACAACTGCTCATCTAAATGGGGATGTGCTCCCTGTTAAGAGCTTAGACATGCACATGTGTGCTCAGTCTGGACTGGTAACTCCTGCAAGACAAAGCTCCTCCTTTATCCTGCCCTGTAGGTAAGAGCCACTCTGCAGCAGACTGCCCTCCACCTGTGTCAGGAACCAGCTGAGCCTCAACACAGCCTGCCCAAAAAACCTCATTCTCAAGGGAGTGCAGCTATATGGGCTGGAAAAGCAACTCAGCATGTGATGTCAAGGGCTGCTCCTCCTCCTTCTCCTCCTTCCCTGAAGTGAGATATTTCATGCAATTTTTTTTTTAACCTGTTTTTTTTTTTTGTAAGAACCGGAATGTGTTCCTTCCGTGAAACCTTTAAAATCAGGGGGAGGGGAAGGGGCAGGATCCCAGAATTCATCTTAATGGCCCATGATACACCCCTGAAAATAGGGGAACAGATTGGAAGAGCTCTTGGCCTCAATGCTACAGGGACCCCCCTGGCATAAAAAACACACATGCACACACACTAAGGAGCAGGCTGGCTCAGAGCATCCCAAGCAGGCTCCAAAGTGATCTGACATCAAAAGCACTTAGTGCTGACAGTGGCAAACAAGTGGATGGTGATTTTTCACAAATATGCAATATCTTCCTCTTCTTCCCATTTACTTTGTGTCTTTTCCCAAAGTTTGTTTTTTGTTGTGTTTTTTTTTTTTTTTTTAACCCGATGTGTGGTTGAAATTAAAAGTTAATCAAATAGTAAATTACACAGTCAGCACCAGTCAGGAACTGAACCTGGGTATGTCAATTGGTTTGTGGTACCCAAATTCCTGGAAGAACGAAGAAAAAATTCTTGCTCCTAAAGTTAGGGCCACATCCATATGTTTCCATTGTCTTTTTCACCTTTACAACTAGAGGTAGAGTCATTTTGTCCAGTATCTAAAACAGCATGATCCAGTTATATTGTTATTACATTAATATACAGTTTCCATCTTATCACAGGTATTGAAAGTGCATGGAAAAAGTCTAACCAAGCCAATTCAATGACAAATAACAGTGTACCAAACGTCATATAAACACACCCGCGCACCCACACTCACATGTAGTGTATATATATATTTATAGATTAATTTACAGTATCAGAGTGTTGTTTAGATCCAGTGGCATGTGCAGAAATATCAGGCAGTTGCTGCTTTTCCTTCTCACATTCTCTTCAATTCTTTATTTCCAAGATAGATGGGTTGTGGTCCAGGATTGCCAAAATGATCTTGTCCATATACTGTCTCAATCTGTAATTGATCTCTTCCTGCTCTTTGAGGGCTTCCATGAGCTGAAACACAACATTTCCAAGTTACTCTTGAAATATTCTCTCCAGTCTACACAACAGCATGAAATTGAGACATGTGAGAGACTAGTGCCTGCTCAGGATCACCAATTCCCTTTTGTGAGAGGTTTTCTACCTCTAGCTCCTCCCTGTATCTGTATTAGAAACAATCTATAAGTTACAGATCTTTCCTGTCAAGGAAGGTGGTGAACAGTCATCACTAGTGATCTTCTGGCAAGTCATTGTGAAACAAATTCCCCACCTAACAGGCCAATTCATCCTGGATCCACACCCTGGATGAGCTTCCTTGTGTCAGTGCAAGAGATTCATGATATTTCTGAAATCTAAAGCTCTTTGCATGAAAAGCTGCTGAACAGAACAAGTATTTCAGTGTTTTGCACTGGGAACAATATGGGCTGCCTCTGTATCATATGCATACACTCTCAAGAAAAAAAAACAACCCAAAAACCTAACAAACCCCCCCAAAACAACCATCTACATACTCAAGAACAACCCACTGAATATTTTATGTCCATTTTCATTAGCCTTCACCTAAGTCCCACCCTGAATCTGCAGCTTCTTACCTTTATTTTTTTATTAGACAGGGAAAATGGCACAATGGAAACAATTTATACAGGTCTGTGAGGTTTTACTGAGCCTGGGCTGTCAGGCACTTCCCTCCTTTCAAGGGGGAGTGCTGGGTATCCCTTGCATGAGCCAGAGTCACGAGATGCAGAGGGAGAAAAAGTCTTCAAGTCAGATTTTTCTTGACAATAGCAAAGGCCTAATTTGCTTTTACCTAATTAGAGATCAACAATATTAAACAGCCTTTCCTCACAGTGCTCTGGTTCAGCAAGAAACTCAAGTATGCACTTCACTTCAAGGACCTGCCCAGGAGCTAAGGCTGACAGGTCATTCAAGTACAGACTGGGTAAAAGGCCTGTCTCAGGATTCCTCTTGATGAAGAAATGGGGAGTTCTGTCTGGAAGAAATAGAGCATAAAGGGCAAACAATTCCTTTTAATCTCCTTCACCACTAACCAGTCTTCTTCCCCAGGAGCTCTTACGTATCCAAGGGCCTGATCTCACAATCTGTCCTGGAGCTCAAAGGAAGCCCCTCAGCTGGACTCAGCCCACATACAAATGGGCCTCCCAGAATATCTTCCAAAGCATTACCACGGTATTCCTTGCAAACTACTTATTTCTCCAAGAATTCAGCTCTGCTAACAGGGGATATAGAGAATATATAGCTTAAATTTAGAACTAAGTGAAAGCCTGTTACTGAAGTAACTTAGAACTAAATCTAGAACAGAGAGGTCATTTCTGTATGAAATTAATGTCATATTATCACAATACCCTGCAAGACAGATGATGCTAAAAAGAGCTCATTGAGGTTCTAGTAATTCCATTTTTTTGAGAGAGAGACATGGGAGAGTTATATTACAAGAAGCATCCCAAAAAACTGTTAGATTTAAGGCATCTTCTAGATAGATCTAGACAGATCTTCTAACACTCTTGAACTCCCAGCAAACCAGAATTTTCTGTTGTTCATTTGCCAGCTTCAGATAGTTCAACTTTGACAATTAATTACACTTAAAACCACACATTCCTGGATGTAGTACTTGATTAAAAATGCACCTTACCTCATCTCTTGATGCAGAATCAATTTCAGCAGCCAGTGACTGGGCTTTTGTTTGCGTTGCAAAGAGATTTTTAGCTTCGTAAAGACTAAGACTTAGGATCTGTCCATTAAGATCATCATTTTGGTCACGAAGTTTCTGATTCTCCTATTTGAGGACGAGAATTGTTTTTAAGTTCCTCCTACGAGGTCTCATTAAAAAAATAAATAGTATTTTAACATGACAGGTAATTTGATGACAATATGGCGAGGCTGCAAGCTGACAGCAGCTCTCTTCACTCCCGTGCCAAGTCCTGAATCACAGGACACAACTGACATTACTGATGCAAAGAAGTCCTAAAACGTGTGTCTCATGCTTGTGTGAGAAGCAGGGGACAAAACCTTAAGGCAGTGTGCTGGGGGTTGCAGCTGTAGGCGTTTTTCAGGGCAGTCCCATAATTTCCTGTGGATCAAGAGGTCTTCCTTGCTCACCTGCTTGAGCCGCTTTATTTCGTGCTCCATCTCCACCTCCCTGGTTTTGGCGTTGAACTCGCTCACGCTGGACGAGGAGCTTCTGCCACGCCCAGGACGTTCACATTCCAGCTTGTACAGCTGCAGGTGCTCCAGTTCCTTCCTCAGGTCTTCAATGAGCTGTGGGCACACAAGGAGGTCCAGCACAACCAGCCTTCCCTGCAACCAGCCCTCTCTGTGCTCAGACAAGCTCTCTGTGAACCTGGCTGAGGCCACAGTCCCACACCACAGCCACTTGCTCTTCTGTGGAACTACAGGTCACTTAAACCACTTCAGAGCTGGAAATGGCTCTGATTACTAAGCTTTGTGTCTGAGAAGCACAATTCCCCTTGCAAGCACTGGGCAGAAAGTGTTAGGGCACACATTTGAGGCTCCAAGTTCTCAAAGAGGTGTAACCCCTTTGGGTCAGGGATTGCCATTTATTTTCTTGCAGCGTTCACCACCCTGCGGGAACCCCTCCCATAGAAACACAATCCAGCAATACATTCACTGGGTGTGACATCCTTAGTGTTCATCCTGTCTGGCCATTCTTTTTCAGATGGGCTTCCATGCAGGTGAGATGTGACTGCCTGGCCTTACATCCCTCTGCACACCTACCTCCTGGGTGGCTTCCCTCTCCTTGTTGAATTCCAGCCTGTTCTGCCGCAGCTTGTCCATCATTCTCTTGTACAAATCCATCTCATCCTTCAGTCGCAGACTCGTGTCTTCCAACCTGTCCGACATGCGTTGCCTTTCCTGGAATAAATGGGGCACTTCTTAACCAGCTTGCAAGTGCAGGACACATCCTCAGCTTTGCAACATGAATCTACAGACACAGCTGGTCGTAAGCTGGTTTACATCTCAGGACATTGCTGCCTCTGAATGTTCCAATTCCAGCAATAGTTTAAGGGAGAAAAATTAAAGAAGCCAGGCCAAGCATTATATGAGTTTTGCTCCTATACAAGTGAAACTGCTGTTAAGTTGCTCAAGCACTCAGAGTTTTGTTACCTCATCTAATCTCTCTGTTTGGGATTTCAGCCGTGTGACAGTGCTTTTCAGATCACCATTTTCTTCTTCCAGTTGCTGAACTCTGTGTTAATAACAAAAATATTATAGTAAATACCTCTTCCAGAATGCAGACATGCAAAGTAACATGCTCTAAAAAGCCATTTCACTTGCACTTGATAGAAAGACCAGACAAGAAAATCTTTCTAATCTTAGCACTTTTTAAGACGAGCTATTGGGTGCTCTTTGTTTTGTTTAAGGCACAAAACGTCACACTGACCCTCAGGTTCTTGTGCTCCTAAAAAACACGTATCTAAAAGAAATTAAGTTGGAAGAAACAAATGCTTGTTACAGCTGGTCACAATTCCCTCCTTGAATCCATGCCAAATATCCAGCTAAGCTGTCTGCATGGGCCACGTGGATTAAAGCATTACTGTAAAGCATCCTCCAAGCTTTTGGGCATTAAGACATAAACTGCACAGCTACTCTACAGACCTGCCAACCTCCCTCTCACCATCTGTGCACTGTCTCGTGCTGAACAGCCTACCTTTACATGCAAAGTAAACATGAAGAAATGGAAACCTTGTGCTCTGTCCTGGGTGGCACCAAGATGTTTGTTACCTTGTATTTAGCAGTTCAATTTCGGTGCCTTTCTCTTTTTCATACTTGCTGTAAGCTTCTCTATGTCTCTTTATTTCGTCTTCCAGGGTCTGTTCTGCTGATGTTTCTTGGTCTTTCAATAGTTCCTCTAGCTCATGAACTCTAAGGAAACCAGATCTCATTTCAGTAACAGCTTCACAAGTGCTTAAAAAAAGAGGTGTGCAACTTCATTGCCTCCTTCTTTTCCTGCCCATTCCTTTATTTCACTCTACTTCATCATCTAATCTGGCATTTCATCTCTCCCAGTATATCTCCTGCTATTTAATCTACCCAGTAAGCATAAAATTAAGTCGTATCAGTTCATCTATTATTCTTTCAGTCTCAAGAAGCTGGGACTATGACCCAGTCTTCTGCTCATGCTACATGCAAGGAAAAGAAACAAACCACCACCACCTTTCTTACAGCCAAAGAGTTTGCTCTGTACAAGTCAGTAACATCTCTGTTCAAGACACTTGTTTGAAAGGCCTCTGCTTGCTGAAAATTTAGCAATGCAGTTCTGTTCCACTTCTCAGATGAAGCCTTATTTCATGTGTCAGCATTAAGGAAGGAGACTTGGCCATGCTCTACAGGTAGAGATGTTCCTTCCCTGCAACCGTGTTGTGGCTTTGCTCTGACATGGTAAGGAGACCTGGCTCTGTTCTCTGTTACCTGTGAACTAGCTGTGTGTTCTCTTGTTTCAGTTTGCTCTTGAGGTCACCATTTGTCAGGCTGTCATTCTCCAGTTCTGTCACCTTCTTCTCTAGGTATGTTACCTGGAAGGGGAAGTAGAAAGAAACTGAGAGTTTGAACCTCTCCTCAAACAGCCCTTCACTGTTTCTAACTGGCATTTAGCTATTCTACCCTTTTTAAAGGGGGCATATTTCTCTGCAAAGCCAGCAGTGAAATTAAAGTCCAAAATTCTGAGCTCCCCAGCCCCTGCATCTTCCTCGAGGGAGATCAGTGCAAACACACCATGAAGAAGTACTAACACAATGCCTAGATCTGTGCTTGCACAGCTAAGTCACAATATAAATGGAGTATCAAGAAAATTTTGAATGAGCTACTTCAGATCACGGGTAACTGTGAACACAAGAGCTTCATCCACTGCTGCAGGTCTGCAGCAGGGTTTGGTTGGGTCCATTAATCGCAAGGCACACAGATTCTCACCTTTTCAGTGATATCATTGTCACAGGAGTCTATACTGTCTCTGAACAAGTCTTCTGTGCTGCCATTACTGCTGCTGAAGTTACTGTTGTGGAAGAGTTGTCTGAAAGATCAGAAGGATAATTATTTTCCTTGATGAGGAGGGAGGACAAAGAGTCTGGCTTCAGCCTTTGAACATCTGATGCTAAAATCTGTGCAATCATTTCAGTGACGATTACAACTGTTTAAGCACAAGTCTTACAAGAGACTGGTAGCTAAATGAAGTCATACTGAGCACAGTCAATGACATTAGTTCTAGGGAGTGAGTTCTTTGTTGTTTTTGATAGGATCTGCCACCAGCATTAACACAGTTTAAAAAATATTCACACTATGTACTGAATTGTATATGCCCTACCAGAAATTTTAAAAAGGTTACCACTGCACACTGGTTGGTAGTTAACCTAGAAAATTTCATAGGGTAAGAATTTTTAAAAAATCAACCAAAAAAAAAGAAATCTCAAGCAGTTCCCACTGCAGAACAGCATCAGAATACGGAGCACTGGAGATTATCCAAAATGTTCTTGACTCTTACAGGCCTCCCCAGCCCAGGGTTGGTTCATTCAGTCAAAGCAAGATGACAATTCTCTATATCCTTTTTAAAGGGGTGCTCTTGCTTTCCTTTGCATTTTGGCAACAACAACAATGCCCACATTATGAGGGTTAAAGCAATACCTGGACTGATGGAATAGCAGTATAAAAGAAGAAAGTTGTCAGACAAAGAAGCAACTATCTATGTTTTTAAGAGTTCTTTCCAGTTCAGGGGCCTGCTACAAGACTTGCAGTGGCTTCCATATCCTGTAACATCCCTACACAAACACAGGCACCTTCTTTTGAAAACTTATCTTGCAACTTTGGTTTCCTAAACTTATTCTTACTCTGTTCTTCCACTCCCATTTATGGAATTGTTACTACTGATTCCACAAGAACCCACAGAAAGAAGATTCTTACCTTCCAAAAGCTGTGCTTGATATTTTCCTGTTAGGGCTACATGGATACAGAAGGAATGATAAAGGAATTAAACACTTATTTGATTCAATTTTAATTGCACAATGAAATATAATATTGACCTTTTTAGCTAAGTCAAAAGATGATTCTGTGAACAATATTATTTAACAACTTAATCAAAAGCTGCAGTTACTAACAATGCAAAGATGAGTAAAGCCACAAATTACTGTGATCATTAATAAGTCAATTTGCAAATACTGTTATGTTTAGCAGATATTTGTCAGTGTAAATCAGAGCAAAGCTAACATTAGAAACACCACAATGGGACACTGAGTTAGTGATGGACATATATTCCAGATTCCCAGTTTTTAGATGATTTTATACACAGTTAGTTTATCCTTCCCCTTAATGCTTCCCAGTTCAGCACAGGAACTGAGGTGCTTTCCATTTTTACCGTTCCCTTCTGCAGCCAGAGACTGCTGTTCCCTAAATGAAGGTCCACACTGCAGACAACAGCACTGGAACCTGATGGAAACACCCTGCTGCATCTCCCAGGACAAGGCTGTCACATCTCAGTGGCATTGCTCTCTTTCAGCCAGGCATTTACAGCCTCCCTCAAAAACCTCCCAGAGCCCTGGTGGGTCATGCTCTGAGTGTTGGCAGACCCTTGTAGGGCAGGAACAGTGTTCATGTCAAGTGCTGCTGAGCCATCAATGGAAGCAGCAGTGCAGTGTGCTCTGTCCCAGGGATTATGCCAACAGGCAGGACTCACTTTCAGTTTCTAGGGGGAGCTAGAATCCCACCAAACAATTCCCTTAAAAAACCCTAGGTGATGTTGGAAGCACTTTCCAAGTGCTCAGCACAGCTCAGAACTGGATGGAGTGGCAGAGACAGAAACATAAGGAAAAAGCTGAAATTGCAAAGAATCCCAAAAGTAACTTCATTTTCCAAGTTCCCTTGAGGATTAAAAAAAAAAAATAAAAAAATCCCACAGGAACAAAGTACCTCTGCTGACCAGTAGCTTTAGGAGAGGTGTATGTAAGGTTATATGCATTAGCTAAGGATCTGCAGATCCCTCCTTCCCACCTGGAGAAAGCAGTAGTTAACTGTAGATCTGCACTAAGCAGCACAGCAGATCTCACTTCCTGGGAAAAATTCCTGGAATTACCACTCTCATTCTGCAATCAAAGAGCTCATTGGTTAAAATATTTGAGTTTACTAATGCTGTCTGCACCTTAAGTCAGAAAAAGAATTACTAGCTAATGAAGAACAGCATTTTGGTTCAGGCCAGGTGTCAAGCTCTAAATTTCTTACTGTTTTGTAAGGACAACACTCCTGTAAGACAGAACGGGACACAGAGAAGGAGAGAGCTCACTCTTCCTCTCCTCCTGCTCCTAACTGGTGCCATTTCCAGGGGGCATTGCCAAAAGCAGTGCAATGGGCTGCTTACCTGTTTGCTTTCAAGTTTTTCAGCCTGGCTTCCAAATCGTTGAGGAGATTTATCTTTTTGCAGCACTGTGAGCAGTAAACATCCAGCAACTCGCTGTTATAAACATGCCTCATTTTTCGGGGGGTTTGGCCAGCACTGTTTGCAGGAAAGGAGAGATGTTACTGGCTGTAGTAACCAACTCACAACAGGCTTTCCTCTTGACTGTGTGTCAGAATCACAGATGAGGGACTTGAAGAATCACCTCTAACCACGGTCATCTAATTCAGAGCTGATGATGGAGAGTTCTGTCCTAGGGCAAGTCTACCTGTCTGAGCTGAGGCTTTCCAGAGGGCCTAGGTGTCAGTGGAAAGAACCAGTTTGGGTGACCAGAAGAACAGCAAAAGGCATAGAGTCCACCGTGAGATGCAAGTAGCAAAGGCAGCTACATTAGCATGTTCCACCTCAGCAATTCCCTCCTCTCATCTTGCCCATCTTCCCGTTAGAGCGTGGCATGCAAACTGAAGAGTCTTTTCTCCAAGAGAAAGACAGGAAGATGGAAAACAGAGTGGTTTGGCAAGAAGTCACAGGAGCCCCCTCAGATGGTAGGATGAAAGGAACCCTGGAATGAGGAGGAAGGGAGAAGTGGACACAGGTCTAAAGAGGAGATAACAGTAGCTCTTGGCATGACAAAGAGAAAATAAACTTAAATAAAAGAGAGCAATCATGGCATGAAGTGCACTGAGCCCCAGAAATGAGAATGAAAGGGCTGCATAAACCTGAGGAAGGAGGGGATGAAGGGCACAAACCATCCTTGTGAAGGGGCAGTGGAGAGGGGTGCTGGCTCTGCATGCATGACAGAGGTGGCAAGGCTGGATTGCAGAAGTGCTGGGAACAGAGGGGAGCATGTGGGGGCTGCATGCAGAACAGAAGGATGCAGTGAGCTTGTCCTGTGTTAGCAATGAAGCACAAGACCTTCGTGTGCAACTGATCCAAGCAGACAAATCCTAGAGAACCTTCATGCTCAGCTCTTCCCAATCCTGCTCCCCATTCCCTTGCCTGGGGAAGGACTGTGAAATCTGGAACTCACTTGGTCACAGGACAAAAGAGCTGCAGAGACTGAGGTCACATGCAGGAAACCAGTGCACTCTTGTGGATTTCTAGCTCCTAAGAGACAGCAGCTACTTGCTTATGATAACCCCCTGTCTGTGCAGCACTTCCCCTCACAGATCAGTGCTAAGGATTTGCAGCATCAGAACACCAAAGAGAAACAGCTCTCTTGTAAGTCTTCTCTCCACTGTGTCAGGGTTGGTGCACAGTGCTAAAGTGGTTTCCATCCTGCAGCAGATCCCTTCCAGTACTAGCCCTGAACTGTGGAATCTACTGTCTGCAATACAAAGAAATCTCTAGAAGCAAAACAGTCCAGTTATTTCAACAGAACCCAACAGAGGTTATCAGAAACAGCTTATTTGCTACAGCTCTTATTATTAAATACAGTCTGATAATTGGAGGGCAGAAAATGAACTGATAACATTTTGCTTTTAAGGTGAGTCTGTGTAACCAGTATAAACTCTGGTCACTCATGCTCAGAGAAGAATAAAAATGAAAAGTTGTTTGTTAATGAATAAGGAGCAACCTGGAAGATACAGATGAGCCAAGGTCAGAGTAGGCGTTGGTTCTGGTCTCATCATCAGGGCATGGGCTACTGGGAGTAAAATCCACATCATCTCCTTCCCCATAGTCTTCAAACTGTTCTTCATTACTGATCAGAGAGGCGGTGGAATAAGTGGAGAGGTCAGATGCTGCAGAAGGGTTGTGAGGACTTGACCTGA
Source organism: Margarornis squamiger (assembly GCA_035222235.1). Taxonomy (NCBI): domain Eukaryota; kingdom Metazoa; phylum Chordata; class Aves; order Passeriformes; family Furnariidae; genus Margarornis; species Margarornis squamiger. The sequence goes on from JAWWTY010000038.1 coordinate 4,190,275, forward strand.
AACAAGAGGTCAAAACATCTCGAAGGCCGACTTGGATAGCACCTCACCTCGCATGGAATCTTCCACCTTCACAGCTTGTCCCCTCACTGGAAGTTGTACCCCACTTACTTTGTGCCAAAACCCTGAAGTGCTAAATGACACAGTGCCTTAAAAGACATGAGCATGGGAATCTACAAACAAGCTACCTCACACAGGTTTGGATCAACACAAGCCATTACACCTTGACGATTCTCAGTCACCATTTCCATGTGGTGGTGAAGACCATGTGGGGACTGCAGGAACCATGCAGACAACTCCAAACCCCATGGGATAGTGAGAGGAACATGTGTAAGACAAAGGCTGTTGCTGTACTCCACAATCAGATTGATTCCCAGTAATCCTGATAAACCCTCTCCCACACCCTGTGAGTTCCAGCCACTCTCTTTTGTGTGGTCAGAAACAAACTCCAGCCCACCATATACCAGAATCACTAAAACTACTGATGTGACCTAATGGAAAAAGGTTCTGCCCTTCCTTCCACCATGACAAACTGTGTTTTTCACAAGAGAGATGGACCACAAGAAAAGGCTGCCTAACTACCAGAGAAGTACCTAAAACAATGTCAGACAGGTAGGGAATGGCAGAGCCCTGTGCCCTCAGAGAGAAAGGGCACACAGGTAAACAGATCAGCAGAGCCAGGCACCACAGCAAAGCAGCTGGCAGAGCAGTTTTGGGCACATCACATCTAATAATACAGAGCAAGTTGGCTCTCCAGAGCCCAGACTGCCCTGCAGCCAGGCAGTGCACCTGCAGAGGCAGGGATCTGACACAGGTTTGCTCAGCTCCCACCTTGGTAAGGCATTCAGAGACAAGCCACTAAGTTCACATACAAGTAGTTTTTACAAACAAACCTTTCCCCTACAGAAAACCCACCTGGAAGGCCTGAAACAGGTGATTCACTTGTGAAACCCTGGCACTGCCCAACACACTGCTCTTCCCACTACAAAGCAGAACCCAGGGCCTCTGCAATACAGACAGGCACTGATGGAATCTGCTGGCACTTTGTGCAGATTGGGTTAAGTTTTCCACTCCCTTTGCTTCAGTGCACAGTGTTTGCATCTTCAACCCCACCAGCTGAGCCATGGGACAGTAACTCCTGGCTGATGTTCTCCAGCAGCTCAGCAGTATTTCCTCCTAGGTTTCTTTTGAGTCTACCTTGAGCCTCTGCACCTTTCTACAGGGAGAGTCCTCTTCCCGTAATACTACACTGGTGAGCTGTAAACAAGAGATGCACCAGTGTTCCTTTGGCAAGCATTATTTGCATATCCCTTCCCTCCAAAAGCAATTAGTAGAAGAGGAAGCCTGCCAACATTTCAGATGTATGCTCTTTTGTTTCTCCCGTTTTGATGAGATCCATTTATAACCTGCAACTCATTTATCTAACTCACATTAACAGAAATTAGGGCAAGTCAAGCCTGGCACACTATTAAAGGATGAAGATAGGAATACTCACACTAGAAATAGATGAAACTTATCTAACAAGGCTCCTTGGCTGGGGGATTAGTGAGAAGCTCCACATCACAGTAACATCTATTCATAAACTGCTGTTGTGCCATGGACATACTGTGTATTGATTAGTATTAGATTTTGGGGAGATCTCATGATCTGTGTAGCTGCAACTGCTGTTTGCATCTCAGTCTAGTTACACCAGGTCAGTTTGGGAAGAAACTCCTCCTAACACTTCCACCGGGACTGGAGGTCTAAGAATCACACAGTCATTTGCAAAGGAGTTGCTAAAAGCAGATGATTTTCCTCATTCTAACACTTTCTGAAGGAAACATTCACGGGTTTCTCTTCCTTTTTTTTTTTTTCCTGGTTTGGGGTTTCTTGTTTGGTTGGTTTTCTAAAGTTATCTCCTGTTCTGCATGAAGCTTCCCAAGTGTTTTCCCACAGATTTACCAAAGCTGAGGAGGCCTCAGAGGATAAGCCAAGGTCTATTAGTAGCAGCACAGTAGCTCTTACTAGTTCCTGCCTGCCCTAGAAGGAGGGTGCAGGATGCACAATGCCTTTCCCACCCCTTTCACAAGAGCCTGACTGGCACAGCTGGCAGGAAAAGACAATTTCAAACACAGTACTGGGAAAAGTCAGTTACTGCAAGGATGGGGCTTTGGAGAACTGGGAATGGCAAGCAAAGGAGAAAAGTTTGATAAAGAGCTGATGAAAACTGTAATTATCTTGATAAATCTCTGAGATTGCTTGGGCAAATGGGAAAAGGCCAGAACTCAGCTAGCTGAGAAATTCAGTAGGAGGGCAGGAATGAGGCTGCACAGGGAGCATCCAAGGAGGCCCAGGAGAGAAGGAAGACTGCCTTAGCAATGAACAAAGCTCAGGAGGCACAAATCAAGAAGACAAGCCAAAAGTAGGGAAGACAAGGCAGAGGCTTACAAAGCAAGCCCAGCTGGGCTCTCTCCTGTGGTACTGCGTTAACTCAGTTCAAAGCAGGATTAAATTAAGTTGAGTCCTTTTACCACCCCAGTCATCTTTAACCAACACCTCCAGGTACACTCCTGGAAAGGGTCAGGTTAGGATTACAGAGACACTGGTGTTAACAGCAAACTATGGTTACACATGCAAATGCCAGGACACCCCGTGTTAAACACAATTTACTGTTGAACACTAAAGGTTATGGAAAATTAGAAACACAAAGAATTAATTTGGTACATGAAGTTGCAAAGCAAATCTGCAGAGCCCACATCATCAGGTAACTAGCTGTACAAAAGACTAAAGCAGCATTTCTCACACTGAACTGCTTTGCAGGAAGGATTTGTTTCGATTCCAGCATATAAAGCTTAAGGGAACACAGAAGATCCTAAGTTTTGGGGGATGCAAATGCAGTGATCCATCCTGGAGAGACCCAACACTTTCACTTCAACATACAAGTCCTGTAAGTGCTCTCACAACATGCCAGAAGGAGCCAGGACTGAGACTACCTAAACCACTTACAGGACCTGGACATCCATCTCCCTTACATTGCAAATGGATGTTAAGTTTCTAAATCCATCAGGCATGCTCAGCCTCCCACAGCAGGGATTAGTCACGTGAAGGCTCCTTCCTCCCTGGCACAAGCCTTGGGACAGAGCTGCCAGGGAGCAAAACCAGCACTCACTTGTCACCGGGCAGGAAGAGGCCCCCGAGCACACCGTCCTTGTCCTGGCAGACGTCAGAGGCCTCTGAGCTCTGGGCACTCTCGATGGCACTGTCCATGTCAGACTCATGGTGAACCTCCTGCTGTGCCAGAGTCATCCCGTCCTCATCCGGGAACAGCTCCGGCTCGCTGTAGGCGCTTTCGCTGTCCAAGTAGGCACAGTCCTGGATTTCACCACCCTGGCAAAAGAAAGAGTAGGGAGTCAGTTCAGATCACCCCTTAAAGCAGCTAAATAGATACAGGAGAAGCAATAACCCACCCTCTGGCCGCCCTGGTAAGCAAGAGGGATACTGAATAAAAGCCATAAAACAGAAAGCCAACTTGCTAAAGCAAAGCCAGTTCCTGCAAGTCTCTGAGGTGGCCTGTACCTTCCAAAGGGGCTCAAATACTGTCTCTGACTTAGATGAGAGAGGAGGACACAACATCCAGGTATAAAATGCAGTCAATTTTGTCCTAACTTACTAAAAAAAAAAAAAGATGCACTTAAAGTAATAAATATCCTCAAAGTTTTATAACAAAATGAGGCATCCTTTGAAAGAAGATAATACACGAGTCACTGAATGTTAGTCCTGTGATTAATGCTATAGAATAAACAAAAGCAAACCAGATAAGCCTAACAGTTCATTCTGTCTTTGAGGATGGGCAAAAATATATAAAGTGAAAAAAGTTGGCAGGTGTTAAAATGTTTATGGTAAGTCTTGGTGATAATCAAAGATTTAAGAGAGCAAGAAAAAAAAAGGCTGAAATCATCTGTTCCTGCTTCCTGGAACCACATGTCTTGATTAAATATCAACTAAAATAAAACCTCATTCTCATTAATGCAACTCCTTGCTCTTGCTGTTCATCCTCTCCCTCCCCTTCTTGCCCCATGAACATTCACATTAGCCAAGACAAGCAGGATTCTATTTGCTTGTCCCTGAGGAACAAACAAAAATTCTTACTTGAAAAAAAATAAAGGCTAAGATCTTACTCTGTCCTTTGATAAGCAGCAACACAGGGCTGCTTTGAGAATTCGCATCCAGGGTGACACAAAGAACTCAAAGCTCTCCAGAGCTTTGTCCTGCAAATGCTCTGACTCAGAGCTCCCCTCCAAAGCTCACCTGGAAGCTCCACAGGCAGCCTGACCACTGAGCAAGTGAAGACATTTAAATGCATTTAAAGCTCAGTTCGCTGGCACAAGGAATGGAGCATTTCATTCACAGATACACCTCATGTTTAGGCACGACTGGCATCCTGCCCAGCTCCTTCCCCAGGAATCCCAAGGCACTGGCAGCCTGGCACCACTGCCAGCACCGCCTGCCCTTCTGCTGAGCACCTTCACTGGGACACTGTCACAGGGGCACCACTTGTCACAGCTCAGCTTCAAGCCAACCCCCACAGCCTCTGGACACTGCTCTGCTGAGCCAAGGAGGCTTAAACCCCCTTCGGCACAACCAGAGATGTTCTGTGCTGATGACACAAATTGTTCTCAGTGTCTTTTTCACTTCGTTGTGACAAGACTCAGGCAGAAGCTGCACCTTTTTAAGATTTGCAAAAACTCCTATTAGAAATGCAGGTCCCACCATCCACTGTTTTTCCTGAAACACCAGTTTATATTAACTCTGAAATCTCCCAGCATATGGAGGCTGAAGAAATTCAAAACAACCCCACCTGCTCAAACCTCATTAACTAATGAACAGCCGAGCGGGCAAAAGCACAGCATTGCCTGCTGTGTTTGAATCTCCAGGTACACATTGAGAGCACACATTGGGTGCTTGCACCCGAAACTTTCCTTAGGGATCACTCAGAGTTGCCCAGGAGGATTTCTCTATCCTTGGTTTATGCCACGTAGTATCTATTGAAGCCACGCTGACTCATGCAATAAAATTTATTACTCTGAGCACCTCAGCAGGGCCACGGTCCCTCACCCACAGGGAGCTGGTGGTTTGGCAGGTCGGACAGCAGCCCTTGAGCCTGTGCTGGCCCTGCCTCAGCCCCAGGTTCTCCAGCACACCTGACCTGCACCTTGCACTACCACAAGCAAGCAGGGACAATGCCACTGGTGCTCTTTGCAAAGCACCTTAGGAGCCACAAATAGCACAAGCAGTAAGACCTTTTTAGTAGGTGTTGAAAAGGCAAATATTGTTAAGAGCAATTAAGATGTTTCAGAAGTACCGAGGAGTGTTTGTTTATCTAACATTTCCCCGAAGTTTCCTCCCGCATGCTGAGCCCCACAGGCACAGAGCTCCCATTTCTCCTAACAAGTTTAATGCAATAAAGCCCTGACTGCTGTTACGGAATTGCACCAGCTGGTAAAAGCCTGATCCAGGAGGGAAAAGAGAGGGGCACGGAGCACACAGTGCATCCCTGAAGTTCCCAATTAGCACGTCTTTTCCAGAGGTTTTGGAGAAGTCTCTGCTTAAGCAAGTTTTTATTGCAGGAAAATCTCACTGGTATTAAACAAATTAACACAAGAAAGTAAAGGTCAATAAGATCACAAAGACTCCCTTTTTGCTCTCTGTAGGTAATACCACACATTTGCTTTTTCTAATAATAGCCGAGCTGCTCTTTAAAAAGAGTCCATTAGCAATTAAATGTGCAGTGTCATCTATACAGGCTGAGGGTTCACTCCTCTCCCCTGTCACTTTCTGGCAACTTAACCTTCACACACGCACTTGTATGGGAGGGCTGATCCACAACTACAACACAGGCTGCACTGTCCACAGCCTGCTCAGTACCAGGGGTTCTCTGCAGAAGTGTAATTGTTCTGTTCCTACAGTTTTAAGTCCCATGGGAAAAAAAAATAAGAAAAGAAATGAGCTTCTGGAAGTGATGACCCATGGTAAGACTGAACACCTACTTTACTGCTTCTGAAATGCCTCACTGCAAGACTTGGGACCCCTCCTGGAAGCAGGTCCTCTTCATTGTTTGTCTGCTGATCCCATCCCCGAGCTGTGGGCAGCTCAGGGACTCAATGAAAGAACAGGGGCCAGCCAAGCCCCTTGGAGGAGCTCCCCCTCAGCTGCTTCCTCCCAGCAGCAGGCAGAGCAGATCCCACATCCCAGGCTGCCAGCCCTCCTCAAACCTGGCACCGACCCCACCTGGCACAAACAAAGGGGATGTTTAGGAACCACCTCTCAGCTGTTCTTCTGAGCACCCAGCAGCCAAAATCACACCCTGAAGACCCCGGCCCCTGCAAAGCAAGCAGCACCAACAAACAACCCTGCCAGGAAGGCTCAGCTCCAGCAGCTGCATCAGCTGCTCTTTCTTGCTTTCAAGTGCTCCAGGTCCCCTCCAATCGGTGCTAACACTATTTCAGCAAGATGTACAGCAACCAGGACCAGTGACAGCCCCTGTGCTGATGCCTGGTCTCCCTGGGTAGGAGCCACATGCTTTGCTATTAAGTTTTAAGAGCTTAGGGGTGTGGAATCACTACACACCAAATAATGCAGCGTTCCAGGCACAAGGATACCTCGTGCAGATCCTGTAAAGCGTGAAACAAGGATAACACTACTGGGGTGTCTCTCCAGCTCCTTGGTGAAACCAGCCTTCAGTGCAACTGTCACAATTACACAGTTAATTAAAGGTTTTCCTTCTGTGGCCTAAATAACCAGTAGGAGAACACAAGCAAAGCACCTTTAAAACAACTAATACAGGTTAAATAAGCTACTACAAGAAAAGAGAAATGGGGCATGTCACTTGTAAACAATATAAAGGCACCCACACCTTCCTGACTAAAGCTGTGAGTTATTTGAAGCTGCAATTGTTCAGTGACCAAAGTTTCTCACAGCACCACACTTTCAGTGATGCCATGCAGCACAAGCTGCTTACAGACCACACCTATGGAAATTAAACTGCTAAAAAAAAAAAAGCAAAGAAAAAGAAAAGACTGATGGCACACTTTAACCTCTCAAATTATTCCTTCATCTCTTAGATATCTACAGTACTCCATGTACCAAATTAGAGGTTGGCAAGAACAAGTGTTATTCAGGTACCCTTAAAAGAGCTAACGAGTTTAAGGAGAGTTTAAAAAGTTTAACGATGAAGAGACATTTCCAGCCTGAGTCATTTGTTTCCAGTGCACATGTCATTAAACCAGTAAGAGAATGAGGTTCTGACGCCTTGAATATGAATCACTGTGGCTGTCATTCTGCTAGGCAGTTCCCTTTGTTGGCTGAGTCAAAAGAGGTAAGTTGCTGCTTATGATCTTGGAAGAGTCACATTTAAAAAAAATAAAAATATGCAAAAACCGAGCCCCTGAAAGTTAAAATGCCACCAACACAACATAGCTGCGGGTAGCTTTAAACCTGTAAGTGCTTTGCACTTTATCTCATCGGATGCTCAAGATAACTCCAAGTGCTTCACAGGCAGCCGGCCAGACGCTTGTATAGCAACTGCTGAATATTCAGCAACAGTTTGCTCTATAGAAGCACCTGCTGCCCAGAGATCCAAGGCCACTTCACAGAAACTAATGAATTCCCTTCCTCGAAAGAGACGATTGTGTGGCTGTATTGAAGGCAGATGAGTAAGCCCAGCCTGCCTTTGCAACAGCCACCCCAAACAGAAGCAGGAGCCAGAAGACAGAGATTCCCATGGGTTCCTTCTGATCCTTGTGGGTCGGGATAGCGGCATCAGCATTAGGTGGATATGGGAATACAGCTCTGCCTTGCCCTGCAGTGACCTGACCAGGCTTTCCCAGGTTGGAAGCAATCCCTAAAATATGCATATAAAGCAGCTGAAAGCTAGTAACTTGGCTGACGGACAGGCTACACGACATGCCTACATCAACACATTCATGCTGAAGAGCAAACCTCATTAAAATTCACTCCCATCACAGCCAAATCACCAGCACCCCTGACATTTAGACAGCTTCACAGTATGACAGAGGAGACAGGGAAGAAAAGAGGATCCAAGTATCCCACCAGTGTCCAATTTGATTGGCAAGAGCTGGACCCACCACACACGCCCAGGAACAAGAAATGCCACATGCACATCAGCCATGGCACTTCCCTCACCAGGATCACACCCTCAGCCTGCACTCTGACAACCTGAATCTGCCAGGTGTGGGGCAGCTGCAAGTCTGAGTCCCTGCACCCTCTCCAGTCGCTTTCTTCCCACCAAAAGTGGGGGAAAGTCACTTCACCACAACTGGAAGGGAAGAGGTGCCACGTGGAGATGTGCCAGTCTTGGTCCCAGGTGATTGCTACTTACTGCTGCACATCCATCATGAGAGAAAATCCAGGCTCTCTCATCTTTATTTAAGCAGCCACTGCACTGGAAGGCAAATATTTCCTTAATTACTGGGTGACAAAGAAGGGTGTGAAGCATTTTTCACTAATGTGTCTTAGAAACAGCCACTCCTCTACAAACATTTGCATATTTACAACAAGCGGGCTATGAACCCTTTTTTTTTTTTTAAAGCATGGGTTCTCCCCAGCCTATTTCCCTTCCCTTCTCCCTTGTCAGGCAGAGGTGGGGAGGTGCTGATCTACCCTTTGATCTGACGGGAAACTACAGAAGGGGAAAATGCAGAAGCACTGAGTGAGACCACACATGTGCATCTGTGGCTGCAGTGTGAGCGAGTGCTTGCCGGCTCTCGCCCACGACCGTCTCTCTCTCGCCCACATCTGGCTCTCGCCCACATCTGGCTCTCCCCCACGCAGCTGTGCCAAAGCAGGTAGGCTGATGGGGGAGGCAGGAACTCACAGACACTGCTTCCATCTCCTCCTGCAGCACGGAAGAACACCGAGTCTCCCCACAGAGCTGGGAGGATAAAATCTCTCCGAGTCCGGTGTGCAGAGCATGGTTATTTTACCAAGCTGTTCAAATAAGAAGCTATTTTAGGGCCACGGGTTAGTTTGTTCAGTGCAATAGCTTCCTCTGACTGTTTTGTTACTCAAATCTAATATACGAAGCTCGGTTTAAAGCAAAGCTTCACACAATGCTGCCATGGGTATTGAAAGGGGCAGGTTTATTCCTAAAATACAAATCCAGGATCGAGTGCTGGACAGCATCCTAGAAAGCCAGTGAAGAGGCCCCAGAGGGCAAGCTCTGCCTGTGCTGCAGTGCACTGCCAGCCTCTGCAGGATAACATCTGTATCTCATACAATGGTGCAATTCAAGGACAACAGGTTCTGACTGAAAGACCAAGCTTCAGCTTCTGGGCTGCTCCTGCTGAACCACACGAGCAGAGGGCACAGGGGTTCTGAAAGGCTGCTTTGTGCTCTGGATGGGGAGTTGAAGCTGCCGTGCCTTTTCCAAGGCAGGGGAGAAAGGGCACATGCAGCCTGGAGCCAGCCAGGGAACGGCAGGAGTCAGGAGTGGTTACACTCTGCTACCTGTCACTTTAATTGGCCCTAATAGAGATGCCAGACCTCATCATGCACAAGGTCCAGATCCAAGCACTCCTTTTCACAGGTCATTGTTTATGCTCTGAAAGTTTTAACATTAAAAGATTTTAGCAGACTGCTAATTTGATCCTCTAAAGAAAGTAAAAAAAGAAGAAAAGCCCTTCCCTTTACTTTGAAGTTGCATTCTGTCACTCCCTGGGCTTCTTCCCAGTATCACTCCCTGGGCTGCTTCCCACTACTGGACTATCACACACTCATCAGCCATCACTGGAGGCTCATCAAAGCAAGGAGCATCCCTTTGCTCCTTGGGATTTCATCCTTAGGATGAAAAAAACATCCTAATCTGTGGTGTTAGGAAAAAGACTACATCACCTTCAGCATGGATGGGGCCAGCACATCAACCACAGAGTTCAGAATTAAACCCACCACATCGTTTGGCACCTTGTTCCAACACTGCTTAGGGCACGTTCAGCTCTGAGCTGCAAGACAGTTTCCTTTTCTTTTTCACTCTGAGCTGCAAGACAGTTTCTCTTTCACTAGAAAAAGTGGTGCAAAGTGGCACCATGCTGCTACACCATGAGCATGTCACAAACATCACTCAGGAAACTCCTAAGGTGTCCACTCCAGTAAGAGCAGAAACCTAATTACCTGAAAGGTCTCTGGTAACATTTCTGGAGTGAAATGCTTGTGACTGTGCAAGCTGCCAGACCTCTGCAGACTGGTACCATGGCCCTTCCCACACAGTGACCTGCTGGGACAGCCCACAGCAGGTACCCCCCTGCCACTCCCTCCCCAGGGACAGGACACCCAGGTCTGGCAGCTCGATGTTGAAATGAGCTGTAGGCAACTCAGCATTGCCTTTGCTGCATGTGTGGGGGTGCTGCAGACCTTGGCTTACAAAAGCTGGTGTGCAACCAAAAAAATTATTCATATTTGCCTAAAAAGATCTGCACAGCAGATAATAAATGTGACATAATTAACCCTCTTGAGAAGCCTTTGCCTTGAGATGAGACAATCTTATTCTATTTTTAAAAAGTCAGAACAGCAGTAACAGAGAGGGAGGACAGAAAACGTCAAACTCTTAGCAGGGTTTGTTGCCTGGGACTGATGCTCAGACCTGTCCCTGCTGAACCTTCCCTGTGGGGCAGTGAAAGCAGCTCTAGCACATTGTGGGAAGCAGCATTTACCACTGCTTTGGCATGGGCACTTGGTGGCAAAATTAGGGAGGCCACGGTGCCTGCCACAATGTTCCTCCCACAGGAAGCACAGAGCTGCAGCTCATGGTTAAAGGCACCCCAAAGATCCCCAGTATAGGCCAGCCTTAAAGACCAAGGGTCAGAGCTACGGTCAGATCACATTGTTTTAAAGCTACAAGTGAACACCTACATCAGGACAAAGAGCTGGAGGCTACTTGCGAAGAAATGTCTTTATTTTAAGCCTAAAGCAGAGTCCAGCACTCAGTTCTCAGTTCAGTTCCCTAATTAACCAACTCTGTAGTTGCAAGATGCATTTTGTAACTGGTGTTTGCTGCTCAGGAGACAACTCAGCTCGCACGCCAACATGTTTTCCTTGACAAGCCTCAAGGTCGCCCAATCGGGTGCTCAGTAAATAACAAAAAAAACTTGCATCATCTTTGCCCGGGCGTGCTGCAGGCAATGGGTGAAGAGTTCCTTGAGCTGATTTAGTGCTGCCCCAGCCCTGACTAAGGAGGGTACTCCTGGCACCTCCAGAGCACCATTAGGCACAGAAGAACAGGAAGAAGCTGTCCCAGGCAGGAACAGTTCTGCCTATGTTTGAGCTAATTATTTACAGGAAAGCTGGTCAAATTCCCTTCCCCCAAAGAACTTGGCAATTATAATATTCGCATTTCTTTTCTATACTGCTGCAAGTTTGGCCTCCAGCAAACACAGGGAAATAAAGGCATTTAAAGAAAAACAAAGTAAAAAGAGATTTTTGCCTCACAAATCGTATTTCTGTCTTGCCACCCACCCGGATTAGATTACACTGCAGCCTCCAGAGGGGAGGGATGCTTGGGGAATGGGAGCAATTTCAGACCCCAAGAGGTAGAGAAACATCTCGAGTTTCTCCAGCACAGTAAGAAATCCAGCCATGCCTGATGATGACTAGTTTATGTTGGCAAGCAGAGGGAAAGCATTAAGGATGTGGCTTTGCTCTAGTTTATACAGAAACACTTCCCAGAGCTCATTGGTCACTCTGAATGCAGACAAGCCTGAAAGGTAATTTACTTCATGTTTAAGAAACACTGAAGTACCTCTGAAGAGCTCCTCATTAGGAGGAGGAAGGAGCTGCAGGACCTTGGCTGCTCTTCAGCTGGTGGCTGGGCAAACCACAGGTTGAAGTGTCTCTGCTGCAGGAATAACTGGAATTGTAGCCTTTATCCAGCAAAGATCATAAGCACTGAGTTTTAAAAAATTTTACTCTCCCCATCATTTATAAAAGACATTTTATTTCTTTTTAAAAAAATGCTCTCTCTATCTGCTCTTTTACTTTCTTACAGTGAGGTGAATACATTAATTGCAGAAAGGCTGCCAAGCACATCATTGAGCTGGACCATGACAAACATGAATTAAGAACCCACTGATCATAAACTCTGGCTCAGTCAACAAGCTGTTTTTTCACTTATACAGTAAAATACACATAGGCAGGAGATATTTCTACCCTTGAACCTGCACAGACAAAGCAGATGGGGACCAAGCAGAAATCATTTATAACAATGTCAGTCTGTGCACTGAAAACAGGATTCAAAGCAGAGCCATATGCAGAGACCCCCTACTACTAACCAGCAGTATCTGCTGCAACACAGTGCCCAAAGCACTGTTTGTGTTGTCAGGAAGGACCTACAGAGCCTGTCTTATGTTCAGTGTAGCAATCAACCTACATGACTAAAGAAAGAACAAAAGGAGTGACAGTACTATGCTGCAATTCAGAATTTAAGGGGTCAGCTACCCAAACATGGCAAGCATTTGAGAATACAATTGTTTGGATAATGGGTAATTCAGCAGAACCCCACAATTAGTTTTATAACCATTTATAATATTTCATCAGGACACTGTATTCAAAAAACTGAAAGTTAGGATCAAGCTCCACTCAGCACACCTAACAGCACTGGTTAATCAATAACTGAAGCAAAGTGATTCTATTGCCCCTGGCATTTTGGCGTGGGAAGTGTTTTGTTTAGCAGACTTTGCACATGGCAGAGATTCCCCAAGCACCCTGGTGGTAAGAGCCCTGACAAGGCAACCACAGCTGAGGAACATCTGCACATCAGGTGGCTTTTGGGAGACTTGCTGCTATTTGCAGTAATTCTTCAAACAACAAAGTTAAAAGAAGCCCATTAAAAGAGTTTTTAAAACTGCTTGAAGGCTGCCACATCTAGTGTTGGGTACAGCTGAAGCTCCTCTCAGCTGCTGCCAAACAGCAAGTAAAAATTCCAGTCTCTCCTCCTATACTCAGCTGCATAAATAATATTCCCCACCACTGCACATATCTGGTGGTGACTTCATGTTATTCCCACCAAAAAACAGAAGGTCCACAGGCAGAAAAACCACTTACATTTAGGAAAGGGCAATCCAGTATCAACCACTGGAGTAACCCCACATTCAGGGTGCCATCTGAGTGGAGTAGGACTATTTTCAACAGAAGCAGTTATGACAGCATATCAAAAGGGAGCCAATTAATCACAAATTATACTGGTATAAAGGCCTGAATACAGGTATCATAGAGTCCATGCCCAGGGAGCCTATTCTGAACCCATTTCAAAAGTTTTCTCTCATCTGTGCCTCCTCCTTAACATGAGTTGATAAATCAGCCAAATGACATGAGAATAAATTGTTACCTGTGTCCCCAAAGCCAGCAACCTTAGAAATCTGCCAGAAGCAATGAAGATACTGCTACTAGCAAAGCAACAACATTAAACTGCCACTCCAAAAGCAGCAGCAGCACAACACACAGAGCAAGGACGGCGTTTGCCTGCCCCAGGATCTCTGTCACAGATCACTTCTGCCTAACAGAAAAGCACAACTGCCCTTCTCCATTTCAGAGACACAACAAACAACTCCAGGCCAGGAACTGTTCACATCTACACTCCCAGCACTGAAGGCTTCAGAGGAGCATCTCTGCTGTGAGCTGCTTTCTTGTGCTGCCAAGCACATCTAAGTCAGGCCCATCAGAGGCATCAGGGCAAGCCGGGTGCCACACCAGGGCTACAGGCAGCATCTGTAGTTCCAGCACACACTGTTGTGACAGCCACACACCAACCGCAAATCATTTTTTCCTGCCTATGTCACCAGCATCCCAGAGCCAGCAAATGCATTCAGAACCACAACTGGGTATTAGAAACATTCAACAATAAGTAATGGCAATCCAAACACATCGCCAGTGCCACTGAAAATAATTACAGAACAAGCCCCTTGCGCTTGTGTTCATCCTTAAAAAGTAGTTTTTTCTCCCCTTTCCCTTTTAAAGGTTTAAATCCCAGATATTTGGGCATCTGCAGGTGATAGAGCTGAGTGCTATACGAGGCTCAGCTATGCAGGGAGACACCCCCTTCTCCCCCCAAACCCCAATTTCACCCCACATGGCTGCTGGCAGGCACGTATGGTTCTGCATTTTCCCATGTAACAGCATCCCTTGGACCTGCTCACTTCCACAGCGAGCCCAGCCTTCCAGCGCACACAACTCCGGAGCGAAAAACCCCTCCTTGGGCAAACAGGAAAAAAAAAACCCAGCAGGGTTTTCGCTCTACCTGCAATTTCCTGCGTTTCACTAAAACGCAGATAAGCACAGCAAAAACCTGAGAGCCGCTTTCCCCCCCGGTTCCTCGATGCCCACCGGCTGGAGCGACCTCACAGACCCCCCTTCCAGCAGGAATCCCCCTTTCCTCACACCGCAGCCCAGCGGGAGGCTGTGACGTGGAAACCCCCCGAAAACACCGCCGCGAACTTCCCCCTCACCCCGCACGGAGACACCGGCCGGCTGCTGGCTGGCTGGCTGGCTCCCTCCTCTTCCTCCCGGTCCTGCCGAGCTGCCCGTACCTGGCGCGGCGCCGGGATGTCGGTGCGGTGCCCACGCCCCGTCCCCGCCCCGCAGAGAGGGCGGGCGGAGTGCGGGGCGGGCAGCGCTCCGAGCATCCCCGCCCCGCCGTTGCCAAGCGACGCGGAGGGGCCGCGCCGAGCAGTTTGGTACCCGGGTACCCGCGGACATCGCTCGGTCCCACGGGTTCTTTGCGGTGTGGTGGTGTTGCTCGGGTGGGTGGGTGGGTGGGAGGGATGCGCGGCAGGCCTCGCTGGTGGGTTTTAGTTGTGTTCGGGTTTGCTCAAAAATAATTCGGTGCGGCTCGGGATGATCCGTGGTTAAAATTATCCGTTAATTGCTGGGGAGAGGGGGAGCTGCTTGGGGTTCCTGAGGAATCAAACTTGGCTTAAAACCCAATTCTCTACATATATAATTTTATATGATATTATATTTATTTATTAAATTTATTTATTAATATTATATATTATAATTATATATATTTATTTACAAATATACTTATAAAATATATGTGAATTATATATTTATCTGTAACTTGTATATTTTTAGATAATTTTATATAATTATATGTGTGTCCATGGCACAGGTTGCTCAGAGAAGCTGTGGCTGCCCCATCCCTAGAATTGTTCAAGGCCAGGTTGGACAGGGCTTGGAGCAACCTGGGCTAGTGGAAGGTGTCCCTGCCCACAGCAGAGGGGCTGGAAGTAGATGGTCTTTCCAATCCAAACCATTCTATGATTCTGTGTGTGTGTGTGTGTGTACACATATATACATGTATATATCTATATCAATTCTCAAGCCTGTGGTGGGCAGAGACCTGTTGGGAAGCAGGGTGTGGTAAGAAGATCACAGAGCAGATCTGGGTGAGGGCAGTAAAGCATCACCTCACACTGGGCAGCTGCATCCATCAGCCTTCCCACCCTGGGGTCATGGACAACTTGCCTGTGGGTGGTGAGTCTGCAGGAACACATCTGAGATGCCAACAGAGAACTTTTTATGAATCAATTTCGGTTTTTTGATGCCTGGGAAGTGAAGGGGCTCCCCTGGCAGACAAGGCCCCAAGGGCTGTCAGGTCCCCAGGCAGGGACAGTCCCTGGGGACACCAGGGTTCACTGAGGATGACCTCAGCTGCCTGGTGTACCCTCATTCCTACAGCAGAGTGATGATAAAACACGTGTACAGCCTCCCGGTGATGGTGGTGCCAGTGTAAAGCACCCTCAGTGTGCTACAAAGCAAAACAGATCCTGCTAGGAAGTGATGTCTGTTTTGTCCTTGAGTTTAATCCCTTTAGTTACAAGATAAAGAGAAGCAAAACAAAAAGGCTGAGAACAGTCACACTGACTTCGTTATTTTACACTCACTTCACTTCTTAGAGGTTGTGTAACTTCCTTTTTCGCAACACCTCGTAAGAACTGTGTTTACTGTGCTGTCTGTGCTAATAAAGTAAAAAATAAAGAAAGAAAATCTGTTTCTGTTGCTTCGCAGCAGAGAACTCCAAGGCAGAAGGGGGTATTATTTCCATAACACTCCTGTCCAGGACCTAAACCCTGCCCTTACTGACTGTGACAGTTTTCACTGTTGTGTTACACATGCAGACAAGCACCTCCCTCCCAACCTCAATGGTACTGGATCCAGCCATATTCCAAAACCTGTTTTTAAAGTTACCTTCAGGTATTTCAAAAGAGGCAAAGCTCTTCAGGGTGTACTTCAGTAACAGAGCTCATATACAGAATTACAGAGATAACATAAATCATTGAAAGATCATTGAAGTACTTTATACTTCTGTCCTCAAATCTTTTGGATTTTACTGTGTCCAAAGACAGGGCATTTTCCAGAGAGGCCCAAGAGTTAAATGAAGCAGGGGATAAGGAAATTCTCAGAAAACAGACCAAAGCAGGCAGACACAAGCCCACCACACAAACCCATCTACCAGCTTAACATGGCATGTCCCAGGTATTGCCTGAGCCTGCCCTCGTTCTCATCACAGCCAGCGACTCCTAAGTGTGAAATATCGCTGTTCAAAAAGTGAGAGAAGAGAAAGAAATTCATTAGCCTCAATTCTTATCTGCAATGCTTAAAGCAATCACTGAACTTGACCCTTTACGCAGTTCATTGAAAGAAAATGGAAAGAACTCCCTTTCTGCTGAGCAGAGCAGCTTTGGAAGGGTGGGGGATGCCTTAGGGTTAGTGCAGCTTCAGCCAGTACAGGCTCTGTCCCCTCGTGTCCAGGGAGGTCACTGGGACTCAGCTCAGGGCAGGTCCCTGCACCCATGGGACCCAGCAGACCCTGGCTCCAGACCCTTCCTGCTTGAGAGCTCTCCTGGGAAGCTGAGATGCTGGTAAGGAGTGGTGTAACATCAAAAACACCTCCCAGACATCCTTCTATTCATTAATCTAAATGAAGGGGAAAGCAATTTTTACAAGACAGATCTAGGGACAGAGGACTGCACTGCTTATTAAATAGGACACTTTTAAACTCTGCTTTTCCTTTCAGTATTCAATTTCAAAGAGACAGTTGTATGTCAGGGATTCACTGCAGAATAAACAGCAATCATAAATGAAATAATTAGCTGCACAGTACATTTTATAATGGTTTCCTGAAAGATGCAAGTCAGAAGTGTTTGTATTGCTACATTGTGAAATGGTTTCTGACACAGAACCATTAACCAACACAGCTCTATTTTCAATAGATTGCAATGAGCAAAAAGGAAAATAAGCATTAATGAGATAAAGCAGCAACAGTTAAAATTAGTATTATAACAGAGATGTTAAGAACATAAGCACAACTCTGTGGTACACCAGCTGCATGTACTACTCAGTTTGCTACCCAGGGCTTTGCCATTTATTACACAGTAATAATTGAGAAGGCACAAATCTCTCACTGAGAGAAGGATTTCTCATAAAGGTCCTAGAAAACGTAGAAGGTTTAGACAATCATTGCTTATTAAAGAACAACTAATAAAATCTTTATTAAGTAAAAACCCTAGCCATAATACAGGTCCATTTCTCACTCCATTAAAGCTAAGCCTGATTAAGTGGAGATCGTTATAAGTTGTCTTTGATCTCCATTGAGACAAAAACCTTATTTTTACATATTTCATGGAAAAGTGACAATTTTCTGTTTAATATGACTTATGATTTGTTTCCTACAAAGGGAAAGGCAGTGCACGGAGGGCAAGTGGCCATCACTGGCTTCTCTTGGAGGAATGAGGACTAATTTTGGGAGTGACACAGGCCTAAGAGCAGGGGAAGGGTATCTGCCTGCCTGCCCAGCAGCTTGGTACGACTGGCAGCTGCAGCTCCACTGAGTCAGCGCCACGGGAGGAGATGTTGCGTGCTACATTCTTCCCATCTGAGATTGGAGTCTATTCTCTTGTCATGATTTCAGGCAGCTGAGGAATTTGTGCAGGTTAGTAATTGCTCAGATGACCAAAGACACTGAAATATGCCCCAGGCTTCACGTGCAGTTTACATGAATAGGATCTGCACATTGAAACCCTCTGGAGCAGGGTATTTTGTGACTCCATCAGCTGCAGAATTGCTGCTTTTCAAAGGAAAGCCCTACAATGGCAGATATGCTCATCCAGTGCCATAACAGCTGGCCCCTGAAAACAGAAGGGTGTTTCTTCACACCCACCTTCCATTGCAATTCATCTTGTTTTTCCCTAAATCCCACCTGCCACATGCCTACTTTTACAGAGGTATTTGCAAAGTAGTGTGCTCTTGATTCCTGTCCAGGATTTGAGGTTAGGATAATTAACAACTACCTGATAATGGAGAGTTAACTTTTATCCCCCTTACTACAGGAAAGAAAAGAGATGGCTACACTGGCAAAAGGATGCTTGGTACTGCCAGATCCCACATCCTGAGAAAGGTGTTTGCAGAAGCATGCCAGAGGAAATCTGGGGAAAATATTAATATTTGGGTGCTTAAGAGGATGATTGCTGAACACATAACTGCCTAAATCACAATCACTGTTGGCTCCTTCCCTGTGAAGGGGGTGAGGCATGGCAGGGGGGTTGGAATGAGACGATCTTTAAGGTGCCTTCCAACCCAAACCATTCTATGATTCCATAATTCTATTATTTCCAGTAGCACACAGAGTACCTGTTGAAACCAGGAGCTCCTGGCCAGGAAATGCTGGGCAGGGAATGTTGTTGAAAGGATTTATGGCAGAACAACCTGCTGATCTGGTACAAAGCACTGCAATTTCTCTGGAGCAATTCTGAACAAAGGCTGGCACCTCCTCTGCTGTTCCAGAGGCAGAATTTTTCCTCTGAATCTCACTAACTCATCCCTCACAGGCGAGTCACCCTAATGACAAGAAACTGGAGCTGAAATGTGAAGAACAGAGACTAATTAATAATGAAGATAATGAGATCACTGGAATGTATATACCAAACCTGCATCTTAATTATCTCATGAAAACTGGCAACTCCAATCATGCTTCAAGAGCCTTTAATCATGCTCTCTCTGATGAATATTGGTGCTTATTTTGCAGAGACATATGTAAAAATACCTTTTGTATACGTTTTTCCCCTGCAGTAATAGCTGGCCAAGTTACTACTGCATGTAACTGCTCTGCTTCAAAACGAGATATCCCAGACTTTTAATTACAGCTGGCCTGATCTTCATCTCATCTACTCTCATCTTATTTTGGAGTGCTTCCTTTGAAGGAAATGCAGTAAGACTGGTGTGAATTACTGCAGTATTATTATGAATCCCTTTTATTATGACAGAACAAACCAAGAATGATCCCTAATTAAGCTAAGACGTTTCTGCAGAAACACAAGGAGCGTACAGTCCCTGCCCCAGAGACCTTACAATTAGGATAGACAAAGACAGACTTTGAGGTAGGGAAAAGGGGACAGAGGGAGTGCAGAGTGAACTCACTCCCGACTACAGTTTGTTCCCATGACTTGTCTGAAGGGGAGGCTGGGACAAGGCTGAGATAGGATGAGCACAGGAACAGTGTGCAGCTGGGGAGATGAAGACTGTAGAAGAGAGAGAAGCAGGCTGCATTTACAGCCAGTAAAGCCTACCCAGAACTTTCTGCAGCTCCCTCCCTGCCCTCCCCATCACTTCATCCCTGGATGGGGTGGGGAGGTCAGCTCCCAACTACAGCTGCACAGGAACATTGCTCTGGGTGGAGCAGGCTCAGCTCAAGCCCTGCTCCCACTCCCAAGAAAACAAGACCCCAAGAGCCTCCAGAGAGGCTTATTTTAGTAAGTAAGGAAGCAGCTCTTGCGACTCCACACCTTGGGGTGGACCATGGGGGTCTGCTCTGCCCATGACCTGTAACATCAGTGAGAGCAGAGAGCTTGCTCGTGTCCAGCCCGCAGGAACAGGGCAGGCAGCCAGGCAGATCAAACAGCGCGGGTCAAACCCAGCTCACAGGAGAAGGTCTCTGTGCAAGGCGAGAGCACTGAAGGCACGATGGGGTTGGCTGAGGGCCCATTAGCATCAAATCCTTGGGCCCATAATGAAGTTGGACTTGACTCTGTGACATGCAATTACAGCACAAAGACATTTTGGGGGACTTAGCCACTGCTCTCTCTAGAGAGGAACTACTTGTAACCTCTTTGCCATTGCTAGGTTACACTTTAGTTGCTTAATGAGGCTGAGTTTGGAGAAATTTTCTGTGTTCCTCTCCAAAACCCCTCATGAGGGACAAGTAGTCAAGAACTGTGAGTCCAAAGGCCAGATAATGGAACAAGATATGCAGCCCCCTCTGAAAAGCAGTTTATTTTTTGCTTATCACTGCAACTGTAGCATTAGCATGTTTTTGTATCAAGCTCTGAAGGAGACTCATAATTACAGCTGTGAATCCATGATTAAAGCACCTTCGTCAAAAAGCATTACAAAAATATGCCAGACACACAATCTGTTCTATTTAGCCTTTGTCAAAATGCCCAATAATAAGAAATAAAATAAACCAATAGGCTATGTGAGCCATTTCAAGTGAAAAATACATAGCCTGTCCTTTAGAAATGGGCTGGGAGGACTCTGCAGACTGAGGGCAGGACACATTCACTTCACAGGTAAGAGCACAAAGACTGCAAGGGAAGTGTGAGCATCCCTCAGCCACCTCAGAAATGAAACCAACAGGGAGCCAAGCAGCTCCATATTGCACCAGGAAGATGGAATCACATTCACTCAGCTGTCTCTGCTGTGGCAAATTGACTCTGCCCCTCCGTGGCTCCAGGTTTTACTGCCAGGCTTACCTGAGCAAGCCAGGAGGTGAGCCTGGAGCTGTGGCTGGAGCAGGGCGTTCTGACAGCCCCTCTGACAGATGTGAATCCTCTGGATTCTGCTCTGCATGGTCTGCAGGAGACAGGCTGCTGCCTGAAGAACACACCTTTTGATAGTTTCAGCTCTGAGCATGTTTTCACGATGCTTTTAACCCCTACTTTGTATAACACACCTCGTTAGCAGAGGAAGGGAAAAGAAAAAGAACCAGCCATCCAGGACTAGAATAATTCATGCTCACCAGTGGCTAATATTTTTCTCATGACACATGCTGACAGCAAGGCTGCAGAACAGAACATCCTAAAGCACGGGAAAGGCTGTACTGAGCTCACGGGTGCAACATTTTGGTCCTATGGCTTGTTTGCATTAACACATCTCTTTAATCACACAATCACTTCCCACTGGTCTGGATGTGTTCAGGACACAGGCTGGATGGTGCTCAGTTTATCAGCAACTATCCAATATCTGCTTTAGTCTCTTGATCAAAGTGCAGTTTCATGTCTTATTTATGGCTACTACTAACAGCCTGCTCTGCAGACAGAACTATTTATTTCCCCCCAAGCTTTTCTGTGGTGTTCATCACTCTGACATCTGAGTGCTCTGCAACGATTAATTTATCTTCATAAAGTCTCTTCAAAATGAGAGAAGATGGTATTCCCATCTTACAGATCGGGAGCTGTTGCACAGACAGATTGAGGTCAAACATTTCCGCTCATCATAGGTCCTGGTATGAAATGTCTCAGATCTAAATTTTTTTAGATATCTTCAGATATAATGCCAAAACAAAAATCTCCTGGTTTGTGTGTTCAAATAGAGCTCTGACTGGCTTCTTACAAAGTCAGGTGCAAGAACAGGAGAGGGTTAGGGACTGTAGATGATGGTCACCAGAAAGAAGGATGAAAGATTTCCAACCACCAGCGTCAGGAATACTGAAACCCAATACAGATAACCCATGTGAATGTTAAACACATAATGAGCCTTTGATGAAGCAGCAAAGTATACCTTAGAAAACTATACACATAGGGATCTTTTCTGCCTTTACAACACAGGACCAAATCCTGAGAGCACAGTTTAAGGTAGGAAGAACTGCAGGTTCTCTCCACTTCTGGGGGTCTGGCCCAATAAGCATGGAAAAAACCAGAAAGCTTTGTAGTGTAGAAGACCACCCTGGGAAGGGAAGCTTTTGTTTTATCACTGTGTTAAAAGCATCTGTGGATCAAATGTGCCAGTATCACTTTACAGCATGAAAACGCCGCCCAGGGGACTCTCAAGACTCATCTTTTCAAACGCTGATACTTCTTTGTCAGTTTTAATAAAAGACAGCTACAAAAACAAAGTGGGCCATGTGGTCTCAATGAAGCAGAGACCGTGGCAATCAATAACAGAAACAATATGCACGCACTTGCTGGGAGAATTTGCTTTTAGCAGCAACATCTATATAACATCACACCACTCAAGACCTCCTTTCAATTTTTATTTGGACAATGAGCCCACTGTGCCCAAAGCACATCTGTGCTTATGGAGACTTGCAAATCCAGGACAGCGTTTAGACTGATAACATGACCATGCAACATATGATGACGGATCACAGCTTTTGTTTGGTCCTCCCTCTTCTATCTTAAAATGGACGCTTTTCTATCTCAAAAGAAAACTTCTCTGTCAAAATGTTGACTTTTAGTGCAACACAGACATTATTTTTTGCTTCATTTCATGATGTCTTTCACAGAAGGCCTCAGAAGTGCCCTCCTGGCTCAGCACACAGGTCTGCCCAATACAAGCTCCTGTCTCCAGCCCCAGTTTTTAGAGATGGATGAGGCAGGTGTACAGTAAGGCAAGACAACAAAACCTGGGGAGAGGAGGGACATGGAAGTTAAAAGAAAGCCTTTATCATTTGTTATTCCTGAAAGACAGCAAACCATGCCATGGGAAATGCCTTTTAGTTGAGAATCCTGACACACTGCAGGCCCCAGCCTGTGTATGACTTAGATAATTTAAATTACATTGCAGATTCAAGTTTTAGTTGTTTGGAAAATTGCAGCTGAGGCCATTCACCTTTTCTTATCAATCCAGTGCCATCTTCATGTAGCACATACCTAGTAATGGGACTCCAGCCCAGCGCCACCAACACCAGGAACAGGCTGTCACCAGGGAAAACACCTATTAGGAACAAAGTGGCCTTGACTCAGCCCCTGGCACTGACAGCTGTGGTCTCTCCACCAAGGCTAAGTGTGGAGCTGTTTGACAGAGGGGTGAGAAGGTTGCAGAGTGAACTGTTTGCCTTGGGTGGCCATTTCCACAAGGTTAAGGCGCAGCTCTGCCGCGACTCTGCTGTCCCACAGTGACCCGTGACCTCTGGCAGTGCCAGCACCGAGCACTGCAGAGCCCTCCCTGCCAGCTGAGCTCCATCCTCATCTGTCACCTGTGGCTGCGTGGTGACAGCACAGTGTGACAGACCCCAGCATCCCAGCCCCTGCAGTCCCTGGGCCTCCATAGATACAGGAGAGACCTGAACTGCTCTGGTTCCTGTGACTCTGCAGTTCACTCAGCTGCTCCATCCCTTATCTTTCACTCTTTGGCACACTCCTGGCTTTTTGCTTCACCAAATGAGGAACCAGATGTTTCCAGTTCCCTCTGACCAAGAGACACTGGCCCAGTTGTGAACAGAGGAGCTTCCTTGTCAGGGTAAGTGCATTTTCAGTAACTAATATTCATCAAATCATTTCAGTCCAAGTTGCAGCTGCTGCACAGTTGTATATGCCTGGTTCAGGATTACTTTTGGGTTTAGGATCTTGGGTCATGCAGAATGTCAGGAATGGGCTCAATCATCAGTTCTATCCAGAAACAGAATTCTCATTCTTGGATACGGCAAAAAAATAGCAACCACTAAAATATTAATACATGGATGGAAAACCCCCAGTACTTTCTATAAGTAATGCCTACAAAGCACTTCAGAAGCATGCTTGGATATTACAGAGGGAAATCCAATCTCAGTAAGAAACATACAGATTTTAATTTAAAAGTCACACATGGACAGTCTTATCATCTGAAACATGACTTCTATCCTTAATGACTCAGTGTAGACATCAAAACGATCCAATTTCCAACCTGGACCATCCCTAGCACATTCCCTTAGATTTGTGATTTGTGGTTCCTATTCATCTCCCATCTTCATTCACATTGAAATCTAGCAAGTCAGGTACTTCCATCAGCTCTGCACTGCAGCAGGAAGAGACAGCAAGTCAATTTTCTGTGGCACCAGAAAATGACAACTCAATGCTTCCCATGACATTTCATTTTGGTGGATTTTAATCTTGCCCCTGAGAGACAGGAGCTGATAGCTACTGCTGATTTGGTTTTTTTGGTTGTTGTTGTTTTTTGGTTTTTTCAACTCACAGATGTGTAATAAGGAGAAGTTCAGTGGGCAGAGAGGAAGAAAACATGATTTTTGCATGGTGAAAAGTGGTGCTTTGGAAAACAACATTCCACACCTCCAGTGAGACAAAAACAGAGAATAAGAGAGAAAAGATTCATGCAGAAAACTTTTTCATCAAACCCTGCAGGCAGAATCACACTCTCTTCCTCCACACCACCCTTGCCCAGCCATCAGATCCCTTTCCCAGTGTTTTGTTTTGTATAACCCAAGACCCAGATTCGAGGCTCCTGAGGGCACAGCGCTGCACTGAGATAAACCAGCTGCAGGAAAACCTGCAGTTAAGTCAACAGAGTTCAGTGAACATCGAGAGAGTGAGCAGCAAAGGGGATTTACCTAGAAATGGAACATCTGTGAACTACCAGTTGTCCATAGGGACTCAGGGACTCACTTTGCTCCTCAGGTATTTGCACTTCAAAAGTACATAAAAACGTCTAGAAAACTATGCCTTGATACTACAGCAAACAGCTTTACAAGGGCTATGACAAACCAACCACCTAATGCAGATGAGAAAGCAACAGGGATTTTTCTTGTACAGTCATTTCATGTTCTGGCCTTTGCTCTGGCCCAGCCAACTAGAGACAGAGCCTCTCGGGACACAAAAAGCCCAAGATCCCAGACCATAAGACATAAAAACATTTCAGTGCACTGATTGCCTCCTCACAATAACCTCATTATCACAGCTGTCAGTCACCAGGACAAACCAGTCACTAGCATGGGAACTACTGACAGGAGATGCTCACCCTCAAACACATTCCCTGCCTGGGACAACACAGGCAATGGCAGCTTTAATACCACAACAGGCTCCTCAAAGCCACAGTGGCAGGCAGTGTCCTGTCCCTTCACTGCAAGGGGCTGGAAGGTCACATGAAGTGATTCCCTCTGGCTGTGTCACACTATGGGGCTGCAGTTTACAGCCCCTTCAATTCCACCCCAAGCTAGCACTCCTATGAAGATAAATATTTAAGAACCACATGCATACACTGCCTTTTAGATTCGTGTCCCACAGTGGTGATGTCCTGTCATCAGGCTGAAAAATTTAAGGCCCTTTTTTCTTACAGATTTCCCAGCACATAAATCTTGTATCCCCTGTCATATCCAAAATGACCATTATTAATCATTCACCTAGTAAACGATCTCTCTGTTTTATTCAAGTCCTTGATGTACTGATAAGGGGTGGCTGAATTCCTGACCATGCCAATATAAGGTTGGATTCATCACTTGTGTCCAGTTCTGATCTCTCTACTTCTCAGTACAGTGGTGTTACAGGAAGAATTTGGTACCGATTTATTGACCTGTACAAGAGAAATGTTTCTAACAAATTTCAGAAAAACGCTGTCATCATTTTAAAATCAGCAAAAAATCTTTCCCAAGGCAGAGATTTTCAAAAACCTGCCAAATCCCCTGAACATACAGTGCCTGAAACAGAAACTGTAACAGATGGAATCGGAGGGCTTTTTTAGTATTGGCTATTAATAAGTGCAAATGTTCACAATGACAAATGCAATGTATTTTTAGTCTGCACTGGGAGAGCAGCCTGGTCTTAATCAGCAGTTTTTGTCAAACTTCCCGCTTTGACACAGACCCACAATGCTCCAGCTGAGAGGCTGAGTGTGCAGATACACAACTCTTTCAGCCTCATATTCCTGTTTCAGAGTAAGGTCTGTAAATACTCACACCGGTCTGACCACCTGCCAGGGGGTTCTTTCAGCTCACCTTATCTCTCTCCCAGCACTCAAGAATATTCTTATAACTGGGATTGTTCCATGATCGTATCTTAGTGAACCTGGAATTACTCCAGTGTAAATCAACTCGGAATTAGGCTTTGCTATTGAAATGAATGGATTAAGGCATGATACAGTTAAGTAGGAGGACCTGGCTCTGTACTATAAACATCACAAATGCAAATGTTTTTAATCTTCATTATTTTTCACAGTAAAAACTGGGCTGCAGTGAGGAGGGAAGGGGTGGCTGTAGGCAATCTAAGCCTCAGAAGCACAGATCACCCTGGGCACAGGGTCCCAGGCACCTTCTGTCTTTGCCATATTCCTAATTCCCAGCTGAGGACCCGGAGCACGGCTACACCAACACCTCCAAAAGCCCAACACTGTGAAACGCCCTTGCCACACTGTGAACCCTGGCTGTAAAGCCATGCAAATATTTTGAATCTGATTCCCTTGGCCTTTTCCCCAGGTTATACATCCAATCTTAATGGTTCCCAAAAGAACACTGTGGTAAACATAAACTGTGATAGGTCTGACAAATGCTAGCTGACGTAAAATGGGCCTCTTGTGTGTGTTTAACTGGAAGCAGTCAAAATTTCACGTCTGGAGTTTGTGGTTTCTTCTGGGATCGTTGCAATAGTTTCTACATACCATAGTTTATTCTAATAAGAGCTCATTTTTAGACAGAGAGCACCAGAAAGGAAGTGGGGAAACCTGGGGTCATAGCAGAGGAAGCCTGCACAGGTGTCTCTGTGCTGCTCACCTGCAATGCTGCTGTTTTGTGAATAAACAGCTGCTCTGATCTCCCAAAATCGCCCAGGAGAATTTTTGCTCAGTAAGTGGCTTTTTGGGGGTGCCACCTGATGGTGCATGGCAGACACAGGAGGACAGGGGAGGAAGTTGCAGGGCAACACAGCTTGGACACTATCAGTGTCATTTCATAACACTTGCATGAAAAGAAAGAGTAGCTACTGCTATTTCACTGCAAAGAAATCTCACAGAGACAGGCTGTGATTTCAAAGGTGTTTACTGCCACAGCTCTGAGAGTAAGAAATATTTCAGTATTAGGAGCAGTTAAGAGAGGCACAAAGCTGGGCAAGCAGAGCAAGGGTCTTGAGTAACTAAACCCACAGCTCCTGCAAAACCTCAGAAAGATTCTGAGTAGGAAACAATCCGTGACCTAATTAGGTGCCATTGTGACTGGAGAACAGAGGAAGAAACAGAAAGGAGAAGGAAGAGGGACAGAGAGGCCTAAAGACTCAGCAGATGACTCCAAGCTGGAGCTGACCAACACTGAGCTTTACTTAACACACACAAGCACGTTCTGTGAGGGATGAGGGAGGAGCAGAGGAAAGGGGACTTGCTCCCCTCCTCTTTGGGACATGCTCCAGGTGTGTTCTGGGTGTGTTCCAGGTCCAGGTGTGTTTGAAGACACCTGGAAATACATTCTGGTCTAGGTATGTTCCATGTGTGTTTTGGGTGTGTTCCAGGTGTGTCCCAGGTCCACGTGTGTTTGAACACGCCTGGAACAGCTCGGATACTCTCAGTGTAATTTCATAGCACTTGCATGAAAAGAAAGTGTCTGCTGCCACTGCACTGCAAAGACATCTGACAGAGAAAGGCTGTGCTTTTAGAGGTGTTCAGACACCTACTTCCCACCTTTGAATTGCTTCTGTTCCATATCTGTGTGATAAAAGCTCCAAGCAACACTTACAGGCTTTGCTAAACAGCAGGAATACAGCCTAGGTGGTCTCCAGCCTTAAAACTACTTTTAAGTGACTTCTCCAAGCTCAGGCAAGAAAAGCATGACAAAGTCAGGACTTGGATGCTCCTTTCCCCATTCTTGCAATGCCACTCTCAGGGCTCTGATGAAGGACCCTGCTGGGATGGAGGCTGCACAGGACTAAAAGTATCCTCACCCTAGGAAATATCTCCCTCAAAAATTTGGGTTCACTCCTTTCCTCCTCCCTGAGCAATGGGCAGCCCTGGGGTGAGAGGATTTGACATGATTCATTTTCTGCTATGGCAGAGAGGATGTTTCCTTCTACATCTGTGCTTTTGTTTACTGATGCTCAGACAAATGACCAAGCCGTGGGCATCAACCTGGAGTGACAGCAGCGCTCTGAATCCCAGCACAGCACTTATTTGTGAGGGTGGCTGACTGCACCAAATGTCTTTCCTTCCCAAGTAATACTGCCATTTCATCCTTAAATCACAGTCAACATCAAAACTGGGTCTCCCCAAGGCCTCAGTAAAATACATCACAGAGCTCCCCAGCTGAAACCAATATTTCAGCTGCTGCTCCTGAGAAAAGGGATGATTTTTTTGACATCCAAATATGCTAAAACAAGCTGGCCACAACACAGCCCACAACGACCCAGAGAGCACCAGCACTT
This sequence comes from Margarornis squamiger, assembly GCA_035222235.1. NCBI lineage: Eukaryota > Metazoa > Chordata > Aves > Passeriformes > Furnariidae > Margarornis > Margarornis squamiger. The sequence goes on from JAWWTY010000038.1 coordinate 4,218,639, forward strand.
CTGCCCAAGCCTGGTCTAAAAGCTACATCAGTAGCAAATCTTCCTGTCCTTAAAGACACTTTTTGCCTTAGCCCTCAAACCCCTCCTTTGGTTATATTCACTCATGTTGAGTCCCAACTACAGGAGCATCTCTGTTGGTTTAATGTCCCTGTTAGGTGCTGTTGTGCCCTGCCTGGGGGCAGGGCACACCATGTGAGCTTCTCCAGGCAGGCTCAATATCCCTCCAAGGCTGAGAGATGAGGTTGGAAACTTCTTGTGCCTTCTGTCCACCGAGCTTAAAGGGGAACAGAAATTGTGTCCTGCCAGACCACTTTGCTCCTACAACTCTCTGAATGCTGCCAGCTCCAACTTGCCAGGAATAATTGCTATCTTCCAGGCTCTCAGAGAATAAATGCTCTGTCTGCATTTTGGCATTTTCATGCACTGGTGAGTAGCAACAGATACAGAGCGAATGCTTCAGATACCTGGCTGAGTAGCAGCTCTGGCTGAAGAGTTTGCATTTGCACCTGTCCTGCAGACACCACTGCTCTGCCTGGAAACAGCATGGAAACTGCATGCAATGTGAGACCTCATGCAAGTCTCGGGGGAGAGGTGCCCTTCAGTGCAGAGATAAACCTGTCCTCCCTCTCTTCCACCCCCTTTGCAGAGCTGCCTCTGAGGATGCTCAGACCAGCCTCTCATGTCCATCTTCCAGACCTTTTCACTTCTCCCATGTTTTAATTGCTTCTGTTTTACATTTGGGTGACCAGAGCACAAAAGAAACGAGTTCAAAGGCTTTCTCAAATCACAGTAAAACAGTAGGTGGTCCCCCCTGTGGCAACCACACATCTTACAATTAGACAAAAGGAAAATGAAGGAAATAATTGCAGTGTCCGTGGAGGGCCCCTGCTGTCAATTATCCCTGACATGGGGTGTCTGCTCCCCGTTTCCTTCCTGGTGGCACAGCCCCAGGCAGGCAGAGGCAGCACTGACAGCCCAAGGACGGATCAGCATCACCAGTCACTCCTACCTGGTATCCAGCAGGACCGAAAATTGGCTTCAGCTGCCTGAACACAGACATTTAATGCCACTCTAAAATTCTGAGATACTCAAGGCATTCAAACAGATGTGGCACAGCCCCTCCAGGAGACCATTTCCACACAGTAGCACCACACAGGTATGGGCACAGGTACCCAGGGGACAGGGGCTGCAGGTGAGAAGAGACACATCCTCCACAGGGGCTGCCTGTGCAGCTGGAGCTAAAGGTACGAGCTGTCAGTCTTTAATAACCTGAACATGCCCTGAGCTGTGTGACCAATTCTGGCCTCAGTCCCTCCTGCAAAGTGCAACAACCGTGTTTCTCCACCCAAAACCCAGAGGAACGCACAAGACCCAGAGGACTCTCCTTTGAGGCTGCAGACACTGCAGGAACTCACCTGGGAACATCCCAAAGGCTACAGGAGCTCCTCTCAAGACAGTTATTGGATTACTGCTTCGGGCTCAATGCTTTATGCTCTAGGCTCTGTCAGACCTGTTTAATCAGCTGGTAATGTGACACTTCCTTCTTTAAAGACCTGAGATCTACTTCCCTGGCAGCATGCCTTTTCCTGCAGGAGGTCAGCCTGCATCCCTGATTTCTCATGTGCTGCTGGCAGCTGGGACAGGGAGATGAAGCAAAAAGTAAAAAAAAATTATCAAGACAGTTGTTATTTCCATGTAAGTCTGTCAGGAGGTCCTGCTCAACAAGGGTATCTCAAGAGGCTTCTGAGGCTGGGCCCATGTCAGCTTCAGACAGCAGAAGTTGAGCTCAAAACTCGACTTACTTCAAATTCCCACTGGGTTTAAGTGCTTGAGCTGATTAAGGAATGAGAAGTGAATCTCAAAAAAATCAGAGGTGACCCAACAAACAGCAGATATAAATTTCACCAAAAATTCATCACAGAAGAGATGTTATCTACTAGTCCTGGAAGTTTACTGAATAACCTGCTATGGGAGATTTCTGGAGACAGGAGTGGTGCTCACATCTGGGACATCCTAAGTGCCCCCAAAACTGCCCCCCAGTTCTTATCTCCTTTACTTTATGTGCAGCTTTCTTGTCTCCCTCATCCATTTCCCATCTTCCAGTACCTCTCCACTCTTACTAAGGCACATTTAGCAAGCCATGGCAAAAAATGTCACAGCAAAAAAGCCAGCCAAGGTGGTCCCTCCATAGCCACGTGTGATCTTCCCTTCGAAAAGTGTTACAAAACATCCCAGGTGAAATATTTACTCAGGCTAAGAACTCAGGCACCACCATCTCAGCCAGATGCACTGGTACCTTGCTTGGTGAAGAACCTGGAAGTACCACCTGCCCCTCTTTTACACAGCAGACCACAGGATGAAAATTTCTGGACAGTCTCTTATTCAGCACATGACCAGGCAAAGCCAGTCTTGTCATTTCCAGCGTGCAAACTCTGTTGCCAGTGATTGCTGTGAAAAAGCTTTAGCTGGGCATGAATGAAAAGGCAATGACTAAAACATTGTATGAAATTGATTTAATAAGGTTCAATGATTGAAACAGGAAAGATTTCCCTTAACAAATTGTTACAGGCCAGATTCAGCCACTGTGACCAGCTCCACCGTCAGCCTAATTGAAATTTGTACAGTAAGGGAGCAACAGTCTTTGCTCTCAATTAACTGTGAAGGAAAGTTGAAGTCTTTTTAATCATTCTGAATTATCAACCCTTCTTTCACCTGTTTTGGTTTTTTTCCCAAGGTCTGGGTATTTATGCAGCTATTAAGAATATTCAGAGATACCATAGTTCACAACCATAACTTAGGACCATATATTAAACTGCTTGTTTCAAAGGTAGGATTAGAGAACAGGAGACAACTGGTATTTGGTTTTGAGGGAAGGAGGTAAGAATCTCCTAAAAATACCCACTGCAAGGCCTGCGTCTACTCCCAGCCCATCGTGTCACAGACTTCTGGCTACAGATTGAATTGGGTGTATCTGGTGTTTCCTAGATTTTGGTTAGAGATGCAAAAAATCCAATTCTATATGTTGTTACCCAGATGTGGATCCCAACAGCTTGTGCAAGTAGGAGGCCGTGCTTGGGCTCCAGGGAGGAGCAGAAGCTGAAGATGCAGGCGGCTCCAGGATAGAATCTTCTTCTCGTGAAAATAGCCTTATTAATAAAACAGTAGGGAATGCAGAAAAGCAGATTCATCTCAGAGTAAAATGTTTCTTTGGGAGCTCCCTGAGGAGTCGGTAGCAGCTTGTTATGGAACTAACATGGCTTTTACTGCCACAGCCGTGTGAATAAGAAATATTTAAGTACTGGGAGCAGTTAAGAGAGGCACAAAGCAGGGAAGCTGGGCAAGCAGAGCAAGGGTCTTGAGTAACTAAACCCACAGCTCCTGCAAAACCTCCGGAAAGGTTCTGAGTAGAAACAATCCGTGACCTAATTAGGTGCTATTGTGACTGGAGAGTAGGGGAAGGAACTGAAAGAAAGGAGAAGGTAGAGAGACAGAGGCCTAAAGACTCGGCAGATGAGTCCAAGCTGGAGCTGACCAACACTGAGCTTTACTTAACACGTTCTGTGAGGGATGAGGGAGGTGCAAAGGAAAGTCTCCTCATGGAGCACATTTTATATACTGAGATGAATGAGGGAAACACACAGGAAACACCACATTTTGTGGGGACTTGGAATGAACAAGTGATATCTACGCTGCTTTCTGTTATTAAAATGCCATGTTTTTCTCTAAGGGTGGAAAATGAGTTAGGAATCCCTAAGCAGCCTTGTAGGAAACAAGTACTACAGTGAATTGGGCAGTGAAATGTACCTGGTCTAGGTACATTCCAGGAGGGTTCTGGGTCAGCTCCAGACATGTCCCAGCTCCAGGTGTGTTTGAACATGCCTTGAAACATGTTGTGGTCTAGGTAGGTTCCAGGTGTTTCAGGTGTGTTCCAGGTGCATGTGTTCCTATGTTCCAGGTGGGCTTTAGGTATGTTCTAGTTGTGTTATAGATATGCTTCAGTTATCTTTTGGTCATGTCTTTTTCCAGTTGTGTTCCAGGTATGTTTAAGGCATTCCAGGTGTGTTTCAGGTATGTTCCAGGTGCGTGAACATGCCTGGAAACACGTTCCAGGTGCTAACACATCCTTCATAGGAATCTGCTCCTGCACGGGATGTTCCCCAGGAGTGCAGCAACACCTGCAGTGGCTGCTGGTTGCATCACAGGCATGAGGAGGGGTTGCCATGAGCACCAGACCAGCCTGTCATGCCCACCCACTCCAGGGTGGCCCACGCAGGGATGTCACATGCCAGGGAGAGAAGGCTCTGTGTGGGCCCATTTGAACAGTGCACAGAGACATCAGCTCCTTCCCTGAGGCCACCAGAGAGGCTGTGACAGGGGGTAGAGATGGACTCAGACACCCCAATCCTAACCCACTCATATAACTACACCATACCCTCTACTCTGGTTTGCAACAGCTATTCCACAATTGCATTTTACTCCACTAAAGGCAAACACAAAACACTTCAGAAAGCAGAAAAGCTCAGAGGCAACAAGACCTCACAGAATATCCCAGTTTTGCATAATAAAACAGACATCTGAGGCAAAAAAACAACAAACCCAGAACAGCTCAGCTCGAGTTCTCATCTTCAGACCTGCTTTATCACAGTCTGCCTTCGGTTCACAAGCAGTGGGAAGGGCTCCCTGTTGCATCAGCCATGCAGGGATTGCTGCAGAGCCAGGGGCTGGCCCCACTCTGCTGTAGGTAGCACTGCACACACAATGCACGAGCTGACAAAGGGGGGAGGCTCAGGCTCTGCTTTCCCAATCTATAGGGTTTTCTGAGACTCATCTCCTTCAAGCCATACAGTTAATGGCTGGTTAAAGCAGTTTCACACTAATTGAAAGCAGATTTCTGTATATTTTAAGCGCGCCTTTACATCCCTGATCTACAGCGTGCTGAACAAAGGATGACTTGTGAGGGCAGGAAACTTATCAATTCCTTAATTTAAAATTGTACTTACTGAGAGCGGGCTGTGGGATTCTCTCAGGGAACTGCAGTGTCTCCAAAGCCCGTCTGGGTAGCAGCAAAGTTTTCTCTCTTGCCGCGCACAAGTGGGATGTGAAGCCAGACCTGGGACACGCTGTGTCTGTGCTGATGAGGGCTCTCAACTGTGTATGGTTGCCAAGACAGCCGGGGCAGACTCCAAAGCCTCCACATCTCACCCCGGCCAAGGCATTCCTAATCAAATGCTCCTTTCAGCACAGCCACGGGCATCACACAGAGCTGCGAACAGCATCGGTCTCTCTGATTCAGGTAAAGTGCTCTCCTCAGTGTGGAATATTGTTTAATAACGAAACATTTGCTATCTGGAATTGTAAGCAGCTCTCTCCGTTAATTTTTTGGCAATAAATGAATTTTCAGTCTCACCCCCTTGCTTTGAGCTGCTCAGAGATCACAGAAGCAGTGGCAGGATTGAAGGCTGCCTTCAGGTTTGATGGTGAAGCCTGCAGTGGAATCAGTTATTTCTGAACAACTGCTGTGCCAACATTTTATCATGTGCTGTTGAGAGATTCTTGATGGAGACACAGGGAATTCATAAAAGCTGCTGCAGCAGCGACACACGGGACTAAACTCCTGCATTATGGCAACAGGTCTTGGACAGCCAGGTCTCATGAAGCCAAGGGTTGTCCCAAAGATCTGAGTCCAGAATACAAGATATGTGAAATTGCAGAGAGCAAGAAACAGCCAGGTAAGAGGAAAACCGAAGTCTCAAGTGCAGCAGAAGCCAAGCTGTCTGTGTGAAAACATACCACCTCTGTGCCACCTCTCAAACCAGTACAACTGGTGTCATTTTAGGCTCTCACCCTTTTGAATTTGTTGCCCCTTTCATAAGGTGTTAATTCTGTTAATGCCTATTCCACATCTTAGAGGTGTTAAGATGGAAAAGGTTCACAGAGTTCATGGAAGCCTTTGCAAAGCCAGAGGAGATGAATAGGCATTTTAAGAATCCCATTTTACTTTGCTCCTATTTTACAGCAGATCCTGAACGCAACTCCAGCTTCCTTCTCAACATTAATCTTTGCTTCTGCGGGTAAGTTGATTTCAATAAAAATGTTTACATTATGGAAGTCAGATCAAAGCATTTTAGAATCATCAGTATGACTGATCTAACAGTTTTTTTTCTTTTTTCCTATAGCTCACAAGTAGTTCTGAAAAAGACATCTTGTGTTAAGGTAGGCAACATTTTTCAGTATATTTTCATTATCAATGGTATAGAAAAAACACTTCCCGCCCTTTTCTATTAGTTAAACATAAACTAGATGAACTTCTAACATTCAGATTTCTGCAACAATGGAAATTTATGAGCCTTAATTTTGCTGATGAGGGTTGCTCAAAGTGGGAAGGGTCAAACATCTAAAAGATTAGAGTTTTCAGGGAGGATATACTTTAATCCTCTTCTTTCCTTCTACCATTATGGGTGTGCAAGTAACTTAAAATGAACTCCTCATACAAGACCACGTGTAGTGCCTGGAGTAAACCAGTTAAATACACCTTCCCAGTAAGGCCACTGGTCCTGACTTCAAATAATTTAAAGGGAGACTGGGAAGCAAAAGGAGACAATGAGGTCACAAAAGTAGTGAGAGAAGATAACTCTGGTTTTGCATCTGAGTTTTCACACTTCTTTATATTCCCAGAGACACATTTTGAAAGGAGAATAAACTGCTCCTCTGCCTGCTCCTGGCACTGCATTTGCATTGAGCCCTGGGGTGTGCAGCCTTCAACCAGCTTCATCACTCAGCCCAAAACTGATTAAGCACAAGCAGTTCTGCCAAAAAGATGATCATGTGTCTCTCCATAAAATGTAGGAATACGGTAGCGTGTACAGCTCCTTAATTCAGCGGCTCAGCATTTGGAGCTTGCCTGGAGAGGTTCAAACCCAAAGGAATGTTATTTCTTATTCCTCAGCAGGCTGAGACAGAGGATGGGTCTGCTCAGCTCCACAGCAAGGCTGGCACGGAGTGTCCCCTCAGCAGGAGCAGTGCCAGGAGGATACAGGGCCGGGGGTGAAGCCAGTTTTCTCCCAAAATTAGGATGGGATGTGGCTGAACCCAGAGGGAAGGGGTGCACACACCACAGCAAAGACTACAACTAAATAAGCTGAGCATGATTAAAAATGTATCTCTCCCATTCACAATTTCCATGAATCTTTCAGAAGGTCTAAATCTGAGAAGGTAAATTAACTCCTTATCTGCTCACACTTTAAGCTTTTTAAACGCAGGCCAGAAGTCTGGAATAAATTCAACAGGCAGCAATCTCCTGGCCTTACATGGGAACATTTGCTTAATAAAACCCCGGTTTTATCAGACTGTTTCCTTCTGTTTCCTTTCTGGTGGGTAATGGAAGTTACACCCACTACTTCGTTTTGACGTGTGTAACCCAGAAAAGCCTCAGTTCGCTGTGAAAACGCCAAGTGATATGTTTCTTTGTTAGAAGATGCCTCGGGGCTCTTGTCGCATTCTTCTGAACACGTCAGGAAAAAACTAAATGCATTGTTAACAGCCAGTGGAAAAGCACCACACATTAGTCATCCTTCTTCTGAATGGGAAAGAACAATTTCTGATGAAATATAGTTCCCATTATATTCCGAGGCTGCTTTGCTGGGTAGCTGCCCTGTCTTTCAACAGCCTCGGGCTGAAAATAGGAATTCTGAAAGAGAAATTTTGATACCCTCGAAAATAATCAAAGGAAAATGGGAAAGCTCTCATCAAAGGATTTTTTTGTAAAAGCTGATGAGGTCAATCAGTTTCTTTCAACATTTCTTAAATGTTTACGTGATTAAATATATCTGTTAAAAATCCAGTCAAAATGAAACTGAAGCTTTCTACTCTTGAAAGGCATCAGAGTGAGATGCTCTGAAATTTACACATAATTTCCTTTTTCCTGAGCCAAGCTGTTGTCAAAATCAGCATTTTATGGACATTTCAACTTTGACAGAAAACAGCTTTACCACCGAAATTTGGCACCCTATTGGGCGCCTCAGCTAGAAATGCTGAGGTGTTGAAAGACACCCAAAGGACAAGTGTGCCCAGGTGCAGGGCAGAGGTGAGGGGCTGGTGGCACCTGTGGCTGCAGGTCCAGGGCCAGTCCCCGCTCCTGGCACAGCAGGACTGAGTGTCCAGTCCCAAACTGGGGCGGCTGCGTGTGGTTCCAGAGAGCTCTGGGATCCATCTGGGCTCTGCTACTCCCGCCTAGCCGGGGCTGCTGGCCCTAATGCTGCTTTTGTGGCCCAGCATTGTCCAGCAGAAAGGCTTCAGCTGCTCCTCAATGCCTGTCAGAGCACACTATGGCTGCACTATAGCTGAGGCTTCGCCTGGTGCCACAGCAAAACCGCAGCTATTTATACGCCGCCTTATTTCCAGCCCGCGCTTCTTCCGAGTAGGAGGCACAAAGACACGTATAAATGGCAATTAAATAAGCCACAATGGGTTGTGTTAACTACTGGTAACTAAGAAGCCACCTTGATCCCCCTCTGCAACTCAGACATTCACCGCATGACACCGAGGGCTCGGCTCACAAAGACTTTTCAATTTCGGATTAAACGTGTCGCATTGGAAAGAGCTGCGGTAACCCCCAGGAGCAAATTATAGCTGGCACAGAGGGAAGAATGAATGGCTGAGGGGAGACTGCAGGAGAGGATAAGCATTTCCCCTGGACAAAGGGGCGCAAAGGGAACTCACTGTTTTTAAGAAAGCTTTGCCACCTTGCCATGTTTCTGGGACCTGGGAACTGCCTGACCATGGAGAAAGAGAGAAATTCTATGGACTGGCTGTTCTAACAAAGCCTGATCCCACTTGCTGGAGTTCCAGTTCTTGAAACACGATCAAAATCCGGGAAACAAACCCCATCCTGAGGGAGATTTAATCAAAAACTGCACCAACAGGAATGAGACTGAGTAAAACTGGAGAAGGCAGACCCAGGGAAGGGTGTGGAGTCCCCAGCAGCACTTGCTGGAAGTGGCAGGTTTTCATGGGAAGACTATTTCCTTCCAGCTTCCATGATTGCCTCTGAAAGCTTGGCCTCCCCCTTTCAGGATTTTCTTGCAGAAATTTTTGCTAGTTGCTCTCCAGATGATTCACATTTAGCCTAAGAGACTATTTTTAGCTGCATTTATTTCAGCACATGTTCTTGGAGAGTCCCTGCTATTTATGTGGTCCATATTTCCCTCCTCTTGGCTTCTCTGCAGAGAAGCTCCACGAGGCATCTACTGGGAGCATCATTCCTCCTTTTGTGTCTTCCACACAGCAAAGCCAGGGAACTTCGGAGGTCAACAGCAGCTTTCTTTATCACCATGAAGACAGATAATGGAAAGCAAACAAGCCAAGGAAAATCAAACACACTCCAGTTCCTCAGAGTGTTTGCAAGGCCACTCTCAGGCTGGTTTGGGCAAAGGTCTGATGATCTGGACACTGAAGGCGTAACCATGCAGCAAATACATACAGAGGCAGCTGGGTACAACCAAGCACTAAAAAGCATGAGAGAATTGCTGCAACTTGTCTGGGGTAAACCTGACACCAAGACATGAAGTCACCTGTTTGTTAGGGTCACACAGCTTTAAAAAAATGGGAGATATTAAATTATCAGTGTGTCCACAGCCATCATCGTGGTAGGTGTACATGTGCTGTTTGAGCTGGACACTGCTGCCTTAAGGATTAGCTTTGACATGGATAGTATGGGATATAGCTTACAACAACCCAAAACACATGCACCTAAATAATGTTTCCAGCCCAAGAGGCAGCTCTGCGAGTGGGAAAGTGCCTTATATCAGCTTTCACTCATTTTGCTCACATATGGGAATAGTGTCAACATACTAAATAATTTTTACACTGGTAAAACCACACAAATTAAGGCCTGTCTTGCTTTAACTATACCCATAAAAAGCCTATTTTTATGAAACATAAGAGAGTAACACTGTGAAGTTCAGGTTAAAATTTTTGAACGAGTGTAAATTTTTGGCTGGATAGAATTGGGACTCACACCCCACAAACATTGGGAAACCTAACTAATCCAGAAGGGAATCAGCTGGGAGGCAGAGCTAAAAACAATCTCAAGGCGTGAATGTTAAACAATTGTAATTTTTCTCTTTGCTGTCTTCCCTGGCTTACAAGTAAATCTCTACCACGGAGACATCCAGCACACTCTAATACATAACCCCATCTTTTCAGAACATCTTGAATATTGGTCCCCAAAGTATGGCTCAAGCTCATTAGCCTGTAATCTGCTGGGTTAGGAAGAGCTCATGGGGAGCCAACATATGGATGTAGTTCTGAGCACATTATGAGCTGCAGTGCAGCAGCTCAGCCCATCGCTCTGAGCAGTGGAGTTGGGCACACTCCTTCCTTGTTGCCAACGTGGCAATAATTAGGGCTGCTGTGTGCCTCAGGGGACTAAAAGAACTGGCGGACCAAATTAATCCCAGGAGTAATTCAAGGAAGACAGAGGAGTTACACCAGGAGTCATGGCCCGCTGTGTTCCACTCTTTAAAACTGTTGCTTGAAAATATTAGTTATTTGCACGCTGAAGTCTGAGCTACTAAATAGTAATTAGCTACATGGGAAAGAATTACCTGATTATGAGATGATGAATTAGTATGCTGTCAAGATACGATAATCCTGGATCTAGGGAATACACTGCATTTGTTCTTTGCTCCTTACAAGATGATGATGCATAAAGCACTTCTGCCCTAAATCCCTAAATGAACAGCAAAAGAGCACAGACAGTAGCATGCAGTACCCAGGGATTTAATGAAGGTTGAAATATGCAGGACAGAGTGACAGCCCTGTCCTGTCACAGTAGATCAAGAATAGACAAGGAAACAGCTTCACAAAGAGCAGGAACCAAGGAAGATCCTACGTGCAGCATCCCTCAAACACACTCAGTCCATCACTCATGACAACAAGCAGCCTTACAGTGGGAGAGAAGCAATCTCTGACCACCTCTGTTTGGCAGTGTTGGCACCACACTTTGTGACCATCAGCTCCAAATCAAGCTTTGCAAGTTTTATAGATGCCTGCAGGGACTGGAGGGTAACAACACATGCACCTCTAGCCCCTGAGACACCAGGAAAAGGCAGAAAGGTTGATGTGATAGGGAGAGGTAAGACTTCCAACACGAGCTCCTTCTGGCAGAAAACAGCCTGACATAATCAGTTAGAACACGCCTGTTGTACAAGGATGCAGCAAACTCATAATGCCACCTTTGCCTGTTTTTATAAAGTAGATTTGACACCTACCAACCTTGCCAGGTCAGCAGCTTCATAAACTAGTGCAGGTAAGCAAGAGAGGCATATGCCTTCAGCACCATCACAGCCAGAGCTTTGATCCTTTCCCTGGCTGAGCCCTGCTTTGCTCTGCCTTTCATTTGGCTGGGCTCTGCAGACAGAACAAGGAAAAGCACTCTGGAAAATTATTAGCCTGTGAAATTGAGTATCAAATTCCACCTACACGCACAAAAGAGCTGCTGAATGTCATAGATGCTCAGATATAAAAGCTGGGCCAGCAGACAGGGCACCACTGAGACACAGGTACCTGTTCCCATTCGATGATGGACATCTGTGACCTCAAGGGTATGTAGTCACCTGGCTCTTCTGGAAACCAGTCTGACTCTGCCACCAACCTGGGCCTTATCACTGAACAGCTCAATTTATCTTCTTCAGACTCGGATGAATAACAATTTTCTGGCTCCCAGAGAAGATGCAACAGGAATTCATTAGAGCCTGTGAAGCACTTTGATAGTATAATAATGGCATAAGTATTGTAAATAGTTTTTATGCTAATTCCTTCATCTACATAACTGTGCCTGCAGCCTCCAGGAATTTAACAGATATATGGTGTGTGGAATAAACCTCTCAGAAGTTACAAGCCTCTGTTCTAAGTTTGCAGATCATTTCTCTATCTCCTCACCTGTGCAGGGCCACCCTACACTTGTCCCTGCAGGAGGAGGGATAGCAGCGTGCTGTGAGATGATGCTGAGGGATGGCACAGAGCCTGGGAACTGTGCTGCTTCACACATTTTTGGTACCAGCCTCAGGGGGGAAACCACGGGGGTGGCAACCCCTTTAAAAATCCCCTAATGACAAAGGCCATGCCCAGCCAGCTCTCTGGGATGGGCAGGCTTTCCTTGGCTGGCCCTTTGTGCCAACCGGTGTCTTCCTACTCCTGTATGTGAATGTCATTAGCGCTTCTCACATTCCAACCCTCCCGCTGGGCCACATCCTGTCAAATCCTTAATTCCAGATAAGCCAAAGCACCCAGGTGAGCAGCCCCTTTGGAAGCAACAGGAATAAAGTTTCTGTGCCTCCTGGGTCCCCTGGCCACCAGCTCCCTGGGAATGCTCAGCCTTGCAGCCTGGGCGCTGAGCACACTGTGTTGAACTTTGCCTCTGTGTCACCCCTTAACTAGACAGCTCCCAATTAACAGCTTTGTGTGGGACCAACCAGCTCTAGACAATATTTTCAAATGTGACCACTGTGAAAGGAAAAAAAAAAAAAAATAGGTCAAGAGGATTATGCAGGGTGACTAATGATTGCTGCATGCTGGGCTGACATGTGAAGTCTGGCTGTGTTTTCAAAGGTGCATAATAGTATGTCCTTGTCTGACCTGTGGTGCTGTTGACACTTTTTCTGAGTTGATGCCTTCTCACAAATCCCCATTAGGGTGGAAGCTTGAACGCCCACCATGAATGATTCCAGCAGGGTGGAAGGGCTATCAAACTTTGCAGAACTCCCATTTAAGTTTCACTTCATTTCTTAAAAGCTAGACAGCAGAGGCAATTACTGAACTGTCAAGCCCTTTTGGAGTTGTTTGCTGAGGGACCGTGGCTGCTGTTCTCAAGACTGTGGGGCACGACGTGTTAATTCCATGAGAGTTCTCTGGAGCTGGCCAAGAGATATGAGGAGAGGGATGCTCTGCTCAGTACAAATAGTCAGGGGAATGTGCCCTGCCAGCCACCTTGCCACCCAGACAGCCAGAATTAATAGTTTTATCCTTATTTTACCGATAGGGAGGACAACACAGTATGATAGAGGGCATAGTTCAGCTGCCCTTCCCAAAAATCACAGGAGGTTTGTAGCAATAGGAAAATGAATTCCGCTGTTTTCTCTCCTGGTCCTGTGTTTAGCATTAGAGTCCCTCCAAGTTCACCTTTCATTAACAGGGAAGTTAGAATTCATTTTTCTTAGCTGACAAGTGTTGATTAGCCAAGTATTTATATCAATCTCTCCATCCTGGTCACAGAAACGTGTCCCTTTCCAGCTACAGAAACTGCAAGAGAAGGCAACTCAGCTATAGCTCAGCCAAACCTACAGTTCCCCACAGGAACTCTGGGGCAAAAAGTATTGCAGCAGCCTCAGAAAACCACATAAAAAAGACCTTTTGTTTCTATCACAGTCCCTCCATGGCTAAGATTACAAATATAAGCGTAGCAAGGTTCCCTCCACAAACGCAAACATACCAAGGAAAACATAACCTTTGGTTCAGCTTCACTGTGAGGAGGATCTGAAAGACATTTCGTGTCAGACAGCAGAGGCATTGCCCTTGCATATGGGCTGTTGGCAGCCTGGCAAAAGCTGGGTGTGATGATGCTAGACTGGGTGATACCGGGCCCTAGACATGGAGCAGGGAACAGCAGGTGCAGATCTGCTGTAGGAGGCAAGACACCTTCAATTCATACAACATTTTGCCAGAATGCTGCAGGGAAAACTCCCAGATCCAGGACAAACATAGAGCTGGCCGATAAAGCTCAAGAGTGTGGGCAAAGCTGTGACAATATGAGCACCATCCAGACCTTTCTGAGGTACCATCACATTGATTTTCTCCTGCTTTTGGGTGATGTTCACGCTTACGTAAGTCATGGGGGAGGGCAGCATATATGTACATCCCATAGCTGCCTTTAAAATAAGGTCCATTTCAATTCCCAGGCAATTCTACACTGGCAAAAAGACAGAAAATCCTTGCTAGAGCAAGAGCAGACCTCTGTGACTGAGCAGGTACAGCCAGGCAAAGTCTCTCAGTGGAGTCCCACTAAGGCATTGCAAACTCCAGCCTTGTAGAGGTTTGAGCTCCTCCTCACTCCTGAGGTACAGCACAGAATGTAACAGAGGGTCCATTTCTGCCCCATTGTCAGGTCTCTGCAATCTCAGCCCGAAAGGAATAATTTTGCACAAATTCCTTGATTTAGATCAACCCAAAAGTGACAAGAATACTTTTCTTGTTTTTTAAAGAAAAGCCCACTGGAGCTAACGGACTGATTGTTCCATAAATCAGTTTCTTTCCCAAGTGGAACATCTCCACTTGCTCATTCCCCATCTTTCATCCTAATTAAATAGTGATGCGAAGTAATCAGCAGTATTGTCAATGGCCCTGGTGCTGCATAGAGACTTCTGAATATCCAGTATCAGAGGGAAATGAAGCCAATGAAGAAGATTCCCACCCAGCAGCTGCACCAAGACCAGCAGCTCAGGCTGGAAACATCCCCTGAAAACCAAAACACGCTGTGGCTGCAGGGTGAGCCCAGCAGTGCCTCAGGTCCTGTAAAGAACAGGTCATGGAGGGGGCTCTCCCCGTGATAAACGTGACCTAGCTTTCAGCAGGGAGTAAACTACCTCTACTTACCTTTCACATTCAATTTCCATAATCTGTTCAGATTAAAATACTGAACTACTCTTAAACACTGATCCCTGCCCTCGAACACTCCCCTCTCCCTTCTAATTAATCGTGTTCAATATGGAAGTGTTCAGATGCCATGAGAAAAGAGGTCCTGCGAGGCAGCGAGTTGTCGGCAGGGGGGAGGCTTTGAGACCCCATGTCATCTCCGAAGCAGTTACAGCTGGAGAATTACCTCAGGAGACAGAAAGCCGTGTGGTCCATGTGGTTCTTGTTACCCACTGGCTCTTGTGCAAGCAGCAGGAGTCCGAAGGCAGCGCCAGCCTCCCTGAAAGTGGGAGCTGGGGAGAGGATGCTGTGCCTCCCCATGTGGTACATGTCAGTGCCACGGAGCTGTGCTAACAGAGAGGAGCCCAGAGCAGAGCAGAGGGGATAGCCTAAAGCAGTCTGAGCTCCTGGGAACTTATTCAGGAGAGTCCTTCCTCCCCTGAGCATCAGTTCTCCCATAAGAGAGAACGCACTGCGTGTGAGGGTGAGTCCATACAGAATGCAAGTATTTAAGTCAAACTAAATACGACAATTTCATTCAGTAAATATTGATATACTCCTACAAGTGCTGGTTTCTTCACTTTCCAATCTCTTCCTTCTAAAATGAAGCGATCCTGTCCTTGCAGGGGAGAGACAAAGGAAGAGCCCCACGTGACAGGCACTATAAAAATACAATCAAGAGAGACTGTCTCTTCCTGTAAAAGTTTTTGATCTAGTAAGACTACACACAAGCTAGAGGAAACGAGGAAAAGCATGTCCCTCAGCTGCACAGCAAGTAATGCCCTGGTTCTAAGTCAGGAAATGTCTGACAGTTTTGTTTATGGGGAAAAATTAGTAACCTCTAATAACTGCAGAGAAAGTGCTGCAGGAGCTTCCCTGGCCCCAGGACTTTGCTTCGTGAGGCACATGGGTCAGTGTTATTCAGTACATGTCACTGCTCAAACTTTTCTTTTTAGAGCAGCAGGATATCAGTGACTCTTGGCAGGGCATCTTCTGTGATATCTGAGAACAAACTCTTTCCCCTTTGATTCAAGAACCACGACATGACACAGGATGTCTCCTGATTGCAATGTTTTGTCATGGTGCAGTAATCTGAGAAGTCTGACTCAGAGTTTCTTTATAGGCAAGGAATTGTACCTGACAACAGCTGAAATCTGAATTTACTGCACAAAACTCCCTTTTATAATTCCCGTGTAAAATCTCACCATTGGCTTGGCAATGAGACAAACAGAAAGATTCTAAGTGCAAATTCAAAACAGAGTGGAAAGAAAGCTGGTGATTTACTCTTTCACTGAGCTGACAGGTTCCCAGGTGAGAAATCTGTGTCAGCTCCCGCAGCTACATAACCCTGCAAAGTGTGATTCATAATGGGGTGGTTGTTGATCCTTGTGCTGAAGAGTTCAGAGGCATGGAAGGCAATATTTATCTGTTAGCCTCACAAAATACTGTGCATTACTGATTTCCATAAAGATCAGATCTCAGAGGTGCAGTGAAATACTGACTTCATTCATTATTCAGGTCTCCCTCCTCCCCTTTTCACAATAACTAGACTATGAAATATTCTGAGAAGTGTAACAAGAAGCCAGTAGAGCAAAGATCCCAAGAAATACATTAGGCTAAAATGTAGAGATTTATGGCAGAGACCTTTTAGAGTTCTAACTATGACAAGCCATTAAATTCTTAAACTCTGCAACACAAAAAGGACGCTGGCAAAGGTGAAGCTGTAAGAGCTGGAAGGAGGGATACATATGGGAAAAGCTCCTCCTGTAACAGTCTCAAAGGCTTGCAAGGTGGGAAAAAAACCCCAACCAACTCAGCAGGAACACAGGCTTGTTCTTGTCACATTCTTAAGTTGATTTTCATCATCTAAGAATCTGACCAACAGTTCTTAGTGGCTCAACACCCCTCCCCACTGGGGACAGGTTCCCATGTTCCATGCTCTAGACTTTTCCATGAGCATGCCTTAGGGCACTGTAACCATATGGTCCATCTCCTGATGAAAGACACATGCCTCAGTTCCCCCCACAAATGCTCCTCAATGACATTAACCTTCAAGGGCACAGTGATTAAAACCTCATTGATGCAACAAACACCCATAGTTTTTCAACATACACATGCCACTAACAAATGCAGGAGAGTTACGGATACAGGAAACTTCTTGTGGAGAATATATACAAATACTCGAGGTTCTGTCTGTTACCAAAACAAGCCAAGCATCCTCTCTGCTGCTGGAAGCAGGTGGCAGCAGGTTCAGTATGTGTGAGTTGAGAAATTCCCCCCATTTTAAACTAGGTCAGGTTTTGGATACAGTGCTATGAATAAATTTCTACCATGGGCAAGGAAGTTTACCTGAGTATTGCATTATTCTATAAAAATGGATGGCCAAAGCTCTACAATGGATTTACACCATATTTATGTATTTGATGTACCTACCAAAGGGTGAAGAGCCTGCAAACTTTCCTCCAGTCATTATCCTGCTTGGCTCTATGTGGTGCTGCACAAACACACACTGAGAAGGCCTTTTCTCCAAACAATATCCCAAATGACCAGAGATTTATGTACAAAGGTAACAAAGGAGCAGGATTCACACCAGGGCTGTCTCCCGCAGACTCTCGGGCTCCACAGCTCAGGACAAATCAAAGTCTCTTGCAATATCAAACAGTTTGTTATCACAGTCCTATTTACACAGGCTGGCACAAGCTCCAAGGAATCACCCTTTTTGATATGCCTTTTTCTGCTTCATGCACTCCCTTTCCAAACCCTTCCTCATCATGGTTGGAGCCTGGGCTGCAGGGTTCACACCACCAGCCCCAAATGCATTTGTGTCAGCTCTGTATCAACACTGCCATGGTTATATTATATTATTATTCCAAGTGAACCTTCCTAGAAGCTTATCATAACACCAGTGCACACATCCACCCAAGCAGGCTGCTCTGTCTCATGGCCCATTCCCCAAGGGATGCTGGATTTAACCCAATGATTACAGTAACAGCCTGGGAAAAGAGGTAAGCCAAACAGCAAACCTGGCAAATTACCTCCTAATTAACAAGGACTCTCAGGGGCCTAATCAATCTTTCCTGGATTTCTGCAAGCTTAGGAAACAACTGACAGTTTCTTTCCTATTTCTCATCCATTTAAACTGTGGCTCCTGGAGCAAGGACTGTTTCTCTCCACTTTAACCTGGCCACCAAAACCAGTCTGGACCACGTCGAATGGAAAGAAATGGTCCCTCTGAGGGACCCACTGAGCTCAGGATGAACTGCAGCAGCCTCTTGTTGGCACGAAATTGCTCCACAGAAGCTGCATTTCTCTGCATCCCTATTGCAGACAGGGCCTCTGTGTCCCTCACTGAAAGAAGGTCAAATAGCCCATCTCTCTTCTTAATTTTTAATCGCAATTTCATGCTGTTATTTCAGCTGCTGGAGGCAGTGTAGCACAAATCCCTCAGGAGTAATTCCTAGATACTCTCTTGTAGGCTGGCCTACTTTTTCCTCCTGTTCAGTTACAAATTGCTTCTCAGAGCCCAGATGTGTGACAGCACTGGCAAAGCTGCCTCCTCCCAGACAAATACATTCTCCACCGCAGCATGTAAAAAAAAAAACCACTAAAAAAAAGTTAAATTTTGATTTTTCTCCAGTTTCTAAAAATAGACAAGATAATCGAGATTTCATTTTTAGCTCTATGAGCCCCGCTGAGTAGGATGGTTTAATTTTAAACAGTCCTGTTGCCTCTGACAGAGGACAGTGCCATGGTCCCCCTGGGACACCTCGCTGTGCCAGGATAACCAGGGGGAAACCTGAGCAGGCAGGACAAAGAACACACAGTTTGGTGGGCACTTTGGACATGGCAAGAGCTGGGTGTGACCTGAGAGATGAAGGACATGGGGGAGGCATCCTAGAGTTTTCATACCCAGGAAAAGCATTGGGCAATTTCATGAACTGCACGGGTCACTTTGGTGGCAGTTCTTGAGGCTACTGAAATGATGTATTTGAACACTAAAATATTGTGCCAGTACAGCAACAGCTGTGTGACCGAAATGACTCCTGTAGGATTTCACCTATGGAGGAATGGTGTGACAGACATGACTCCTGTAGGATTTCACCTATGGAGGAATGGTGTGACAGACATGACTCCTGTAGGATTTCACCTATGGAGGAA
>JAWWTY010000038.1:4237584-4285014 GCA_035222235.1 Margarornis squamiger
CTCCTGTAGGATTTCACCTATGGAGGAATGGTGTGACAGACATGACTCCTGTAGGATTTCACCTATGGAGGAATGGTTTTATGTAATGGGAAAATTTTTAGAATTATATGCAGGTCTTTTGTTATGAAAAAAATGAGAGAAGCTGCCTCCAAAAAACTACACTGCTCTCAGTTTGATCAGAGAGTAGAAGGCAGAAAAGAAGCAGACAAATCCTTTCTGTTTGCTTGTGCAAGGAGGGATTTCACTGATTTTATTGGCTAGACCATCCCTTTGTGGATGACTTTCTCTTTACAGTTTCATAATAACCTGGAATCTTGGCTTTATCAACCAGCTTTCACACGTTTACACAGAACTTTCTTCTTCTGAAAAAACAAAACAAACCCACAAATATAAAGAAAACAACCAATGCTATTACTGGAAAAAAAAAAAAGCCTGTATTTCAATTTCACAGCCTTCCCACTGCAAATAATCCAACAACACTCTGTGTCCCACAATCTTTTATGAATGCAGCACAAATTTCTCCAAGTAGCAAGGAGAAAAGAGAGGCAATAGAATAATTAAACAAAAAATCAAGAAAGAAAGTGTCATTTTATGAACTGGAGGGCAAAGATTTCCCAGTCACACAAGTGTCAAGAAACCCACTGTGCGCCCTGCCCTCATGCAGCTACTTTTATTACAGATATTTTGGTATTCCCCAAAGGCCATATATCAGAGACAGGACTCTCTCACCACCCTGACTGGGCAGTGGCATTTCTTTCACAGGAATACAGTACAAGGGGAGTGCTTTCATAATATTTCTTTTGCTTACGTTGTTAAGAATACTTCATTCAAGGCACCACAAATTAAAGTGGACAGATTTTCAGTAGATGAAACAAAAGGCAAAAAGCACTAAACCACAAAGCCATACTTACCTGAAGGATTAAATCCATAGGGATGTGACTTTCTTGATAAAACAGACCAACTTTTAGGCTTCAGTCCTTTCACAGCTTCTGCCTAAAGACTGAGGCACAGCCTAAATTGGTTTATCCAGGGAGAGACAAGGACGGGAGGAATATTTTGCCATAGCAACTGACAATTTCAGAAAAAAAACACCCCCAAAACTGTGCTCTGTAAGGAAATCAGCAGATTAAAAGCTTGAAGATAATGCCTCAGAAATAAAAGCTTGGGATGAGACAGAAAATGTCTATTAAACAGTGGCTCTGCCAAAGAGATAGGTGACAGGCTTTAAAATAAAGCTTCTGATGCTTTACAAAACCCCACCTGGGCCACAGAAAAGAAAGAAATACTCAAAAAAAAGAGTCACAGCTAAGACTAAATGCTCAAAATTACTTTCCTATGGATGCCTGGAAGGGCAGTCCACTTGGAACTTCATCTCTCTTGCTGAGTCACAGCAAGGATGGCTGAACCAGGCAGTCTCATTTCCACCCAGCCCTAAGAAATGGTAAATTTTCACCTAAACAAGACCCTGTGGGAAGTGAATAATCTTTGCTCTCTCACTGATTTCCCTTCTCGTACAGGAGAGCAGCATCTGCAAGAACAGGTGCTTAAGATTTAAACCAGCTTAAGTGGCAGAATTTGTACAAAAACACACACAAATTCGGCCCAGGTTCCTCATTCCAAAAGGAACTATCTAAACCAACACTGAGAGACCCGTTCTGAGGGCTGGGGCTACTCAAGCATCACCTGTGCCAGGTCACCCCCCAGCCCTGCGCTGTGTCCTGCTGGCCCCAGGCACTGGGATGCCATTTGGGCTGCTGTGGAAAGAACTGCGTGGGACTCTTAGATTGCAAAGTATTTCCTTGGCCCAGCTCAGAATGAGAAGGTCAAAATCTCAGAAATTCCAAAACACATTTTAAGAAAGAGGAGAAATGGTTTTTGACCAGGTCAGAGTGTTTCGCTTATTTTGTGTTATTTAATTGTGTTTTATACACAACTGAGCAAAAACAAGTCAGGGGAAAGTAATTTCCCCTTTAAAAATGCCACTGCTGTGTGATGTTCCACCAAACTGAAAATTCAACCTGGTTTTGAAAAAGAAAATAATCCTCCATCTCTTTTATGGCTGTTTTTGGAGGAGTTGGCATTTATTTTGTTGGAAGATGCCTACCTTGCCCTGAGTGCAGAACTGCTCATTCTCAGTACAGCAGCTCTTCAGGGCAGCATTTTGGAATCAGCCTGAGCAGCCAGAGAGGCAGTTTATTTTTATGCAGGTGTTTTGTACCAAGGACACTTATTTTTGCATGTATGCACAAACATAAAAAATATAATTCAGAATATTGCCAGGTGAAATCAGGCAATTTCCATGTAAATGAGTCCCAAAAGGGGGCACACTGTGCTCTTCATTGCTCTGGGTAATTGCTCACAGGGGGTTTCTCGGCAGTTGTAGTTAATGTTGCTTTTTGAGGCTTCCAAGCATATATAGGAATAAAAATAGGAAAAAGTATATAGGAGTAAAATAGGAAAAAATGATTTACTGAGAATGTTGGCTGTAGAGGTTACAAAAAACTTCTCATCGGTAGACAGTGCCTTGCCTGTGTAAAATCCTGCCTAGTTCTACCCAGGAACAGGGACTTTTTTATCTCTGTAGCTGCGTGGCTCTGCTTTATCAAGTTTTTCTCCCTCCAGCGAGGCATTCAGGCAACCACCACCTCAGGAACAAGCCATGGTGTTGATGTAACACCTGCCAGGGTCTAAGAAGACTTTCAGCAGCAGCTGGGATCCATCCTTAGGCTGGGCCTCCCAGGAGCTTTACACTGAACATCCTTATTTCCCAGGGGACACAGCAGGAGCTGAAGGGAAGGTGAATCTGGCAGATTTAGGAGCACCAAATATAAAAGAGACCTCTAGATTGGACCAGGAAAACCAGGGGAAAACTCCTGCTTCCCTTGGCCTATCCAAGAGAGACAGAACATTCCAATCTGCAATCATGCCCCGTGTCATCACGTGTGGCATCAACACCCCAAAAGTGACAAGCACAGGGTGGGGGAGTCTTCACACACAACAGACACGGAGCATCTGCAGGGCTCAAAACACAATGGGAGCCAAGAATGACTGAGAGCATGTGGGTGGTGGGGAAAACTGGAGGCTGATAAGAAACAGGAAAAAAAAGCTTCAATTTGCTGTGTTTAATATTGCTTCTCCTTACTGCACAGGCTGGTTTTTTCCCTTGGCTATGGGTTGAAAAGGTGTTTTCATCTTAACCACTTCTTAGCTGTTCTGCTAAGATAGGAGTGTCTCTGCTAATGCTGCCACAGAGAGCAAGAGGAAAGGTGTGTTCCATATTAACAGATAGGCAACACTTGGGTGTAATGTTCTGAAAAACAGTGCCAAGAAAACCCTTCTGACAAATGAGGTTAATTATTCTGTCCAAGAGCACTTCAACTCCATGGTCGAAGTGGAGTAATTTCTTCAAAACACAGCAAGTATGAAATAAAAATTAAAAGTATTCTGGTTACAGACTCACTCCAAAGTTTCCCCACTAGGTCTGGTATTCTTCACTCAAACTTTGCTTGAGCTTCCAGAACACCAAGGGTGCACCCAGAGCAAATGATGTGGGGAGACATTTGGTCAGGGGCTCAGCACTGCCAAGCCTGCACCAAGGATGAAAATACATCAGAAGAATGAGTGGTGCTACCTTTACTAAAGAGCTGCATTAACCTGTGGTGTCAGGTTAGTGGTATTCCTTGACTGTCATTGTCTGGGTGCTGGACACCACCCCAAACTGGGCACAACAGGCTTCTGGGAAACCAGAAGTGCTAAGTCAGGTGTTTCTTGGGCTCAGGTAAGATTTGATGTCTTTGCTGGCTCCTCTCTACTGAAGTGACCCAGAGGGATTTGTTCACTACATTGCTGCAACTGCTGGTGTGCCTGGTGAAAGGGATGTCCTCAGTGGGGAAAAGAGGACAGCTTTGTTTGAGATGGGAACAACAAGGAAAGAACAGCAAGTCTGCGTTCAATAAAACAGTCAATGCTTTCCTGGACTTTGCTTTTCAATAAATAGCAGGAGATGGCACAATCAGAGATAACTGCAATCCCAGACTGTCAGGGGAGACCTATGCAATCCTCTCCTCAGTGCAGCTGTCGCAGACTGCCACCTCCTTCCACAGCCTAACAAAGAACCCATTTGGGTCACAGTCTTTTCCCAGTGCAGAAGGGCCCCCAGCTCTGCCCTTACACAGGTGTTAGCAGAGATCCTTGAGCAGCCAGTGAGGGGAAAAAACCTTTTTTCAGAAGCTGGTGGGGGACTCCTAATTGCTACTGAAAATATTTTCATAGCAGCAGATCAGCTAGCAGTCCCAGCTCCATCCCAGAGGCAAACACAATCTATTTGTCATGTTTCAACAATTTTTCTGCTGTTCATACAGTGTAATTAATCACTTGGCAGGCAGAACACACACAGAGGACTAAAAAGGCAGCTAATTCTTTGACATGCTGTGATTGTCCTGTACTTTGTTAAGAGGCAGATTCACTCTCTTATTTACAGGTGAGAGCAGAAAAGGTAAGTGGCAACTCAATACAGCAACAATTAATAAGAAACAAACAGCTTTGTTTAAAACAAGGACCCTGCTATTTTTGTACCGTACAACATGCTCTTCCACTGGGTTTCCATGTGCCACTTTTGGGCATTGATTTCAGACAAAAAGGCAACTATTTGTATATAAAAATACATAGTCTGTCCCTTCTCAAGCAGCTACTCAAGTAGGGGCCCTGCTAGCTGGTGGTGAGAGGCTTTGAGATCAGCCACTCAACCCCCTCTTCTGTCATCTATTGGGGTGCTGTAGATTGAGGCTCCCCTCAAATGTGAACAGCCAAAATACACCAGGTGAGGAGCAGAACAAGGAGCTCCTGTTGCTGATTCCCTTTTCCCTAAATGTAGATGCTCAGAGAGAAGAGCACCTAGACCCAGGTCACTGCTTCCCAGGGCCTGCCATGCAAATCTTGGCCAGGGAGCTGCAGATGCAGCCAGCCTGAATCCCCCTGGGTCCTGTGGCTAGTGCTCTCAGCTGGCCAGGTGCCCGGGAAGGCCCAGAGCCAGCCATTTGGAAATACTAGACACAGGCACTTTGCTTTGTTTGAGCTGGCTGAATCTGGGTCTGGGTTTTCACACACATACTTCAGCTCGGGACTTTGTGTTGGTTACCATCTCCAAAAGGCTACCCAAGGGCTCTGAAGTGCTACCAGATGCTTGCCACAAAGCAAACTGGACCAGGGAGACTTTTGTCTCCCTTCAAACTGAAGCCAAAACAAGAGTTAAGCCCATAGCAGCAAATGCTGTGAAAGGAGTTCAGGATTGATAAATTGGCTTCTGGCAAGCTCAGAGCATTTCTATTATCTCTCTAAAGGCTGTAAGAGACAGAAATTATATTAATAAACAGCACTTGACTGAAGCAGTGCCTCAAATGGAGCACAATCTAGACCTTAACCAAATCAACAGGTTCTGAATTCACAGGCAGATGGGGCAGATTTATTCGTAGGTCCAGGAGTTGAGGGGCACTGCAACTGCTAACTCCTACCTGCAATCCCACCCTCCTAAGTTCCTTTGGATCAGCTTTCTCTGGTCCAAAGAGGAAACACACTCTTTGTAGCCCGTGTCAATGTTGATCCAAGTCAGTGGGAGATGTCTCACTGAATGGAGAGTCCTGTAGTAACGAAGTGCTACTCTTTGCATTCTGCACATCACACCTTATCAGATGAGCTCAAAGGAAGAGCTCTCCATTTACCTGAGATATCACTCAACAACCTCTCAGTATTGACCATTAGGAACCTGCCATGGAATGGTCTTTGAATTTTGAACTGCATATAGCATAGGATTGTTTTCCTCCTTTTTTATACCAAGTTTTCAGACATTAAATGCTTGTAAGCTTTTGCTCTTGTTTACACTGAAGAAAAATAAAAAGTAAAAGCAGACCATTTAGAAAATGTCAAATGAAATGCCCCAAGATCCTGGTGTCAGGGGATTTTATATATCAATTTAAACTAATTGCACTCGGTTGCAATTAAAGGCTGGAGGCTTCTTCTTCCCCATTTGACTCAACATATGGAAACAGCTGGATCAATTCAGCCCCTCATTGTGGTTCCTGCCACTTAATCCCACTTCTTGGAACTGCCTTCAACTCTTCAGTTTGGTGCCTTTGGGCTTCAGAAGACTACAACAGAGGGAGTGGGCATCTGGGAGGGGAAGCAAAAGTAAAAGCAGAGGACAGAGGGAATAACACACGACAAGGATAAATCTCCCCTTCTTCCTCTCAAATCACCACGTGAATACAGAGACAACATAACAATGAACAAGCTCAGCACCTCCTTTGTGTAAGGACAACCCCTTGGGAGGAATAAAAAAAGATGCACTCCCTATTAAAATATCTATTTGTGCTATCAAAGCAGTTGTATCCTTCTGCTGCCTGAGAATTTGACCTCACCTGGGAATTAGACACACATGCAAAGGGTATAATGGGGTGAAAATCAGATTAGACAGGCAAGTACCATTTGTGCCATTGGGAGCTGTCCATAAACCTGACTCCAGCACCAGGAATTCACACTCAGTAAGGTCTGGGAGATGCAAGGACAGCTCGTATGTTTTCAGTACGAGTTTCCTTCAGAGGGAGGAACCACTGCCATGAATGGTGACAATCTCAACTCCACTTGCCCCTCAATTCTGCTCTGTTTCATCCGACTGAAAACTCCCACCTTTCTGCCGTAGCAGAGGATCCTTAAGGCCAGCACCGAGTCTGTTCCCAGCCTTTTCCCAGTCTCTAGCTGACATCTAGCGAACAATTTCCGAACTGCAGCTGGAGCACCTGGAGATGGGAGATGGAGAGAGCCCCTCCGGAGAGCAGCGGTGCAGAGGAGCTGTAGGACAGCTCCTACACTCTCCCTGTGCTCTCCCTACCATGACACATCACCCTGTGGGAAGGTGGGGAAGGACCTGCTCCTGCTGCCAGGCTGCACAGATCCTGCTTTGGCCCCATTAAAGTGGGCAAACACTGCAATGGACTCTACTGCAGTGGTGCCCCTCACTGCAGGGACAACACAGGGGGGCTGATGGACATCAGGAGTGACCAGCAAGGCTTCCACCACAGCACTGCCAGAGCAGCTCTTTCTGAACAGTGAGCTCTTTCTGAACTCCTCAGCTGCCATCAGGATTAGCAATCACAATTCCCACCTCAGGCTCTCCCTGAGGACAGCTGGCTCTCTCCCCAGCACATCTTTGGGTAACAGCAGATGTGACATGCCTGAGGAATAAAAGACCCAATGTCCATGTCACCTGCCTTCAAAGCATGTCAGAACCAGCCTGCAACGTCTGCACAGCAACAGGGGAACATCCAGTGTGTGCAGAGAGACGATTTCATTTTATAGCCTCTATCAGCTACTGCAGAACAGGGAGTTTGGTTTATGGTATCTATTTAAGGTAACCCAGCAACAGCATGGTGGGTATTTATGTCATCAGTTACAAAAAACCCAGGGGTTTAGAAACAAGCAGAGTGGTGATAGACACTGAGCTGAAGGAAATGTCTCTGTGCTTTTTGTATGAACAGTGGAAACCATTCTGTATAGCATCATGGAGTGATGTAACAGAACATGCTTGTAATGTGTCTTTCCTCAATACATGAGTATTGTTTTCACACTTCAACACCTGTGAAGGTAAAATGCTTTCCCTACTGACTTCAGGATCACTTGAAGTCTCATAACACCATTGTCACACAATTCTCTGAATGTACAATGCTAATTGCACCTTTAATCTTCAGGATTTACATGGGCGGAGGTAATTAAAACCAAAGTAAAGAGAAGGAGAGACAAAGAGATGCTTAAAGGAAAACCTAACACTGCTTTGCTTGTTAGACTGCACAGACACTGTCAAATTAAGGACACAGATGAAGACCTTTAATGGTCTGAAAATACACTACACCCACCAACCAGCCAAAATACTATCAAGGTTTCCAAAGGTGTATTATTTCTGCTTCCCAACAGCTGTTCAGCCCGTTCATTATCTGCAGAAGGTCCCTGAGGACTTGTTCACCTACAAAGTTTGACTGACTTAATTAGATACAAACCAGTGCTTTGCACTTGTGAGGTGCCAGAGAGCTTGTACCAGTATTTCCCTTCACAGCCAAGAGAATACTGAGACCTGTAAGAGGAACACCATCCAAATGCTAAATACTCTCACACCAGCTGACAGCTACCCCATGTTAAATGCAGCTAAACCAGTGTGGAAGAAAGAGTCAACAGGCCAAGTAAAACAACAGCATTTACAACCACTCAACTACACAGCACTCCAGAGGCTTCCTCAGCCCTCTAACATGAGACAGAATTAGTGCTTCTCTTACCTGGTAATAGTAATCAACATACTGTGGCTCGTAGTGCTGAGTCTCGGAGTTTTCGGGAGACAGGACATCTTTCAGTAACTCTTCACAGCCTGGCAAAGGGAAATGAGAGCAAATGGTCAGGCTGAGAGTTTGTCTTCCCAGACACTGCGTGGACAATGGAGGAAAAAACATAGGTTTGTAGGCAATCTGTATGCACATAAGCTTGGAAGCCAGATCTGGAATATATTTAAATAGCAGTAATAAAGCTCTGCCTCTAGAGTTCTGCTCAGCACATATTCAGTGTGGAGCACTTAGATAAGTAATTAAATTAATTACACTAATGTCAATTCTCAGCCCAGATACACTGCAATGAAGCTGAAAGCTGAACACTGCTTGGCTTTGGTAAACTGTCCTGCAAGATAGAAACCCACCCATAACCAACACAAACTGAAGTCAAACACTAGATTTACAGGCTTGGCATGAGTTAGTGACTATTGCACATTAGTGTCAGTGGAGCTGCTCCTCATTTTCTCTGGTCAATATGACAGTGGGGCAATACCTAAATGCCGCAAATTCCTCTTCACAAAAAGCTCTGTCGCAGAGCATTCAGTGTTTGGCAACCAAATATCTGTGCCCTGCAACTGGAGACTTTCAGCTTCCGTGTTTGCCTTTGTTAACAACCACATTAAGAGCTGGAAAAATCAATGCCTGTGTTTTCCTCAGTCCTTCCCTCATGTGAAAACCAGAGACAAATATAGAAACACTGAAATCACCAAATGCCTAGTTCCCCATTAATTACCAGTGACTGCACTTGGCACGGTGAGCTGCAGAAGGCAGTAATGTCAGGCCAGGTTATTTTAGACTGTGTGAAACCTTCCCAGCATGTGTTGTGCTCTATCCTACTTGGAAGCTGCAATTATCCAGCAGTTATTCCTCCCTTCCATCCCATCCCTAATGCAATACACTTGACTGTGACATTACACACCAATACCCTCTCAGCAGGCAGGTGAGCCAGAGGAAACAGGGTAATGTAAGAAAGTGTGAACTGCACAGGTTTATACCATTAACTGATCTTCTCTTGGTTTTAAATATGGGAATAACATCTGTAGGGATGAAGATACATTGTGGTTGGGGAGAGGAGTTCTTTACAAAGGAAAGAATCACTTAAAAAACCAGAAAAGATGAGCAGAGGTGAAGGAAGTCTGAAATGGGGGATCACTATGTTGTGCCTGTCTCCCACACACAGGCATATGTCAGAGGCATCACCTGGTGAATGAAGCCACTGTTAACATCTCAGGAGTGTCACTTGGATAACAGGCAGAAGGACTTTTCCCAGCTTCTGCAACAAAGTGAGATTCTCACGTGGTACTGAACAGAGAATAAATGAAGCTGCTAAATGCACACTTTGCTGGAGAAGTTTGTGGACAAGAATGGTGTGTGAGGGTCACTTCCCAAATAGGAGCTCGTTTAGGACTAACAATCCAAAATATAACCTACTGGCTGATAGAGGCAAGATGTTAAACTTGTTTGCCTAGAGAAGGCATCTTTCTGCATAACCTGCCCTGCCTGTGACTCACATTTCCCACCCAGCCACGATCCTTTCCTTTCTCTTGGTTTTAGCATTAAGTGCTCAGCCTATGCCTGGCTGAGGTTATTCCCCAGTCCTCTCACAGAGGAGAATTCAATTTACTGTTCGTACCTTTTGACATTAATAACCAAAGCTTATTACTCATCAAACTGCCTTGTGCCAGCACCCACTGTGAGGGTCATTACACGTATGAACTGCTTTGCTAAAAGGTCTCTGCGTGATATGGAGTACCTACTCATTAAAGTGAGTTATCCCCAGCAAAAAAAGAAAATAAAAGCCAAGTGCTACACAGTAATGGATGTAGATTAGTGTAATGAAGGAAGTACGTTTACACCTTCCTAAAATTTCTCAACTACAGTATCTTCAGCCATAATTCCAAGCTGTATTTCCCTAATGCAGCTGTGCTAACAACAGTGCTTCCAGCTAAAGGCCTCTGAGCAGTCAATCTTCGTTTGAGCCTGTTAGGTGAGTACCTTCCCAACCTCTTTTTTTTTGGTGGAGAAAAGTCAGGAAGGCTGTGGGTCTTCAAAAAGGATTTAACTACCCAAAATAAGGGGTGTGAGATGTTTCTGCTTTGCCTCCTTTCAAAAGGCCAGCCAGACTGGTCTGTTAGAGATAGAATCACAAACAGATCCCAGATCTCCAAGGTCTCAAACTAGAGTTTAGCTGTAAGGTCTTCTGTGTCCTCTCTTTGCTGTTCAGTTCTTACTTAAGATTACTCCTGATCACATTCTTTCATTTTCCTTTTCCATCAGGGTGGACCACTTCTTGGTAGCCCTTGGCCATTTAAATTCAAGCCTGTCATTTATTCAGGAAAAACCCTGGGGAGAAAAGCATTGCCTCCTTTGTACCTAACCAACTCAGGGCAGCCCTCACCAGAGCCACCTGGCACAGGCTTTTACAGCCTCATGCAGAACCACAGCAACTGATCAAGCATTTGACCCTCTTCCAGAACATCAACAGGCATTTAATCCAATTTGTTTACCTTGCTGCATAGCTGAAAATGGCTAAGGAAGCCAAATCTCGCTTTTATTGAAGTCCCAGGCCAAGTCTCTGTTGGCACTGACAGACTCAGGATGTAAGTTCATCTAAGACTATCTCCTTCTGCAAAGGTGACTTTTTGGAGGGAAGATATTTGAGTGTGCAGCAGGCAGTGCCCCCTGTGCACTGCTTAGCATGGAAGCTGGCATGACAGCTTGGATCTCCTCACCCTCAGGGGAAGGTCTGCATGTTATTATACTCCAGAAAAAAGGGAAGAAGAGAAGGAAATGCTGAGAGGCTGTTTTCTCCCAAGATTCCTAAACCACATCATTGCTACCTTGCAGACAACTGAACCTGTTCCAACGTCCATCAAATCCATGGAAAAATGGACACTGGCTTCAGGAATCTCAGGGTTGTGCACTGGTTTTATTCCTGTTAAGTACCTAGTTTAAAGAATAAATTCTCTGTTGCTCTTTTCCCTATGAAGACACAAGTAGGAATCTCCTCACTCTGGAGGACGGTGGTGCTGGTGTTCTGGCCACCCCTTATCACCAGGAAGGTGGGTTTGGGCACAGGTGGGAAATGCATCAGCTTTCTTATTAATTTTTTTTTTCTGCAACAGTGCCAATACATCTCACCTTTTGCTTCCCTAATCTAAATATAATTTAAATTTTCCAGGTACTCCGAGAGATTTACACAAGGGGCATCACACACAGAGGGAACACTGGAGTGTCTCAAATACTGTGCATGTGTGTTCTTATTACCAGAATACATTTTGGCTTACTGGGAAATGCCAGAGAGCTAAATTAGAATGTCACAGTCCAGACAGAAAATAATGAATCAAGGTTTATTCTGGCAAATCTCAGTATGAAAATATGGACGAAAAGTCGACAAAGATTTGTAGAGGGAGCACTCTAGTCTGGAACAGGCAGTGCTCTCTGCTACCAGACCCACTGCAGAAACAGTGCTGAGGTCTGCAGAGCTGCCACAGTGGATATTTCAAGCTGTGCAGCAGCATGCACCCAAGGCTAGAACCTGTCCCAAAATAACCCATTGCAAAGAAGCAAAGGAATCCTGCACTGAGATGTCCCATTATTGCTGTAACTTCATTTCCCAGGAAAAGGCAGAACTGAAAGCCACTTACATGGCTGATTAGAGACAGTTTGTTTGAATGTCTACCTGTATCGTAGGATATTCACATGCTCAATGTTCTCTCTCCTTTGCTAGGGTTGGGGAAATTTCCTCATCTACATTTTTGGGCAGCATATCAGATCACAAACTGAGCGGCCAGAAGCTGCTGAGCCAGCACAGAGGCAGCTTCTCTGTGCCACTCAGGAGACTCTCTGACACACAGACATGTGTGAGTTCCTGTCTAACAAAGCACTGAGTCACTCTCTAGTCTGGTCTGTCAAAATTGTCTGAGCTAAACCCTATTCATCCTAATGCTACAAATGCATAAGCAAACACAATTCATTTGGCCAGAGCAAGGTCATCTTTAGCCCCAAGCAAAGATGATGAAAGTGTTTTACAAGTCACTGAAGGGGAAAACGTGAACCTTTAACTTTTTCAGCTCGCTCAGGTTGCTAGACATGATTATCTTAGGAGATAATTTTTCAAATTTGCATTCAGTTTCATTTTTAAAAAAATGGCTTTCACACCCTAACAAACAGTCAGTTTGCAAACAGACATTCTGGCCACAAATAAACTCAGTTTTAGCAAAGCTGTTTCCTGCGAATGCTCCGAGAAGGAGATTTAAACCCATACCACATCAGGCAATTTTCACAGGCAATTAAGCGATTTTAATACTATAGGAAATCAAATCTGGTTACCTAATTGAATGTAGTTGGTTTCTGGCATTTTTCCTAACAGCAATAGCTTTTTACTTTATCTACTCTTGGATCTTTAGTGGTGTATTAGACTCATTTATGGTTCCAGGATGTATTTAGTAAAATTCAGTTTAAAAGTACTTTTAGTCTCAAGTACTTTTAGGAGTAACCAACGTCAGTTCATTGAACAGCTATAGTGTAATTTACAACGGGAGAGCTCAGCTCTTCACATTTACTGACATTCCTCCTCCCTGGAGCCATCCCAAGCACCTCTCCTGTCAGAAGTTATTCTTAATAAAAGAGAGAGAACCATCAGATCATCTCCAGTTATGGCCAACTGTGAAGCTGGAGATCTACAGCACAAGCCTAAATGGGTTCATCAGGACTTTGGGGTTTTCTGCAGGGCTTTACTGTAATTCCCACGCTGGTGCAGCTGTCCTGGTCTTGGGTATTGGTACCTAATACAAATACAGGAGTCTGGGAAATAAACTCCCTTTTATATGACTGCAACATATCCATCTCTTATTCCATGCTGGATCTTCAGGGTACAATACTTTCCTCAGCTATGGGACTGCAAATTAGATTTTAAAGTTAGTTGAAGGAGATCGTCAAAACTTGGCACTGGTTCTGTGAGAAATACGCTTGTTTGGAGCATATAAAGGAAACTATAAAAGAATATTGCAAAACAATCTCCAGTGAAACAGAAAGCTAGAAATACTCTGCTGTGGAAAACTTTGTTTTGAAAAAGCCCCATCAAATTTCATACTTTATTATTTTCATATTCTTTTACAGTTCAAATAACCTGTCACAGTCTGAGCTGCCAGAACATCCAACATCCATTCCGGAACAGTTCTTTGAAACTTTGGGCAAATCTCTGTCCTTGGAATTCTCATCAAAATTCCTAGGAACTCACAGAGAAACATATCTACTTTTTAACTTTTATCTGCTCCCATAAAGCCTGCTTCTAGAAGCTTTCTAGCCAACTGCAGTAATCAGATGCCTAAGGACCTAGGCAAGCACAGAGCTGGATTTTTGAAGGCACATAATGGCCTGTGCTACTATTTTGAAGATTCAAAGGTTGCTATTGCTGCAGGTGGGGAAGTGGATAAATTCACAGCTGTGCTTCTTCCACCCTGTTCATGAATATGAAGGAGCTCCTCCAACTCTCCATTTTCAAATACCGGAACAGAGCACAACTTAAATGTCCTTAAAACTTCTACAAGATGAGGGAAAGACTCTCTTGCTCTGGCAGAAAAACAGGCTGTATAGTTTCATCTGAAAAAACGGTGACTGTGCTAAAGCAGACAGATTCATTACTGCAGGAGTGCTCTGTGCTAACATGGCTCAATCTCTCCTGCTACAAAAGCCATGACCCTTCAATTACTAAGCAGTCAATGCTGCTTTCATGGTTAAAATAAGATATGGAGTCAGAATACATCTGCCTTTATATTTTAATTCTGGTTTAGTCTGTGTTTGTACCATACCCTCTCATCTCTGTGAGCTGTAACACCAAGGGCAGCAGGGGGAGCTCCCCCTTTATCTGTCAAGGTTTGGGTGTTTATTTAAGCAGAGTATCAAAGCAAAGAGATTATTGGAAAGACAGCAGTAATCTTAAAAGACAAGGAACAGGTCAGACTTAATCAGAGCCTGCTAAACAGAGCAAGAGCCTGGTCCTGCAAATGTGTGACTGCAGAATCCACCAGCCCATGGAGCACATTGGAATTAACAGCTCCACTCCAGCCTTTGAGTATTACAAGTGGCAGAAAATATTTACTGGATCAGTTCAATAAATTCAGTACAGCAAAACCAGCCATTGGCTCTGCTGAGCAAACAGTAATGGATCCTGTGCTGACCCTGCTGAAATTAAGGGAAATTCAGCCTCTGAGTGGTGTTCTGGCTGCTCCTGGTGTCTCTAAGCACTGCCACTTCTTAGGCTGTACTGGCTTTGACACAGCAGCTCAGTAAGAGGTTACAGGTGTTATTTCATGGCAATTGCTCTCCAGACAGACACAGTTATTAGAAATAAAGCCCTGCAGTGAGCAGATAGAGAGGGCAGCTTCAGCAGGAGTAAAGACTTCATATTCTGGCATTCCAATGAAATTGCTGCAAAGCTTTAAATGTGATGGTATGCCTGTCCCTGGCTCTGGCAGAGCCTAATTGCTTGGGGAAAGCAGCCTAGACAGCAGGAGCTCAGCACAGATGCTGGGGCAAAGTCCTTTAATCCAGAAAAGACCAGCAAAAAGAAGCAAAGCTTTCCTTAAATAGTCAGCACCATGCCTGTCCAGTATGCCACCCCCAGAGACACAGTGGGAATGAGCTCCTCCAACACGCTTCTCCCCTCCAGCATATTTACCTCCACTTGAAAAAGTCCTCTCCATGACTTCCAAAGGTCCCTACCATCAGTGAAGCTCCTCAGCAAATCCTTCCCCACAGTTCCTGCAACTCAGCAGCTGAAGAAAATTAATTGCCTTTTCCACGTGATGGTCCCAGCAACTGCTCTGGAAGTACATGAGGTTTATCCAGCTCTGAAGCACTAAGGAGGAGGCAAGGCTTGATGTCCATTTGCAGAGGAACACAACACTTCTCATTTGTACCAGGCCAGAGTGAACAATGCCCTGGTTTATGGAGGGCAGAAGCCAAGCTGCAGATTTTAGATGCAGGGATAGGAGTTTCTCCTTGCAGCAAGAGCTGCTACCAACCAGTTGCAGGGCAGGCATTAAACACTCAGATGTTTGGGATTTTTTCAGGCTTCAACATTTAGCTTTCCACTAAAATCCATTCCTGGATATGAAATGCTCAAACCAACACCATCAGAGGTCAACTCTGATTTGAACCTGTTGTTCTAAATGCCTCAAACCTCACGATTTAAAGAAATTCAAGGCACCGATCTACCAAAACCCCCTTGACACTATAATCACCTCCGTGCAGCAAACAACTTCTTCAGCATACTATAAAGGCAAGCATCTATGAGACAAATTAATTTGAAGTCTCATAAATAAGAAATACAAGGCATTAGGATAGTAAAACTTGAATTAAAATATTTGGCTTCCAGTGCTAAGAATAGCAGTTTCACACTCCATTATGGAAAAACCCACTGGATTTATAGTAGCATCTCATTTTGCTCTATTAATCTGATTGCCCCAAGTCATTGTAATAAGCTGAGATGTCAAAGAATCATATTTATAATCTGTTGCTGCCAAGACAAATTGCTTTTGTTTGATAACAAGCCTGATGCTACCCCTGGGATGTGGCTGTACTGAAAAATGAGAGGGAACAACATGGTCGGAGGCTTTCCATTCTGAAAGGCAGACATACCCTTTCTGAACTTTAATAAGAGCAATTTCATTTTTAAGGAAAATATGGCTGGTAGCTAAAGACCAACAAAATTTCCATGCTGTGAGGTGAGCAATAGAACCAGCTTTTCTAAAGAGATGCTGTGATGCAGAACAGTGTCTTATCAGAAATAGAGCTGCTGCTGGGATGATACACACTTATCACTGGCACTGTAAGTGCTGAAATGCTAATGATGTGCAAAGGGAGCTCTGGGTGATGCTACAGGATTGGGTGATTTCTCTGCATCTGCTCACACACACTAATAACCATCACACAAATGATTTGGACCCTACTGATAACTCGCTCCAGGTAACAGCTTTACTTTTAGACCGTGAATTACAGAGGACTACCAGGTGATTTAGAGAGCCTGTGTCTTATTTAACCTAGAACTCAGTTTGCCCCAGCATTTCCTGCTCCAGGAAAACCTCCACTGTAGACTTTAGTGTCTGTGCACTAAGGTATTAACTTCCCTTCTGGGCTTTCTCTTGCCTTCTCTTCAAACACATCAGTGTCACCTTGGATGGTGCCTCCAAGAACATGGGCAAGAGCAGCTTCGTGCTGTAATTTTACCTAATTACACACTGTCTTTGGCTGCCATAAACTTTAATTAAAATTGCTGTGGTGTTAGCCTTGCATCATTATGGCTTCATAATAATCTCATCACAGCAGACTCTCCAGAGGCTTCTCCTGGAATCACACCACGATCGCTGTGACATTCACCCTGTCCCTGCAGTGAAGCCTCTGAGCTGTGACAGCACTCCAACCCTTTACAAAGGACATACCATGTGCCTGGAAGAGGACTGGGTGGATTATTTCACCATGGGAAGTTAGAAAACTAATCAGCAGCCCAAGTCTCTCCTCACTGTTTTGCTGCCCCTTGGCTAAGCCATAAAGCACAGCAAGTCTGTGTCTTCTGTCCAGGGCTGTGCTTCCTTGCAAAGGAGGTGATCCACCTGGTCTCTATCTTCAGGGCTTGCATGGACAACCTGTAATTAACCCTTTCCATTCCAACACATGACTCCAGGTGCTCTGAAAACATGAATTAACTATAGGTATCTCAAGAAGAGTATAATAGTCTTAAATTTCCTGGAAGAAAAACTAAAGCCGGAGGGCTCTTTAAATTCCTGAGGTTAATCAACAGCAGAACCAAATGAGAACCTGGAAGTACCAGACCTGGTCCCTACCTGCTAACCACAAAACAACTCTTTCTTCTGCTGTATGTGTCTTTAAATCACATCACATTTATTGTGACAAAAATTAACAGTAAACCAACGCACAAGTGCCAGTGAATGCAGGAACTCTAGCATTGCTCACCATTAATACATGAGATCCACAAAAAGGAAAAATATCCCAGCTCTGTTCCCAGAGTTGCTCTACTGTCACTACAAATAACCACAGTCAAAAGAGAGGATGTCTTTGATCATTACATTTTCTGCAACCAAAGAAACATCAGTGGAACTGAAGAGGATTATTTTTAAGAAATATGCACATACCTTTGATAGCAAAAACTCCATGACAGAAGTCCTTAAAATTGATTCTTCCCAAATCATTTGGGTCCAAGTACTTTGCCAGTTTTTCCACCTAAAAGAAAAGATCATAAAATATGTGTTGAGCTTGGTGTATCATCTGTTCTACAGAAGTCCACAAGTGGAAGATTTCACTTGAATAAGCCAACAAATCATTCTGCAAGGAGAAACAATGTCTTAGTTTGGATTATCTAGGTGCAAGATCTGACCAAAACTTCTTCATCTGGGAGCTATCAATACTCTCCTGTGTGATTTCATGAGATTAATAAGGGGTGAATCTATGAGCTACCCTCTCATCTGAGAGCTGCTAAGAGAATCTTCCTCCCTAGGAACTCTTGCTGTGCATGCAGCTCACGGGAACTCAAAACCTTAGTGATCCCCATCCCTCTTATCCAAAGTTCTCGGGGAAGGACTAAGAACATACAAAGATGTGCACAACCCACAGCAGTCTCATTCCCTGAAGACTCCAGATTACAGGAGAAAACTCCTTGGGCATCTGGGATAAAACAAAACTTCCTTGACACAGCAGAGAATACAATTTTTGTATAGGAGAATTAACAGTAAAAAAATACATTCATGTGATGAGACAGAGAATAGTTGTGCTCAGTACACTATGCAAACAAGCAATGCACTTATTGCTTACAATCTCAGCTTCACAGTTTAGCCTTTCTGATTGCTACTCACCATAAAATGAGATTATACTGAATTTAAACACAGCCACAAAATTGGCATTTGCCTCCTAAAAAATATCTGGAAGATTTTTCAGAAGGGTTATGGGATAGAGGGAAAAAAGCAGCCTAGTGTGTTGTGCTGTCTAGAAAAAAGGAATGGGGAAACAAGGAGCTGAAAAAGAAGGCGCTGAGAGGCAGAAGAGCCCAGGGAGGTGGGTGCAGTGCTGACCCTCCAGCTGGCTGTTCTCTCTGTGCTAACTGTGCTGCAGCAGGTTGTGTGAGTCCCCTCCTGTGCCTGGTGTACCCAGCAGAGACCCTCACTGAGGCAGACCCTCCTGCTGCTCTAAGAACTCCCAAGCAGCTGCAGCACAACCCTGAGCTTGGCCTGGGCCCTGCAGGCACCCAGGAGAAGGAGCAAGACGAGTGCAGGAGGCAGGGACAGCAGGCACGTAGGATCCTGTGCAATCCTGGTGCAGCAGAATCCATGTGAGCTCAGATATGTCAGCCTGAGCAGCAACAAAAGCCCAGCTGGAAAGATGCAGCAAATGAATCCAGATGACCCAGTTTCTCAATTTTCTGGTGTGGTTGTGTGTTTTTTTTTCCCCACATGCTATAAAAACCCCAGCAGTTTCTGAAAGCCCTGCAGATAATGCACTAATGTGTGCGCATGACACTTCTTCCTTCAGATTCTCTCAGCGCTTATCAATTCCCTCCGTGCCAGTAAATGCCAGGATGAGCCAAAGGGCTCATTTGGAACAAGCAAATCTGGATGAGAAAATGACAAAATTCTAAATCATATGTAAAATTCTGTGTTGAATGAGAAAGGCACTGATCTGATCCTTACACCGAATTCTTTCCCTTCTCCTTTTCTTAGGGAAAATAAAAAATCAGCTCGCGTAGGCAGGGTAAATAAGGAGCTCTGTGACGAGTTCAGAACCTAGGACAAGCTAGAAATCTTCTTAAAACTTCATATTGCAGAAGACTTCAACAACTTCTGTCCCCTCACTGATACAGCCACAGTATCTAACCAGACACCAGTCTTCTGGGCTACAGGAGCAGCCTGTAACTCTCTCTGACACACATCAAGCTCCCATCACTGTAACGTCAGTAAATACCATTTCAGATCCTTGCAGGTTGCTTTAGAGATTCCTATTTCCTGTAGGTCTTTTGCTAAGAGGCAACAAATTGTATTGCAGGTTTCAATGTACAGATTCCTGCAGCCAGCTGAGAAGCCTCTACTCTATTTAATATTGTGCTATAACACAGTAGGGTCACTGGGTGTTCCCAGTGAATCTGGCACATTAAGTTTATTTCTCAAAGTTGATCCAATGATTTTTGTCTACCAGTTGCTCAGACATATACAATTACACTTTGAAAATCAAATTAAGAATGGTGTTATATGCCCAGGGGTGTGTATTATGGAGAAACAGAGAATACATTCACATTTAGGTCTAAGCAACATCTTAACAGTAAATGAAATTATCACCTGAGCAAAGTGCTTCAGTCTCCAGTTTCCCTTAAATCTAATTTGCAGGTTTTCAATTAGATTTTATAATGCAAATAACTGACATCAGTGCACGAGATGGTGAAGAATTTTCAGAAGAGCCTGATGGAATTAATGCCAGCAGTGCTCACATTTTCAGCTAGGGCTAATCAACACAGCTCCCAGCACAGAGAGGTGGCTACAAGGATTTCCATCAGCTGGGACTACCTTTAGGTGGATACTTGCATAGAGTTTGTGCATTAATATACACACGTGTATTGTACACAGCACAAATAAGGTCTGGATTGCAAACTAGTTCTTCATTGTAGGAAGCAGACAAGGACAGAAAAAATGAGCTGCAGGCTCCATAATCCAGCTGGTTCTTTTGGCAGCTGCAAGGGTCTCTCTAATGAACCCCTCAGTAGACATCCAATAGTCTCAGAGACAAGACATAAATCATTTCTGCTTTGAGAAACAATCGGAGAAAACCAAACCTCTCTCTCTATTGTTCAACTTGCCTGGCTGAATGGGTGATTATCCTTTCAATGCAAACATGTTTCTCCATTGTAATAGCGGCTCGCTTCAGCCAGAGCATTTTCCTCATCTCTGCTGGGTTTCCCAGCTATCCTGACTGCCCTGTTGAAGGGGTGTTTGCCCCGTGCTGCTTTCTGACACAAAAAGGGAAGCTGGGAACACTTCAAAGAGAAGAACAGAAAGGATGTTTGTAGCAGAGGGAGTGGAGGAAGGGGAGAGAAGACACTGACAGATCTCAGAAGAGATTTACTGGAATTGATCTTTTCCTGCAAGTGAGTTCAATACACAGACACCTGTATCGAATAGCCAAGGAATCCTCCCTGGACGCCTGGCCAGCTCTTGTACTGATGCTGCCAAAACAGCCAGGTACTTTTTCCAGCAAAGATTTTCTGACTGGAACTGAATCCTGCTTCCATTTCCAGGCAAGAAGAAACTCAGACCTCTAGTGACCTCAGTTTTCTTTAAAAACTGACCAGCGCAGAAGACAGTTTGTTAACACTCAGAAAATTTGTAAGATTGAAATGTAACTGAGTTCAGAGGGACCCCACACCGACTCTACCCACTGAAATCTTGCAGCAGGATGGAAGTCACAGCCAGAAGATGCCATCTGAAATAAACAACACTTCTCAGCAGTTTGCCTTCATACTGCAGGAGCCTGTGAGCACGTCTCACCCTGAAGTGCCGGCAGGGAACACCTGGGAGCTGTGACAATGGCAAGACAAGCACTTGCAGGAAAGGTCAGGCTGTGCTGCGGCAGCGACATTTGGGCAGGATCTCCCGAGGCAGGAACATTTGTGAGAAACCTCAAAAAACAGCAAAAGGAGGTGAAATATTTAAATGCTGCAGGGTGGAACTAAGAGAGCTTCCCATATGATTTATACAGGGAGCAGCAGACTGCACTTGCCCTGATTTTAACAGAAACCTTCTGGGGAAGGGGGGTAAGTTTGCACCTTCCCAGCATGAAAAGGCAGAGGCAGGACCTGTTCCAGCTGAGCAAGGCCAGCCACCATTTGTGCCAAGATCCACCCCTCGCTCTTTAAGCAGCCCCTGGGTTCAGGTGTCCTTGGCATTGATGTGGTCCCGGGTACTGGAGCTCCTCAGTCAGAAGAGCTGCCTTTTGATGAGCTGGGATTTACAGAGGGAGGGGAAAGGAATGAGACTTCTCTGTGATATTCTGGCGTTTCAGGGAAGCAGCACAGGATGAGGGAAATTATTTTACATTGCAGTGCAGAAACTAACACTCACACAGTTGTGGTATCCACTGTCCTAAAAGATGCCAAAAGCTCAGGTTGCAGAGAACTGACATACATGCTGTGGAAACACCTTATGCAACCAAACAAAGAGAGTTTTTTCTGTTTAATTTGGCAAAAGGGAAACCAAGTGTTGATTTGTTACTAGGTATAAAGACTTCTGAAAGCAGGGAATTGCAATTTCTAAAAGACTCTCTAGTCTAGCAGAGGAAAGCCATAAAGAACCATTATCTGCAAAGTAAAACTGAACAAATTCCAATTAAAAGCAAAGCACAATTTTTTTATCAGCATGATTGTTTACCCATCAGAACTATAAAACAGGAGGGGTCTGGAACCACAAAAAGGAACTCGAGTCCTTCATCTGAGGCTTTTTGAGATGCCAATGAGATACACCTGGAAGATTTACCCAGCTTAGAACAAGTGGGTTAAAAGCTGTGCTGTCACCGCTTCAGGATGTCACACTAAATAAGCTGATGCTCTCCCCAAACCTGGTTCTAAAGCACACAAAGGACCATGTTCCCAGTCACACATGTAAGGAGTGGGACACCAGCACTTGGGAATGAGGAGTCCAACAAACTGTCTGCCCTCACCATTCAGTTCTGGCAGACTGTGCATCGTAAATAATTCATACCACTGCAAACAGCATCATGAATTTCCATCAGCTGCTGTCTGATCCCAAAGCATGCAGGGACATACATCATTGCTGGAAACAATGGCTTTGAATTTTGATTTCAAGCACCAGTCATTGCCCCTTTATCTGCAGGCTTCAAGCCTGAAAGTTGGCTTCTGTGTAAGCTTTCTGTAAACAGAAACAATTACTTTGCTTTCTGCTTTCGTTGTGCACACCCAATTTATCAGCCAGAAAGCAGATTTTGGGACTGTATCCTAAATGACATAAGCAAATTTGTTGAATAATCTTGGCCTTGACTTTGAGCGAATTCCTAAATCTGTCAAATCCATAATTTATTAATGGCTCCAATACAAAAAAAATTTCAACAAATTCAAGGGAATCCATTCACTGTCTTTCCTGGGTTTAGCATCAACACATGGAATTGCATCTTCTTCTAAATATGAACTGTGTCCTTGGTACCTTGGTCCAATGGGAGAAAAATATCCACCGGTTACCCAAATGGAGAAAACACCCACAATGTGGCATTTTGACCAGCATGTGAAATGTATCAGTGAATTATAAAGGCACAGAAAGCAAGAGGTGGTTGCAGAGGCTTTGCAGGTGGCTGAGGGCATTCAGAGGAAAAAGGGAAGCTCCTACTGTTCATGTGTTATTAATGCTCTGCGTAAGCAGTACCTGGACTCAGGTGGGCAACAGATGGTGAGTGCAGATGAACTGCTGAATCAGGAATGGTGTATTAGTAAGCTGTGCTGTACTGAAACTTGCCCCACTAGGCAGACTCTTATCACCATCTTGTTTTCTTAATTCTGCCAAACAGCATTTTATTGTCTTCTGATAGTAAAAGACTGAGCCACACAGTACTGCACAGAGAGAACACATTAGGGATGGATTTGTTTAAAACCTTCTAATATGCAAATAAGCTATTAAGAGAACATAATACTCTATGAACCTCAATGAATGTTTGTGTATAACAGAAATTTAAGTATTGTTAGGAAATTGATGCTATGATTTCTGTTCCCTACTGAGAAATCACCTGCAGTCTTTAATACATGTGACACAAACCTGATTCGGGATAACAACAAATACAACTCTTGCCATATTACACACATTAGAATTTCTAACCATAGCTGAGATCCAAAAGTCATTACACCTAAGGAACCCCTTCTCTCACACCATATACCCCAGTGGTTAACCTCTCTGCTTACAGAACAAAATGGTTTATGACCACAGAGAATCACCAATAAACTTTTATACAGAGTGCATGTGAATAGCTCTGAATCTGAGCTCACTCCAGAAAGGATCATTGCCTGGAATTAAGAAGTTTTCAGAACTTCCTCGGAGTACACATGCCAAAGAGGCAGTTCACAGCTACAGAAACTTTTCCCCATCCTATCTGCAAGCCAGAGACTACAAAAATCTTGGTGAGTTTTTCCTCTGCCATCTAAACCTTTGGACGCATCAATTGTTTATACAGGCAATACCACTAGAACGCTATTTCACATTTATTTTGTCTCTCCTAACTTAATGTAGCAGCTGACAATGAGCAAGCACCAGAATCATAAGACCAAGATCTCCCTATGGTCTCCCCCATCATCTACAATTATGTGAGAACATTTCATTTAGTTACTTAAACAGAGCTGATTGGAACAGGATCCTGTTTCCCTCCTTTCCTCTGATGCTGTGTTGCAAAACAAGACATTTGGCTGGGCCCACCAATCTTACAACAGTCTATGGGGAATCCCACACAGTCTGGAATACCATGGGAACAGAGAGCAAGGCTAAAAATATGCCAAACCATCTGTTCACTCTACAGTGATTTTCTTGTCTTGCTCTGGAAACAAAGGGTTAATATGCTGAACTGTTTTCCTAAAACCACTGATTCACCCACTTGCTAAAATAAGCAGGGCTGCATTAACACCTTCTCCTCCACAGCTCCCAGAACTGAAACCAAGGCTTCCTGGAAAACAAGGCTGCTAGGAAAAGCTGTGACAAAGCTGAAATGAGGCACAGCCCACTATCGTCTCCATTAGCATAAGTCAAATCCAGCGTAAAATAGCTAGATCTCAAGAGACACATGAGGTCATGTGAGTGCAGCCCGTTTGCCTTTCAACAAGGAGGAAAATATTTGGATAACATCAGGCTTATCTGCAAGTGCTGCAGCCTGGATTCCTTGTCAGTGAAAAGATTCTTCCTCCCTGCAGCTTGTTGTGTGTGTGATCGTTCTCAATACATGAAGGGAACTTACACAGAATAATGTTTTTCATGGCTTTCAGTTGTGAGACATCAGCCAGATGGGATCTACTCCAGGAATAATTATCATTTTTTGAAGTAAAACTGGGGAGAGAGGTGGGGCACACAGTTCCAGAAAACACTTTCTCGGTGCCTTCCTTGCTGTCACATTTGCAGTCACGTTTTAACTGAGGTGTTATCATATGCAAAGAACAAACAAAATACCAAAACCAGCAGGCAGGA
Source organism: Margarornis squamiger (assembly GCA_035222235.1). Taxonomy (NCBI): domain Eukaryota; kingdom Metazoa; phylum Chordata; class Aves; order Passeriformes; family Furnariidae; genus Margarornis; species Margarornis squamiger. The sequence continues at coordinate 4,262,177 of JAWWTY010000038.1, forward strand.
GATGAAGGGGTGGGGAGAACAGAGCGAGTGTGAGCCATGACTGGTAGGTAGGTCACAGCGTGCAGCTCAGACATCAGGGGATGTCCAGGGATGTACCAGGGAAAACACAGTGCCCAGAGCCAAATGGAACCTGCAGAAAATTCACCAAACCACAGCCTGATGCCAGTGCCACTGCTACAAGGCTTGTGCTGAAATCCAGGCAGTGACTCCAGACTGCACGGCTGACACAAAATCAGAACAAGGCACTTTTCTGCCAGCACTTCACTTGTTCATTTTTGACTCACGGGTCAAAAACCTGGCCAAGTGCAACAGCAGACTCCTGAGATACCGTATTACCCACTTTTGTCAGCAAATCCTTACAGGGTGCATTTCCAGCCTCAAAGATACAAAGCAAGTGTTACACTTCAGACAGTCACTTCTCTTGACTATGTGCTTTATTGGTACATTCTCTCCTTAATGCATAAAACTAACCCAACAATATGCAACCAGCACAGCTCACACACAACATCTACATGCAAAAACAATTTAGTGTTCTGAGAGCCAGCCAGAGACCTGCCTAGGGCAGCATCATTTGGGCATCCTCAGCTCCCTCAGCCTGGTCTCCCAAAATCAGTTTTTAAACCCAGCTGTTAAAAGGGAATGTGGCTTTTGGCACGCTCACAGATTCACAGCATGAAATGTAGGTCTTGAGATCTGATCTCAAATGAAAAAGCCTGAGCAGCAGTCCTGAAATTAAACTGAATGAACAAAATTTCACGGCAAATTAATGCTTTGACACAAATCCTGGGAGGAATGAGTACTGGAGGAATCCAGCTCAGGGAGACACACATTAGTTAAGCTGACAAACATCAGGCAGAATGGTATGATTAAAGGAACGATCTTGCACTTAGTTGAAGAGAAAGATCTTAACCTTTAGAAAAGTGTGGCTGGGAGATAACGTCCTTCTCCAAAGAACAGAGGAGGAAAGAGCAGTGTGTACCACTCAGTGTGGTGGGATAATTACCAAGTCTGCAATGAGGCTGACAGGTTTGAACAGCAGCTGACTCCTCTGACGTCAAGCCAAGGGAAGCTTGGATAAGCAGGATGTGACAGCAGTGGATGAGCACGAGTTGGGACTGCTAATGCTGAGAGGGGATAGCAAGGAACCCCCAACCAAGAGCTACCAGGGGCTGAAGGAAGGAGTCCTGCTCCATCAGCTTGCACAAGCAGCCAGATTCCTGACCAGAGCCCTTATACAGTGTTAATCTTCTCCAATTCCCCCGTGCCTTGTTTCAGCCCGCAGCTCCAGGCAATGCAGCATCCCACAAGCCCCCTCACACCTCCCCTTCCCCTGTCGTGAGCAACTGCCCCCTAGAGAAATGTGCCACTCAAATGGCAACGGAGAAAATTTTCACTGTATGAAACCACACGCAGAAATCCACATTGCTCTTTGATCTACACCGGGAAAGACTTTAGAAGGAATGATAATTAGCTGGCATTTTTGTGTAGGAAGGGACAGCTGAAATACAAAGCCTGTGTGCATCGAAAATGAATGCTCTTCCCAGCCTCAGAAGCTGCACAAGGGTGCTTCATGTTACAGGGCTGCCTACGCTGTGCATCCTTATTAGCCATTACAGCCTGGTCAACATTAGTGCTTCTTAATGGTTACAAGGCTGAATGGAAGAAAGATCCAAAGCCCAATACAAAAAGAAAAGAAATAAAGGTGCACGGCGACGATGGAATTGTACTTTTGTGTTTTACAAGTGGGCCCAATTCACCAGCTGTCAATTAGTGTTGGTATTGTAAGAATCTCAGTGAGGGACTGGACCTGTATTTTCAGTTCTCTGTACATACCATTGAAAAGATAGTATCTGTCACAAAAGGAATTTTCTCTACTGCCACGTGATTTTATCCTCTCTTCTTATCCAGCAACAGATGGACTGCAAAGTGTGTTGGGCCCAGGGACTAAGTAGGAAAGGCAGATTTTGAAAAAGAGGTTTGGGTAATGATGTGATGACTTCCATCAGCTGAAAAATCACACCTCACAGGCTCAGGTAAGCAGGTCACTGTTCCCAGTCCAGCTGTTAATCAAGATAATAGTCACTAGAGAGGCATTTCTGTCCACCTGTATGTGGGACTGTGACTGCTCATCCCTGTATGTGTGGCAGACAAGTCCACAGGGCTGTTCCTGTTGTGTGAAATTGTTTCCTCCTAAAGCCTTTTCAAGAAATTACTGTTTTGATCTTGCTCGTTTCTACTGCTGCCTTTTTCAATGCCTTTTAGTAGAGATGTAGCTTGCCTTTTCTGTCAACATGTATATTTATCATCTCTCTGTGGTATATGTTGATTTATTTTTGATGTCTGTTGATGCTTTGTGTATCAGTACATGAATTCATTTCCCCCACATTAAAATCAAACCAAACAGACTGACCAAAAACATAGTCCTTTTGATTTTTCCAGCTAATATAAGCTTTCTGTAGTTATTATGACAACATGTCACCACAGGGCCACAGACAGTGAAAATTAATTGCTTGGAAAGCAAAACCAACCAACCCTTTCACTGTAAAAACAGAATGAGCCCTATTAAGTGAATCATGAGAGCTTCTCCTGAGATGGACCCCAGAAATAAGTGAAGAATTGGCCACTGGAGCTCAAAAGATTATCTCTGGTACAGCATATCCCCTGCCCACTGCCAATCAGTCTATGTGCAGTTCTGTTTTGGAGCATCTATACAAGAGGTGAGTGGACTAGTTCATCTTTTGCATTGTACCTCACCCCAGTTCCAGGTATAACACATACAGTAAAACATTATTTCTAAAGTAGCTGAATCCCTTTAAAAATCAGAGAAGGAACTTACACTCCCATCTTCACCTGTCAGTTCACAGGCTCTTCTTTGCTTTACAGTTACCAGTTTAAACACATTTGACAATTTATTGATCCTCTGTGAAATCCCTAAATAGGTAAAAAGTGATTACTGTGTATTTGCCAGACCTTCCACAGTGCAATTTCTCTCAAATACTCAGAGCTTCTGCTGCTGCTGCTGCCTTCTCTCAACCTGCCAAAACTGTGCTTGCATCTATTTTCCTCCAACATAAAGATGCCTTCTAGGAGTTACAATCAAGATGTGAAAGAGTGCAGAAATCACAATAGATTTATGCTGCAAGGCCCTCACCCAGCTGCATTTCACTGCAGTGCTGGATGTGAGAAGCCAATTCACTAATACCAGGACATGTACCAGCCCCAGGAAACCACAGGTTACTGCTCCTGCGTTTCCAGTCTCTGATGTGCCTTATCTGCAGGTGCTCAGAAGACACTTGGTACAGCAACAAGGATGTAATTCACCCTTCAGTGATAAGGCTCAGCGAAGCCCTGTCACAGTGCTATGCATGAAACACGAGGTGGGGTGCTGAGAGCCTGAAAAGAACCACAGCAGCCTTCTGAGAGCACCTTTTACTGGACCAATTCAATAAACAAATCCACACTGGGCACGGTGAGGTTTCCTCACCACGGAGTAAAGCAGTGGTTTGTGACCATTTTGAGTTAAACACAGACATTTTTACACGTGTCCATCTGCCACTGCTGACCTTGGTCTGAGCATGGAGGGCTCCCCACAGAGAGGGCTGAGGGTCTGACTCTGCCTAATGTGTTCATGGACTGGGTGCCTTTTTGTATGTATTTTCTTAAAATCTCTCTATGTGGAGTCTGACTGTGGGAGGTGGCGAACCTCAGGGCTGCAGTTTGGTCAGTAGATGAGGGGAAATGCTGAAGGAAAAACGAGCTGGTGCCAAAACGCAGTGTTGGTGCCTCAATAAGGGCAGGGAGGAGCTTCTACCCCACTGCAAACCTCACCCCAGAGTGACCTGCGGAAGAGCCAGCAGCTCCCACATCTCTTAATCATGCTGGTTTGGATGGGATCCATGCACTTTCTGTAAGATTAGGAATAACAGCCCTGCAGGCAAGGTGTGCAGCTATTACAGAGATGGGCACCCTGCCAGCAGTGACTCTCAGAGGGACCAGACACAAACACAATGTGCTGGGCACATTGCACTGTGTCTCCCCTTGGCTGGACAGCTCTCTGCAGGTCTGTGGTGGGCTGGAGCTGCACAGCCTGCCAAACACTGGAAAGGGGGAAGTGCTCCTGGAGATGCTTTGTGGTGCTGTGGGAGCAGTCTGGATGAAGGTGATCTAGAACAGGGCAATTGCCACTCAAGTACACACATCTAAACTGAGCCACAATGACCCACTGCACCTGACAACAGCTCAGCCTTGTGTTCTTTCCAGGGGTGGGTTCACATTTCTCACAAATAAAGACTGATGCATGTTTATTAAATGACTGAGTGCTGCCCAGTTGAGGAAACAGCAAGGAGGATATAGAGGTATTGAGGACCATCACATCACTAAGAGGTCACAGGACAGGGTTAACAGGGAGAGGGAAGTAGACAGGAGGGGAAAACAACTCCCTGAGCATCATATTAAACCTGACCTTGAACAAAGTCAGAAGCAACGAACTTGACGCAGGAACCACTTGTACTGTATTATACAATGAAAGTCATGCTAGAAGAACTTAATGGCCATAAAATGCATAAATCAGTGAAACCACAGGGAGGTTTTTGACTCTAAAAAGTGCCTGTGCAGTAAATTTCTAAACCTTGGCAAACAGCACTTAGCCCCTTATTTGAGAGATGCTGGAAGGCATCATTGTGATGCGGGACTTAAATCAGACTTGTCTCCTATCAGGACTTTGACCTTCTCCAGATGGATGCCACTTTCCAGTGGCCCAAGATAATTCAGACACGATCCAGCAGCCAGGACTCCTTATACCACAGGACATACTCGAACTTCATTGGTCCAGAACAAATCCCTTTATAGCCAGGTCTGTCAAAGCCTCATTAGGCAAGGAGCAGTACAAATGTAAAGTGTTGAGGATTACAAAAAGCAACCTGTTTTGAACCTTCACACCTGCTGGTCTCAGCAGCTGTGTGTTTTTGCGCAGTGCATTTTTGGATTTGGACTGCCTATCGCCCTAGACTTCAGAAATGCTGATAGAGACTGTGGTTCCAAACCTGCATGCAAAGGGTATCTTTCTACACATCTCAGGAAACAGGAATTCATCACCTCCATTGCTTTGCAGACTTAGATGGGTTGAGAAGACACAGAACAGGACACATTCCTTCTTGCTCAGAGTTTACAAAATGGTTTTTCTCTTCACTATAATAGGAATATCTCTGGGAAGGGAGCACCAGGTAAGCCTTGCAAATGCCTCTCAAAACAGAACTGGCCATGCCCTTTACTCCTAAGCTTCATCTGCCAGGGCCAAGTGAGCTTGGACGATGACAGCGAAGTCCTCAGGATGTAGGTTTGGTTAGAGTATCCTTCTCTTAGATGGATGGCCTTACAGGGCTAAGTGAGCTCCACTTGGCCGGGTCTGGAGTTTGAGTTTCCCTTCTCCTAGGATGGTTGCTGGGAGGCAAATGAGCCCACCCTGCCCATGGATACACTTTGTCTGACCCTTCAGATGAGATCTGACTAGCATGGGAGACCATACCGGAGGCATGTGCCACCACCAGCACAGCTGGCAACCTCATAAGGGCACGAAAGATCCTCCCCTGCGACAAAGGGATGTCCATGGAGAAGACCCCTAATTACAACTACCACTAATTACCACTAACCCCTAATTACCACTACCCCAATAACCACCACTCATAATAACCACTACCACTAATTACCACAACAGCATATAACCCCTATCCCGAACACTAACCATAAACCTAACCCTAACCCTAATCTTAACCCTAAAAACTATTACCCTAATAACCACTACCCCTAATTTCCATTACCCGTTTTAACTACCATCCATAATTACCACTACTGCTAATAACCACTAGCACTAATTATCACAACCACGTATTACCCCTATGCCTAACACTAAACATAAACCTAACCCTAACCCTACCCATAATAACCTCTACCCCTGTTTTCCACTACCCCTAATAACCACTATCCATAATTACCACTACTGCTAATAACCACTACTACTAATTACCACTACCCCTAATTACCACTACGCCAATAACCGCTATCCATAATTACCACTACCGCTAATCACGACTGCCACTAATTCAGTGCTAATAAAGTGTGCTGAATGTGCAGACCAAAGCCTAGAGAGCACCTGTGAATCAGGCGCAGGCAACAGCTTTTCAGAGTTTCTTATCCTGCCCATTCAAACCTAAGACAGCACCTCTGAGATGTGGCCTGATGGTTCGTTTTATGCTTGGATACACTACATATTGACAGCAAAGGGAATCTGTGGCAACCACAGCTAAATCCAAGTTGCAGGCTAGTGCCTCAGACAGACAAGACAATCTGTCACTCCTTGAATAAATTATCTGCTCAGAGAAGAATATAATACGACGCTGTTCTCAAAAAATCACTCTCTCTTCCTTGTTGTCCTTTCATGGTAGTTTAAGCTGCATCCACTGACTGCTCATCTGTGGAAGTTTGCAAACACAGCTGAGGCATTTACTGCCCCAGGGTGTGCCTTCTTTATCATTCAAAACAACTCAGACACCAGCAACTTCTTACAGAAGAGACAAGAAACATCACTCAAGTCCATAATGCCACGAAGCTGCCCCTGGAGGGAAGGTGAGACTCTGAAGCTTTAAGAGCAAAGAGATGGGAAATAAAAGTGGGAAGAGGAGAGGGAGTTCTCTTTCCAAAAGACACATCGACACAAGATGCAGTCAGATCTCATCTGTACCCACTCTGCATCCATTCAGCAGGGTGCTCCAAGCTTCTTCAATCTGTGACTCTGGAAAAATATCTCCAGAGAATAAGTTTTCTGTACAGCTCCTGGTGTGTCTTTCTCTAGTCACTGCTGAACTTACAACAAAACTCTGTCTTTTACAGAAACAGAATTTTTTTTCCCAGGATGTTGTTCTTACTGAGGCAAAACTCTCAAAGTGCTTATAAAACATCTAAAGGCAAAGATGGAAAAAAATCTGTGCCCTGTCTGAAAGGCCATGGTTTAGCCTGGGCAGGAGCTGCTGGCCCTGCTCCAGAGTGAGCATAACTGGTATAAAGGGAATTCTTCCTGCATAAAGAGCTGAAGATTGAACTCCTCAGGAAAGCCAACTCAGACTGTTTGACTGTATTACAGGAGGTCAAATGTTAAGTAAATACTCAATTAAAGAAGGAGGGCAAGTAATTAGTAAGGCTAATTCTGTGCTGAAATGGTCTGGATGGTACACACACACACACACTCACCCCAGCATCTCCTTCCATACAAAATAAGTCTGTTCTTGAAAGAGCCCAGCTTTGAGCAAACCTGTGTTAAATGGCCAACTCTGCCACAGACTCAGTGTTTCCATCATTAGTTTCATTGCATGTCCACTCCTCAAACCCCCAGAACAGTGACAATGAGTGCATACTGAGACAGACACCTCAGCCAGCAGTGAACCCAAATTTGTGAGCATACATATGTTTGTATATATTAAATACTTGCAGCAATTACAGGACTCCAAGGACTCCAAGAGGTCAAGCAAACGCTTCTCTATCCCTAGATCTAGTCTTAAAATAAGTCCTGTGTGAAGGAATTTCATTACTGAAAAACAAAACGTTATTCCACTTCAGGCACAGGAACGATACCATGGTGGGTAGCTGACATGTATCATGGGCATGTGAAAAGAAGCAAATGCCTGATGCAGTGTTATATAAAACCCATGAGAAACACTGAGCTTGGCTGGTTTGAACCTATTTGGCCTCTGCTCTCGTCTTCTGCAACACAGCTCCACAGCTGACATGCAGAGGTGGAGAGATTCCAAAAATAACCAGTGCAGGGAAAGGGAGAGAAGGGTGAGGAAGAAAATGTTTCTTTGGGCTGGCCGTCGATGGGGCAGCAGCTCACAGTGCCCAAGGAACACCTGGTTCCAGTCCTGCTCTGTCAGAAACCCAGCACTCCTGGATGTCTGGGTGGCAGACCATTTATGGAAACTTAACATGGCCTAAATACATAAATAAGACATGCAAGAAGGGGTTTTTTTTGCAGTCTGAGGACAGGCCAGAAGTTGTCACAAATCAGCCAAAAGAGAGCTCTGACACATGGCAAAATTGAGCTGTCAGGGAACTGATGTAGGACATCACCCTGATGCTAAGCCAAATATACATAGCTGCGAATTCAGTAACAGGAATCTAGTCCCCAGCCTGTTTAGCTAGAGGTCTCTTATATGAGCTGTAAAATTGGATTTAAAAAAACACAACAAAATATATTCCTGTGTGAGAGTTTTCCTCTCCTGCTGGAATGCTATTCCAGGGCTCCAACTTGAGTCTCAATCCTGTCACAAGTTCATGGCATGCTGGGAAAAATACTGTTCTTTCCCACTTTCCAATTCCATTCTCATTTGACTACAGCATATTCCAATTCTTGCACAATTGGTGTTGCATAAGTGAAAAAGGCTTCCTGTAAAGTCCTAGGGAAAATGATGAAAGCAATGGAACTGGTCTCTGTAGATTTACAGTCCAGCACATACAGCACATTTCATATGAAATCACAGAGCTAAGTTTATACAGTGCCTGGAAACAATCCACAGGCTGACAAAACACCCAGATTTCATCCAACACTTTCAACTGCCTTGTGTTCTATCGGTGACACTAACTTCAGGTTACTGCACAGAGATGGCAAGAGCAGATTAGGCACAAGACACCACCAAAACTGCATCCCAAATTCTGTCCTGGCAAGCTGAGTGTGTCCTGATAGAGCTAAAACTACAGAGAGAAGCCTGGCTAGATGTGCAGATCTTCTCCAACCACCCAGTAGACTAAGACCTGAAACACAACAGCAACACTCCCAACACTGTGCAATTATACCAGATGTAAGATTTAACACTGACAGGATAACATCAAGCAACAACAACGAGAAGAACAAATTTTACTCCCTTCCCTATAATTAAAGGTTTTCTCATACCCCTTGTGTTGTTTTTCCCCCAGTGAAAGCACTCACAGCTATGCTGGAGTAATAGAGGACAGCCAGCCTGTAGCTCTCATATAATTATCAGTTGTCAACTCATCTGAAAGACATGCAGAAAGGCTCCTGCTGTGTCAGATGTACAATTAACTTGTTCTTCTCTAGCAAGGGCACTGCATGAGTGAGAGGGTTTGGAGGCTTTTCTTTCTCCCAACAAACACATGACAAAACTGCGCTCTCAGTTCAAACCCGGGAACGGCTCCAACTGTTTTTACCTAATCTCAGTCCTTCAGTGTTACTGTCATTGATTTGGATGGAAAATCAGTTGTTACCCTACAGCCTTAGACTACAATTAGTGCTGCAGCTCCGTGCCCTGCTCTGTGCATGGCATTTGGACACAACTGAACCCCGGCCTCAGGCAGGCTGTGTGTGCTTCTCCCCATATCCAATGTGTGGATGGTCCACTCTACAGGACTCCATTCACAAGAAAACATGTTCAAGCACACACAGAAACTTCGAGTCATGCTGTCAGAAACGCTGGCATTACATAACTTGGTTTAATCTCCCCTCACCATGGCATACAATGAACATAATTTGGCTTTGATGTAGCAAACACTATTCTGCTCCTGCAGCTGATCAGATCTGTGCTGTCATTTCCCAGGTTCCTGAAAAGTCCCTGTGGGCTTAGATGTCACTCAGCGCTCAACAGCGGCTCTCCAGAGTATCACACTGCATGGCAGATTAATGTCCCATACTTATCCAAGATATTAGACCAACATCCACAGGCTGCATGTGGACTGCCCAGTGCAAGCCCTGCACATGGGCTCAGCACTGATGTGGATTTTGCCCTTTCCAGCTTTTGGAATTGAGACAGGGAAGCAGAAGCACAGGATATTGCAAACTCACGGACTGTTTAAAGCAAGGAAGAAAGGGTGAACTGTAAGAAAGCGAGGAGAAGGGAATATTCAAGAGTCAGGTGGCAGTAATAAAACATCACATTCTGCATTACTATTGAACAGAACAATTGACCAGATACTCTCAGTAAATTGTAATATTTCCACTTCCTCACCCCAGAAATTAACTTGTGTCACATACCAACTGCTGAGCAGAGAGGTATCTACAGCCAGTGCCAAAGCTACCATACATCAACTGCTCCTGGTCTTCAAAAGGACAAGATTTACACACTAGACAATGTCAAGATAAAGCACTAATTAAATAAAAGTGAAAGTCACTGAAAATTCTGCTTAGCATTTTTCACTTCATAAAGAGAAATGGAGTAAATTCAGGACCTGCCAAACTAAGAAAGGAAATATGCCAAAGAAATCACCACCCAGCACAGAGCATACAGCCAGCAAGCTCAAATTCCAACAGCAGAAAAAAGGCAGCAGCAAATCCTGTGCAAATAACTCACTAATAAAGATTTGGAATGAGGGAAAAGACTTTAAGCATGAGCTGCTGAAGTCAAGCACAAACAGGGATCAGCGACACTAAAATCCTGGAACCAGTGTAAAATATTTACTCTCACAAGTGGAAAAAAAATTACAAATAGAGCTTTAAAAGTGCAGTGTATTTCTCAAGCACGGGACTGCTGATGCAATCTGAATACTGGGAGAGCAAGGGCAGAGCACACCTGTCTGTCACTGTCCCTTGACCAGAGCTTGCTGCTCCTGCTTGTCCACCAGCAGAGCTGATCCCACCAGTGTGCCCACTCCCCACTGCAGTGCTGAGAGGAATATTATGATTACTAAGCCTCGATGTCTGTGAACAGCCAGAGAAGCTGCAATGTGCATGGAAGAAACCCTTTTCCAGAAGGGATGCTAGAATGGCACTTCATCCACCTTCCACCCCCGGCACCAGAGCCCAAATTCCATGCTTAGTAGAGATCACAAGGAATGGGAGGAAGTACTCTGAGCACACCTGGGAAGATGCTCCCTGGAGCTGCTATTTTCATACAAAGCCAGCTTTCTCCTTCCTGTGCAGGGCTGTGGGGCTGCAGCCAGATGTTTAAGCACTCCTGCACAGCACAGCAGCTCTCAGCTGGGCTGGCATCCACCCCTTTGTCTCCTGGGCACAAAAAGAGGGAAATTCCTGGCCAGGCAGAGAGATTGGGTAGTTTTTCCACAACAGCTGTTTGTACCTGCATCTTTAAGAAGTGAGATAAAGAGACCTGTAAATGTTTAAAACAGCATTTATTAATCACTTCCTTGTTTCTTCTGTATAAATGTTACATAACTGCTCTGGGAATAGGGCTCCTGAGTTTTAAGCATAAACTGGCACAGCTGCTGCTTTTACTCTAATAGAACCATTACAGGTCTGATTCCATCAATCAGCAATTCATTAATGCTCAGTTACACCAATGCAAGAGTAATGGAGAAGAGAGTTAGACCCTTGAAATGTCCTTCAATCTAAGGGAATAAAAATCCTAAACAGAATTCACTCATCTATTAGCATGCAAAGAGAAATTCTAATGTTTTACAGGTGGTTTTCCATGAGGTCACTTAAACCTCTGTTTTCTTTTGTTCATGTTCCAGTGTTCTTAAGAGTGCCAGAGGATAGACAGGTTCTCCCTCTTTTTTATCTCTTTCATGCCAATGAAAAATAGAATATGAGGCTTCTGGGATTTTCAGTATTAAAGACCAAAGATAGTCAAGTCTAAGATGAAAGATCTTTGGTTTTGTTTGAAAAGATCAGTGCAATCTTCCCACAAGGACAAAGAGATGGAAAAGATTTAAACAAGTGCTCTGCTTGCATTTAGAAGTTTGAATTAAGAGCTCGCATGCATTTTGGTGCAGGTTTGGCTGAGTCCTGAGCTAGGAGTAAGGTTTTGTTCTTCCTGAGCACAAAATTCAATCAGAAACAAGATCTGTGTTTAAGCAGCCGTAGAGGTCACAAGTCACAGCTGTCACTGGTAAGAAAAAGTGACCACTGCAGGAAGACATGTAGAACAGATGCAGTGGTTGCAGTGTCCAGACACTGCTCATTAGTCTTTTGCATTTAGCACTGCAGAGAAATCTGCTGATACCCTTTGAGGCTCTCAGGAAAGCAAAAGTATATATGAAGCTCATCTTAGGTGTGATGTGTTCAAGTACTTTTTCTGCACCTGGGTTAGTTTAAAAGGTCAGATCTGATTGCAAAGAGCAGATGGAGGGTACATGTGTCAGAAATCTTGTCTAGCATATTTTATTTTGGAGCATGTGTATGTGAGTTTCCTTACTGCTGTCTGTGCTTCAGGTGGAGATCAGAGGTCCTTAAGAAAGCTATAAAGCACCTTAATTTTCCAAATAAAAAGATGATTGCTGTATTTCACTTAAATTTATTTAAATAGTTGAATGTTTTATGCCAAACAGGAAGAGTCAATGGCTTGAATCAGGGTGGCTAACACCGGGCTGTTCGCAACTAGAGCCCTGAGAAATCACTGCCAAGGAACAGTGTTTGTTTCCAGACCAAGTAGGTTGTCAGAATATTTTGTGTTATCATTTAGTCTGACAGCATTATCTCAAAGTGTTGACTCAGACCTGCCTTGAAGATACACTTAAGAACATCTTGATCGGCAAACTCATTTCCTTCCCAGTCCTGCTCTGCTATTCAGACTCTCACCTTGCAGGAATGCCGAGCAGTTTAGCCCCAATTCAGCACTTAGCTCTCCTTAGAGATAATAGAATCGAACAATAAATTAACTCCCTTACTGAAAAAACCTGTAACAGTGAATGGAAATGATAAATTTCCACTCTGCTCATAGAATTTAAGAATGAAATGGACTTCTGCTGCAGAAATCTACAGCATGGTTAAAACCTTAGAAAGCTGGCAGTTTTTACATCCCTCATGCTTTCAGATTAATTTCCAGAGAACCTTGTTAAAATGGATGCCCCAATCACACAGGACTTCTTGAGGGAAAAAAAATGAGGCTTAAGTCCCACTAATCACTGCTATATGCATTCAACTTGAAACTTTTATTCAGCTCCACTCCTGTTCAACAGAAAGCATGAATGCTTTTATGTTCACACACCTAGACCATACTGACAACCCTGGGAGCACCTACCTTGGCGCTTGGCACAGCTGAGGCCTCTCATTCATTGTCTTTATCAATGGTGTAAATTCTGCCACCTGTATCCGACTATCCATCAGTGCCTGGCTGTACTCAGGCACAGGAGAAGCAGACCAGAGTCTGTACCAGACTTCCTGGCAACAGTGCTGCTGTTGAGATCCTACCCTGCCTTTTGGAAACCTAACACCTTTCATTTTGGTTTGCTCCTTTTTGTTTGAACTGGTGGATTTTCAGCAGAAGTAATGGGGCTCATCAATCCTGTCAGCATCAGGAGCTCTGGAACTGCACACTGTAATATCAGTGAAGCACCTGAAGCTCCTGGTTGCACATTGATCATCAGCTCAGCTTTCTTAACAAATGTGTTTCTCATTTTCCCCTGCTTTAGGAAGTGCTGACCATGAGCAGCATTCCCAGGGCTGCTGGGACTACACAGTGTTGCTGTGGCAGGTTTGTACACCTAAACCTGACACATTCCAGATCAGCCCTGCCACCTCTTCCACTTCATCATCAGCTGTGATTCACTCTTGGCATATGCAAGGCACTGAAAGGCTGTACCCAGAACTCACTGAGGTGCTCTATAGACCTTTTTGATTAAAAATTTTCAGAGAACTGCCAAATCCCTTTTTCTTACCCAGCTGCTTTGAACTCAGATTTTCAAACTAATTCCACAGAGAGCTTTGGCAAGAAATCTCTATTGCAAGCAAAAATATCACACTTAAACCACTTCATAGCCATATTGTAGGCTATTTTTAACTTGGATAACTTTGCACCAGCATCTTTATTTCCTTTTCCCACTACTCTTCTGAATAGTATTTCAAAAAGTAACAAATTAGGAATTACTACAGGATGCTGAGTCACTCCAAGGGCCTAAGAAAGTCTGATGCATTTCTTGACCTGCTTCCTGCACGAGCATGGGCTCTACTGTACAAATCAATCTCCTGACTCTCACTGAAACAGGTTTTTTACCACCTCAAAGCTTCTATCCCATCATAAGAACCCAGGGGAGCAGTCTTCTTCAGCATGAACTTAGCTGGTAAGTGTTCCACTAAATACTTCTTGCTATTGAACAGGTTTTGGCATCAGGGAACCCCCTTGCAACTGATCAGAATCAAAGATCATCTCTTTTGCCAGACAACAAAAAAATGTGTGCAGGAGACAGTTTCTCCATAAAAAAGGTGGGCTTCTTGTTTGTTATTTGCCTGTGTTTGTGCCAAGAGGTTCTAGAGTATAGTCCACCCCAGGCTGCACAAATGCAGAACAAAGCTCCTCTCACCCTTAAGAACCCAATAACCCAATTCATATACAGAAAGACTACAGCCAAGAGGAGACAAAATCCTGACTTTCAAAGGAGCAATTTCCAATTCTGGGTATGCTGGACAAGAAATTTAAGAGAACTGAGTTTCAGAATGGATGTTGCTTCCAGAATTGCTCCCAGATTCTTCTGCAAGCCACTGAGAGATTTCAAACCCTTCCCTGACACCCATTCAACTCCACTTGATGTCTACAAACAGTGCTAAGAGGACCACAAGCTCTGAGCATTAATATAGCATGATAAAACCTGTCTTCTAAAGCCACCAGTTAGTGTATTGCATTGCTGCATTCCTGTTACAACAGCAAAGAGGGAAACCAAGGGGGATGAGAGCACTGCTATCTACCACTCTTCTGTAACAACACTTGCTGACTGAGAGCCAAGGCTGTAGGAAACTAAGCCCTCATTTTAGATCTCCTACCATGTGGTAGACCCTGAATATTCATTACTTATTAAAAGCTTTGAAAGCGTAAATTCATCCCACAATCAAGCAAACTGATTTATTCACACAGCTGAGTCACACTCATTTACAGTCTGTGACCTAAATCTATTAATCCGACAGAAAAAAAAAGTCTATTATTTTATTTTGGTAATATTAGTTGAACAAAGATGAATATTTTAAAATTCTGTCGGGGGCTTCTTTCCAGCAGTGCTGCCACACAGCTCAGCAGTGTTCTGAGCCTGCCTTCCTTGCTGGTCCCAAGAAGTGGTGCATACATTGCTCATGTTCTCTGGCATGGAGTGACCCATTTAACAGAGGCTTCACAGAATCTTCATGGGAATCACATCGGCCCTTTAATAAGAGTCTCTGAAGTGCCAAGCAGCAGATATCATGGAAACCTCACCTGAAGAGCACTATAACTCCCTCATTAATAACAGAAAGTACAACGGCCAGTTCTGACAGCGGGGAAAATTGCTCTGTGGAGAGCAATGCAATATTGGGTCTAACAACTCCTGAGTCCTTTCCTAGGGCCAAGGTAAAATTTCACTAAGTCTCTGCTGTACTTGGGGAAATAAAAGCACATTTTCAATAATGACTGGAGCATTTCAGAGCCACTGACTTTCAGCAGAACTAGAGAATCATTAAATACAGTGTGGAGGTTTACATTTAAAATGCCATCAAATTTTAATCTTTTGATAGCTTCTCCTTTCCTCCCCATCTGATAGCCTACGACATTCCCTGAGTTCATCGCTGATATCATAAATAGCCCTGTGAGCTCCTGAAGAAAGATTAAGTTTTTAAAAGATTGAGGTTCAGTTCTGCGCTGAAATTGCAATCACAATCTAATTACAGCACGCTCTGAGCACATCCTGTGGGTCTGAAAATCAATTTCCATTCCAGGCTGGCAGTTTACTCCTAGAAATCAGTTATTGCACATGGGCATTAAGATACACACAGATACTCAAACAGTGATACCCTGGGTGTCACAGCCTCGTGCATTTCACCACCACTTCCTTTGTGTTCATTCACTGCTGTCCATCTGTTTGCAATCCATGTAAAGAGAACATCCTTTCCCCTCCTTCCCACTGGGATCCTTCTGCCCAACTCATTTAGAAAAAACACAGGTTGGTACTGATGATGGCACACAGTCACCATCTCTGGAAGCCAACAACAGTAAATGAGTGTCCCTCCAGCCATCCTGTGCCATCCAGAACTCTGGAAAATGAACCTGATCTCATCACAGAACAAAGTAAAAGGGGGTGGAGGGTGTGTGTGTTAAATCAGACCTAATGTTTCACAACTGTTATCTATGGCAATACTTCCTCCTCTAAAAAAGGTATTTGAAATGTGCCTCTTCACACTTCTTCCCCAAAATACAGACACCAGCAATTTCTTGCTAGGAGTCTACCCTCCTACTCTCTTCACCCTGTACCATAAATCCAGAGAATCAGCTCTACAGAATAGTGCAAGATCTACAAAATGCAAGCAATGTCAGGTGCTGAATTAGGAGAAGTGCCACTGAAGAGAACATATTGCTAAAGAGACGCTGCAGCAGCCAAATGCAATAAACCCAAAGGTAATTTATAGCCACATTATTCCACCAACTCAATCAAGCAAGCTTTTCACCTGAAGTGTTGTGTAAATCATTTGTGTTTATAAGCACTTAGCCCAGCTCCTCCAAAGCTCCCTTCCCTTCCAAACAGGTGCTAATTTGCTGTAATAGAACCAGAGCTGACTGACCACCATCATTTAAACACCAAAAAACACAAACAATGGTGAGTCCAAAACTGAAGCTGTCCCTGAAGAAGGAAGGAATAAACTGGGAGAGTAATATAGTGAGGCCAGAACATTGTGCATTATTTCAAATAGTCCCCAGCAACAAGCAGCACCCAGGCAGAGCTTTGATGCTGTGGAATGACAGTGGGGATTACAGTCCATTCATGACGTGACCCTTGAGGCATCATCGATCCTCAAGCATTAAATATCCCTGCAGCAGTTTGGCCCTGAAGGAACAAAATATTCAGTGCCCACCCCAAAGAAACAGCTGACACAAGGACCACCAACCTCTTCTAGCCACTCCAAGGAGCAGCAAGGCTCATTCACACTGAGCACAAGACAAAAGCACCAAGAGGATGCTTCCACACGCCAGGGCTGTCAAGTTTCTGCAAATGTATTTGGAATGCTACAGGGGAAAGAATATATTTGCTGGGAAAAGAAATGTAGTTCACAACAGTCAAATCAGGTTTACAAGAAAAATACAGTATGAGAAATCACATGGGCCTATGCACAAAGAAAAAGCAATCTGTGCCACGGACCTCTGGCAAAATGCAAGTAATTTGTGAATATTTTACCTTTTCCTGAGGTTGTCTGGGTGACTATCCAAATCAAGAAACAAATGACCTTCATCTGCCAGCATCTGCACCAGGACAGTAACTCGACCTGTGCCAAATTCACTGTACATAGCAAATTATCTTTTCGCACATTGGAAAGACATCATGAGCTTGGTTAGAGCCAAGGCTTCCAATCTGGCTGACAGACACCCAGAAATGCTCCAGAGTAGGAGCAGTCATCAGACAAGGTGACTACTAGGACACTGGTGAGGTGGTAAGTTATTGATAAAGATCTTTGCCAACCCCAAAGTCACACCAGCAGCTGGAGATGTACTGACCTTCAAGTTTAGACTTTCCCAAATGACAGCTGTCAACAGCAGGCTGTTCAAACCAATGTCATTCTCTAAACAAGACACACTGGACTGTCTGATTGGAAGGAAATATCACAGCACTTTCCAGTAAATGCATCTGACCATGCAGAGGAGTTTGCATTTGGCAAAGGGCACTGAATTCCCAGGTGAGAAGGCAAGATGCAGTTTCCCTCAGTGGAAACTTCCATGCCTTGTAATTGCCCAGCAAGAAAAGCAAAACTGACATTATCAAAGCTCCTTTGAAGATGTGTCCCAAAGCACTCCTCAATTCTTTATTTTCAAGCAATCCCAAAGAGAACTGAGGAATGAAACACACAATTCACTCTTCATGCTGGAGGCTGAAATTCCCGAGTTTCACCAGTGTGTGGCTGCAGTAAATGAAGTCAAGCTTCATTTGCTCAAGACCAGGGCTTGATAAGGTAACTGTGGTCACAAAGCTGTGAAAACCAGTAGCCAAACAAACAAATATTCATGAGCCAAAACCCTACCTTCTCTTGTACCACACTTAAAGCTGTTCCTGCTTCCTGTACAAACTTGGTTTTTCAGCTTTCTCACCACATAAAGGAAATCAAAATAATTTTTTTGTCATGTTTCTGAGAAGAAAACAGGAAAAATACTTTGTGTTGACCAAAATCTTATGTTTTGGAGCGTTTTCGCTTGTTGTTTGCCAAATACTTCAATTTAAGTTTTGTCAGTAAAAAGCTAGCTTCAAATGAAATCAGTCAAGATACCACACTTCTAAAAAACCCCAAAAGATGAAGTCAATTACACTCCTACCTCTTTTACGCAAAAATAACATGCCAAACTCATACAACAATTGTTATGGAGGCTGCATAAAGCCTGGAATAGTGCTGTAAAAACTGCACTCCCACAAAACACACGTTTATGTGGCACAAGTTGGCTCTGCTCCCCTTCCAATACCACTGTCCTCATGACCCTCACAGTTCTACCAGGGTGGCCAAATTTCTCCTAATGAGAATCCTACAGCTTTCTCCTGTTCTTAATAGCCAACAACACTGAAAAAGGTGTCCTTAGAGCTATTACCAGAGGATATTGTACTATTTTAGGGTGACAGAATAAACTATTGCACAGGACAAAAGGGTAAGGGCCAACAATGACAAACATTCTCCATGCTGACATCTCTGTGGCATTTCACTTTCTGAATTGCCATTACCTACTGTATCCTACACATCATATATGTTAAACTTAAACCTGATCCTATAATCACTTGCCACGAAAACAGTGAAATCACCAATATTTTAGGACAGTTTCTCATATCTATTAATAGCTTGCAAGCATATGGACAAAGCTGTTTGCATCTGCACATTTGTCTGGGTTTTTTATCATAACAACAGAAGTGTCACTGGAAAATAATATCCCATGTTCCAAAAGCCATCTGGACCCCATTGGGGAGGGTCAGTTCATCTGGAGGTGATGGAACAGCACCTGAATGTCCCCAAAAGTGGGAAAAAAATGAAGTTTGACAGTGCAGGTGTATGTGAGATGTTATGGAACACTTGAGAAAACACATCTGTGAGCATCGAAACGTAGGTAATTTTAAAACTGACACAGCTCTAGAGGAAGAAATTGGTTTGGCTGACACCTCTCATTCCATCAGGCCAACAGCCTCTCCACTCCACAACAGACCATTCCAGTGCCTTTCCTTCTGATTTCAGGAATCCTAACAGAGAAAAGTCTCTACCATTTATAAGCTTTTCACATGACCCCCTAAACCCAAACTAAATACCCAAACTAAATGGCCAAAGCAGCTTTAAATCCAAGGAGTACACTACAATTTTTCCAGGTCCATGCTCTGTGCATCGACCTTGTCTCCCTTGCACCACTTTGAGCCCACAGTTCACCTCTGTCACTCGCTCTGGGGCTGAACATGAATTGGATGTAAGGCTCAGGAAGGAGCACTGCTATTTTTGGTTTCAGCTGCACACAAAACAATGTTCCACAGTTCTACAGAAACACTTGCATTCTCTCCAAGTGAAGCCCTTCAATTATATATGGAGTAAAAAGGAACGGAGAGGTATTACACAGTGCTTTGTTTATACTCACACTGCTGTTGTAAAACCATATGTTAGAGTACTAGGGCTGTGGCTGACACTCTCTTTTATCATTCATGTACTTAATCACACCCTGCACCGAGTTAACCACACAGGATGGGTGTTTATTCAGCAGCCTATGCAAGTATCTAGGTCTGAGATCACGTGTGTGTCCCGAAATACTGCATATTTTAAGAACTGTCAGAACTCTTGAGCAGGCAGTCTGATGCAAAAATCAGATCAGGGATTTTTAAATGCTTCTGAATATCAGCATTAAAATCAGATAAAATGAATAGGAAACTATATTGTCAACTACACAGGGACTAAAACCATTAAACATTACAAGGCAATTGATTTGTTTCCACTTTGTTGCTGTAAAAGCATTGCTGCCGAGTATGGGTCAATTGCGCTAAATTGTAGATAACAATGCAATTTAGAAACCAAGAGAACTTCTGTAGTGGGGATCACACCCACAAATACTAGATGGCAGTGGCTTGTTCTTCCTCCAAGACTTACCCTCCCTTGCAGCAATTTTGTTCAAGTCACTTTTCAAAGCTTAATCACATTAGAGGAATAAAATCAATACGTGTGAGAAATCTGAAATCCTCCCTAGGAAATGTGCAAGAGCAAATTTCTGGAGAACATGCAGACATGTCACAGACAAAGAACACCAATTTTACAACTTAACAGCACAGACTGAATCAGGCACGGAGGGAAAAAAATTTACACAGAAAATATCTGGACTTGCCTGGCAGCTGAATGTTTTAACTTCACCAGTTACATATGTTACCTTCCACACTGTACTGTCTTCTATACTTCATTTATATGCTTTTTTTTAAACTTTTGCTTTTAATGATAAGACAACATAATACCACTATACCTGCAGTAAATGCAGACACTGAGGTCGCTACAAAAGCAGTCATTTAAATACCAAGAATTGCAACTAAAATTGATTGCCTTTCCTTTAGGGATTAAGAATTTACTGTTTCAGATCACTGACTTACATTGCAAAACACAGCAAGGATCAATCCTTAGCCATCCATGTAACCCCCTCAGAGCTCCGACCTTTGAAATGCAAACGTTACATAATGAATTAAACTCATGAGTGCACAGCAAACCTACAGCTCCTCTCCTCTCCACAGTGAGTACTTAGCTTGCTTCGTGTCAGCTGTTTAGAAATACATGCTTAGTTTCAGGATATACCAAAAGGCGATTTAAAACATATTCACTGCTAGTTTGTATTGAATTAGGAAGGCTACAGTGGCTCTACCTTGACTAATCCATAAAATAAGTACCCCACCATGCCATTTCAGAGCTGTATTTTTTTCTGAGCCACTGTAAATTACACGAAATATCTGGGTCATTAGCAAATACAGTTTTAAGGAATCTGAATGTGTGGCAGCCTTGCTGTCACCTAAAAAACACTGTCACATGGGAGTGCTCTTTGCATCCCTGTAACATCTAGGCAAGTATGTCATTTTTTCCTTCAGTAATTATTTTCAGGAGAAGCAAAGAAGGAAGAAGTCATAACCCTTTTCTGCCTCCATTATGAGAATGGCAGTATCACCTGGTGACACCCCAATACTTTCCTTTCAATGTCTCAGTGCCAAAGTCTCTTTTTCTCATGGCTGCAGGTAAGTCCAGAGCACACTGCACATTATCAGGGTGTGAGCTCTGTCATCAAGCACACTGATGTAAACTTGCACTGATTCCATTGATTTCTGGGTGCAACTCTGAACTGCAACACAGAAATTCACCCAGATCCCTCAGGAAGACAACTCAGGGTTGTCAGGCAGTGAAATTACAGTCCTGCTCTTTACAGGAGAAGCTAATCCTGGAGTGGTTACAACAGAAGGGCTGAGTTTAGAGCATGACAAAATCAGCTCCTGGGAGACATCTGAGAGCAGGTCAAAATGGAGCATCTACTGCCTGGGCAGCACTTGAGGTTGGTGCCTTTAACTTCAGCCCAGAATAGGGATAAATGGAAGTGACTAAAATTAGCACCAAATATCTCCCTATTACAATAGTTTCTTTTGGCCAGAAATTTTCATTTGTTCATGTGAAATATGCGAACTTGTTTTCAGCTACACCACTTGTTTTCTGTTCTACACCACTAATAAAGCATTGACTTCAAGTGAATTACTGTCCACTCACCCGAATAATTGATATTGGCCTATTTATTAACTGCTTGAGTTCTCTTTCAGGTGTGCCACTGCTTCAAGCTGAGGAGCAGCTGCTGATCTTGCCATGACCAAGATCACTGTGTAAGCACCTGCATGGTCTGCACACCTCCAAAAGGTGACCACGTGTCTCAGAAAGAAGTCATCAACACGCTCAGCTTATTTCACTTGTTGCTGAAAACTGAATGTGGAGTTTAAGTAGAATCTGGCATAATAAAACATCAACTGGCACTATCCTGAAATACACATTCACACAATCCCCTGCCAGAACTGGGGCTTGCTGAACATGTCACTCACAGTGCTCCCAGACACTTGGCTGCTGGTGAAACTCTCTTCCCAGTGAAAGGGAACCAGATGGCAAGCGACTCTTGGCGTTTCTCGGCGTTCTGTGAAGTGTTTCTTTAGCTAGTGAGCACATGCCATCCTGTCAAGTCACTTTGGAAACAGCCCTTCGTGTCTCTCCTCGGATTTCTACACAAACAGCAAACACCCCATTCAAGAGGAAAGCCAGGCCCAGCCCTGCTGGCTTTCAGCACTGAACCAAAAGTCTCAGCTGGGAGTTTCTGTTGTCCTGGAGACAAAGAAGCACCTCTGAAGGATTTATTTCATCCTTTGGACCTGTTGCAACCTCTGAGTGTTCAGTTGCTCACCACTGTCCGTGGAGAAAGATTAGTTTAGACAATTTAGTTAAATGCCCACAGTCAGATGGGCTGAACAGAGGCCAGAAAGGCAAACGGCCTGAAAGCACAAGTTCCACAACCATTTGTACAGACAGCTCATCTGGTCTGCTCTAAATTCAGGAATTTAGAGACATGATTCTGCCCCTGGCTCTGTCAAAATTAACATGGCCAAATCATGTCTTCCTTTTGTTGAACCGTGTGCTTTGTAGGGCAAAGCAAAGGCTTGTAAGCAAACTTGCTTTCCACAGCCAAAATACCTCACCTAAACAGCCACTCTGAGGCCACTGGCATTGCTGAGGTCTCCTTTAGGCTGCATGGCAAGAGAGGATTTTGATGTGCATGGGAAAGGCAGAATGGAATGAGGTGCAGTAGTGACGCTGCAGCCTTAGGAGAAGAAAAGCATCAAGCTATTAGAAACAGAGGCCTCAAAAGACCACTAAAAATAAAACAGTAAAAAAGTTAACTGGAAAGGTTAAAGTTTATCATTTTTAC
>JAWWTY010000038.1:4285114-4307614 GCA_035222235.1 Margarornis squamiger
AACAGAGGCCTCAAAAGACCACTAAAAATAAAACAGTAAAAAAGTTAACTGGAAAGGTTAAAGTTTATCATTTTTACGTGCAGGTAAAGATTGCTTTGCTTGGGAAAGCTGCTGCCTTGCTGTGACATGTTGCCTTGGGGCAGTTTTCAGAGAGTTGTTTGTTATCTCTCAGTAATGGCAATGTTCCGCATGTTTACCACACATCACAAACACACACACAAAGAAGAAAAAGGAAAGAAAAAGCCAGAAAAGCCTAAATGCCGTACACAGTGCAAGCCACATGCCCTACTGAAGTTAGTATTATGAATTTACAGACTCCAGACTTTGGATGGCGGTGGCTTGGAGGAAATAGAGAAAGGTGCAAAGCAGTGTGTACCAGGCTGGCCCAACTGAAGGGACAAATACTCTCTCAGTTCATAAACACAACTCAGGGCTAGTGCTGGGAAGAGTCAGAATTACTCAGTTCATGGTGCTACAAAATAGGATCCTTCCTGTGGCCCCATAAAATAAGTAAACAGAAGGAACAAACAAATGACACATGAGGACAAATCAATCTTTCACTAATGACAACAGAAAGATTTCTTTTGAATGTAAAAGGAGCTGAGGTGGCCCAAGAATCGTTGCATATTCAAAAATACAATTAATTTTCATTGACAATAAATATGTTCTAACATTTTAAAGGGAATGGCTCCCTAACAGTGTCTCCTCAGTTTAATTTCATGAGATGTATTCCCACACAAAACTTAGTAGGCACCTGCAGATGCAAGGTTGAAAGCACTTTGGTTTGAGTAGATTCTGGCCATCTCCAAATATCAACTGTGATTCATCACACAAAAAGTTCATTTTTATTAAGCCTTAATACCAGGTTAGTTCACCTACAGTGATTGGTCTACCGTGAATGTGCACTTGGAAAATTGATTCTGTATTTCTCTAGCAAACCTCTTTCAGTGATTTACAAATCCCGATTACTCAGCTGACACATGCTCCAACTCCTGACTACACCAGAGACAGGGAAGTAAACCAGAACAAGTTATATTATAACCCTGTAAAAAGATATAGAGATAAGACTTCTCTGTCCCAGATTTGCAAATATCTTAGCAAACACTGCCAGTTACAACTGAACAAAATACAAGGGATACATTTCTCATCCCTGGCAATCTCTCCCCTGCCTGCCCAGCAAGCCAGCCCATCCTGAAACCTACATGCCACTGACAACTCGTACTTTTCTAGTGCTGTCTCCAGTTTCCTCTTTCTCTCAATTTAAATATTTTCCAACTAACATACTCCAATTCACTCAAGGCTTATGAGACCAGCACCCAAATCCTCCTTTCCATCCTACAGAACCCGCTTACCCCTCACAGTCTTAAAGATTTCTAAAACCAAAAAAGGATTGTTATGATCATCAGTGTCATCCTGTTGCAAAACAGCCAGTGGAATTTCATCAGTCTTCCTCAGTGCTGCATGAGAAAGCCACTGGTCTGCCTCCAAATAAACACAGTACTGCAAACAGCAATTTGGATGCGGTGTATCTGGCAGTAGTAAGGATCTAAAAATACCCCTATTAGTTTATATAAAATTATACAACTTACTAAGACACAAATAAAACTAGAAATTTGTACAACTCATTACTCTTGCTCCCTTCTCCTTATTTTGTTGGTTAAAACAAGAAACTCCATCTTCTCATTAAGAAAATGTTTAACAGACCTGTGACTATCTGTAAGTAATAAGCCTTCTGTCTCCTAGTTTCCTGATTTAATTCACAAGCTGTGTTTCATTAAGAGTGGTAAGCCAGAAATACATAATTTGCTCCAACAATTACTGTGAATTCACTCTGCTTTTGCTGCCTCTTTGGCATCCCTTTATGAACTACCGTTTTATGGGCTCCTCGCATTAATTTGTTTTATTGTAGCTTAAAAAAGGTTGTTTGATACTGGTTTTCTGAGCCCTGTCCTAGTCTCAGTTCTACTCCTCCCCAGCCCCAAAAATTGCTGGGGTGTATTGAGCAGTTCAGTGCGATATCCCAGGAGTTCTTCATGGGAAAGTGTTTCTTTCTGGTTAAATCTGCTGGAGCCGCAGCCCTTGATTGAATCACTGAGGGGAAGCGTTTCAAACCAAGCACACATCGCTGCCCTCACTGTCCCTGGCCCGAATCCCACTCCCATCCCCACTGATGTCACGGTGTTCAGTGGTCCCACTGACGCAAGGGCTCTGCCGAGACCAGAGGCGCGACTCCAGATTTACGCTGTGTCACGGAAGGGATGGAAGGAGGCAGGGATGGATGGAGCCCTGGCTTCCACCCCGTCACCTGCAGCTTTTGGGGTGCCTGGGCAGGTGCTTCCCTGCCTGTCCAGACCTGGCTCTGCTCCCCACGGAGCCGGGCACCGCGGTGTGGAGACAGTGAAAACCCAGAATAAACACACCCCCCAAAAACGGCACCGGGACAGGTCCCTCCACCCCAGGGGACCACGACTCGGTCAGCCCGAGGGTCGGGGGATGCTGCGGGACCCCCCGAGGGCAGAGGGAGCCGGGGTGGCTTAGGGAGGGCTCCGCGGGGAAAGGAAGGGTGGGGGCAAAGGGGGTCCGGTCTGCCATGGGGAGGGCTCCGGGACCCCCCGAGGGAGCCCCCAAAAGCCTGGGGTAGCACAGGTGGGCACAGGTGAGGGCAGATAGGCACAGATGGGCACAGGTGAGCACAGGTGAGGGCAGATGGGCACAGATGGGCACAGGTGAGGGCAGACGGGCACAGATGAGCACAGATAAACACAGGTGAGGGCAGATGAGGGCAGGTGGGCACAGATGAGGGCAGGTGGGCACAGATGGATACAGGTGAGCATAGATGGGCACAGGTGAGGGCAGGTGAGCACAGATGAGCAGAGGTGAGGGCAGATGGGCACAGGTGAGGGCAGATGGGCACAGGTGAGGGCAGGTGAGGGCAGATGAGCACAGGTGAGGGCAGGTGAGCACAGGTGAGGGCAGATGAGCGCAGATGAGTACAGGTGAGGGCAGGTGAGCACAGACAGGCACAGGTGGGCACGGGTGGGCGGCGCGGCGGGGCCCGGCCGGGCCCAGCAGGCGGAACGCGCTCGGGGGGCCAGGGGGGTCGCCCCACTCACCTCATCGCCTTGCCCGAACTGCAGCCCCAGCGCGACGAAGTGCTCCACGCGGATGAAGCCGTCCGCATCCTCGTCGCACACGTCGAACACCTCCCTGAGGCGCCGCAGGAAGCGCAGCAGGCTGGCCGGCTCCATCGCGGGCATCACCGGCAGGCCCGCGGCAACGCGGCACGGGCCGGGGCGGGAGCAGGAACAGGAGCAGGAACAGCAGTAGGAGCAGCAGCAGGAGCAGGAACAGCAGCAGGAGCAGCAGCAGCAGCAGGAGCAGCCATGATCGCCCGCGCCCTCAGCGGGTGCGCGACATCAGCGCGGGGAGAGGGGAGAGCGGCGATCGGGATCGGGGAGGGATGGAGGGAGCGGTGGAGGGAGCGGAGCGCAGGGACACAGGGAGGGACACAGGGAGGGACACAGGGCCGGAGGGAGGGACGGCGGAGGGAGGGATGGAGGGAGGGACGGGAGAACAATAGGGCAGAGCTGGAGGATGGAGAGTGAGGGAGGGAGGGGGGGGGAAAGGGGGGGCCGCGCGCGGCGGGAGCCGCCAGGGGGCGCCCCGGAGCTGGAGCTGGCGGGAACGGGCGGGATAGGGGTGGGATAGGGATGGAGAAGGGATAGGGACGGGGACGGGGATGGGAAAGGGATAGGGAAGGGATGGGGATGGGGACGGGGATAGGGACAGGGAAAGGGATGGGAAAGGGATAGGGATGGGAACAGGAAAGGGACAGGGAAAGGGATAGAGATAGGGATAGGGATGGGAAAGGGAAGGGACAGGGATAGGGATAGGGGAAGGGACAGGGATAGGGAGATAGGGAAAGGGACAGGGATGGGAAAGGGATAGGGACAGGGATGGGAAAGGAATAGGGACAGGGATAGGGATGGGAAAGGGACAGGGAAAGGGACAGGGAAAGGGATAGGGATGGGAAAGGGACAGAGATAGGGATAGGGACAGGGACAAGGACAGGGATAGGAGACAGGGACAAGGACAGGGATAGGGAATAGGGACAGGGACAAGGACAGGGATAGGGATAGGGACAGGGGAAAGGACAAGGAAGGATGGGAAGGTACAGGGAAGAAGGGAAAGGGACAGAAGGGAAATTCAGGGAATGTGCCGGGCAGCGAGGGAGGCAGGCTGGGGATGAGACCCCTGTCTGTCGTGATTCCATGGCAGAGCCATGGCAGACCCTTCACTGCTCCACACCTCGGTTCGACACCCCAAATAAAACACCAGTCACACTGCAGTACTTTTTCTGAGGAAAAAATATTGATGCTGTTCTGAACAGGACTAAGGCCGGGGGGAGAAAAGCTGAGCGTAGAGAGTTAAGGGGCAATTAAGGAAAAGCAGGACAAGCAGAGGTTCCCACACTCAAGAGAGCGGGCAGAGCCTTGGAAAGGAGCTCCTCATGGCTGGGAACAGCCACTGTCCATCCATGCTTTAATGAGACAGAGCTGCTGACAAAGGGACATCCCTGCCTTTACAGGATGCCTCATTAAAGCCTTCTGTGACTTCTGTGCTCCATGGCTGGGTTTTAATTTGGTCTCTCTTTACTCTCTCACAGATTTTTGGACTGCTTTTTAAGCCCACAGCTGTGAGCTGCCAGAGGGGAGACCAGGAATGGTTCTGGTTTCTGCGTTGTGCCTCAGACCAGGAATGATGATGGGTCACCCTCTTTGGGAGGAAGGAGCACTGGCTCAGTCAGGCTCAGGTACTTACTGCCTCTGCCAGCACTCCTTTGCTGCTGTGGCTGCTGAGCACAGGTGACCATCCATCACTGGGTGACATTCTGTAGGTGATTGATGAAGCTGTCCGACTAAAATGACCATGTAAGTGCAGCAGGTTTTGAATCCAGACAATATCCATTCGTTTGCTTCTTGCAGTAAGAGAGGTCCATATGGCTCTTAGCAACCCTGAAAATCCCATGATTAGAGCAAGCTGGTCGAATTAATCTTTTTTCTAAGAACCAATAGGAGTATTCTCAGGAAGTTGTATTTCTTTGAACAGGAATCTCTCATTCCTTTTATGTGCAGATTCAGGGTTAGGGAAGAGAATGGCTTGACAGCCCTGTAGACTGCAAGTTAGCTGGAAATCACAACAGTTACAGCACACACTGCAGTAGCAATACAGCTCCCCACACATCCACTCCCAGACATACAGAGCTGCTTCCAGAGCCCCTGCCACCTTGACCTTCCTTTAGCTTTACAAAAAAAAGCCAAAAAGTTCTCCTTTCCCTCACTGATGTACTAAAGGGGCTTTCCAGACTGGAAAAAAAATAAAAAAATCAAAGTGCAGAGATCAGATATGAGCCTTGGAAAGCAAAGAACTTATGAAGAGATGTGAGATCTGAAAGAGAAAAGGGAAGCAAAATATTTGATCAGCAAATTGCTCTGAAGTTGTCTAGTTAGAGCAGGATACTTAAGATGTGGGGATGTTTAGCTTTTATCTCAGAAAAAAGGAACCCTTGAACTCGTCTTTAGGTTACATGGGGACTGAGTTTAG
The DNA here is from genome assembly GCA_035222235.1 of Margarornis squamiger. NCBI lineage: Eukaryota > Metazoa > Chordata > Aves > Passeriformes > Furnariidae > Margarornis > Margarornis squamiger. The sequence goes on from JAWWTY010000038.1 coordinate 4,290,719, forward strand.
CACAGCCCTTGGGGGCACCTATTAAAAAATCTGTGAGCTGGAGCCCCTCTGTGGAATCAGTTACTGTTAGTCTAAGTGCTCTGAAGTGGAGTTCAACCTCTTCAAAGCCTCAGAGCACATCTGTGTCACTGTCCCACCTTGCTTGCTGTCGTTGTCTGAGTGACTCCTTGCACTGACTTACCTCTCTGTGTGCAGGTGGGCAGCTCTGCAGTTCCACACTGGGAAGTGGAGTCACAGGAAGTATTGTGGTGGGAAGAAAAGGAATACTTATTCCTGTTTGCCCTGCCCACACTTTAGAGAGGTTGCACTCAGTTTCAGGAAATCCAGTTAATTTCCACTGAATCTCTCTCTTCCCAGAGAAGGAACTTAGTCTAGATATGCAAGTAAGGAGCAACACAGATTTAGACCCAAACTGTCAGTATTAAAATCTGTGTCATTTTTGCATTAATTTGGAGGGGAGGTGGAAGAAAAAAAGCCCCAGGTTTAGACTCTACGGTTTGAGGAGTTAGTGCTAAAGTCTGAGAACTGCCACAGACAGGTTGAGTGCCAGCAAGCACTGGAATCAAGCTGATAAGCGAGCTGAAGAGGCTGGAGAACTGTCATTATAGACAGCTGAGTATTTTGAGCAAATATCTGACAGCTGGGAGATGATTTGACAGCACTGAACACGAGAGAATTGGGATGCAGGATGTCAGTAAAGATGGGGGATCTGAAAGCTGAGGGTGCCCCATGGGTGCTGAAGTCAGGACAGTGAGACCAACATGTGCCACCCACTTGCTGGGCACTTGCACTGCCAAGGTAGAGTTTTTGTAAGGCTGGATCAAGCAGGTCAGTTTTTATTGCCATTGGAGGGAACTGGCATTACTCCCTGCTGATCTCTGCTTCTCCAGGTCTAGGTAGGACAGGTCTGCTGGTACCAGTGGGCTATTTTTCCTTACTGATATATCAAAATGTTTAATCAGGTATGTTTGGCAACTTCTTCATTTGACTCATGCCTATGTGAAATAAATATTATACATCCTGCCAATTTAGTTTCCTGAATGTGAACTATGACTAGTGGTGGTGCTTCCATATTTGCCAGTCAAGAATAAATAGTTAAGAGGAAATATTTCATTGAATACCACAGGCCATGACTGTCATTTGCAGGATTTCTTTACAATCAGCTGCTTTTCCATCAATGTCACTTCCACTCACACAGCAAATTGTAATCTGGTGTCAGAAACGACGTCTAAAAGTGCACTCCCTAGGGCTGATGACCTTATCTACAATTCTGGTTGTGTTCCAGCACATCATAGCAACATCTTGAGCCCCAGCCTCTCAGAACAGCCTCACAGAACCATTTCTCTCTATAGTATACACACAATAGCTCTCACTGACTATTCTAATAGTCTTACTGTATTTTGAATCAAATCCTGTTTCCCATTGACTGTTCTGATTACAAACATTACAGATGTGCTTTATCAGTCGGGTATTCTCTTTAAGTAACACAAACAGCAGGTAAGAGGAAGCAAGAATTAAGCTCATTACCACTCTTGCCCCTGAGAACTTAAAATTATTACTTAAGAGGTAATGGAGTTTTCTCAAGCTAGCTTAATTAGGCACAGAAGCAAGATACTTGATTTTTTTTTTTAACTTTTCTCTACGATTTTTTCTCCTATTATAAAAAGCTAATAACAAAACCTAGACATTCTGGGGAAGTGTTTCTACAAGCAAAGATCTTCCTTTGAAATTTTCTAGGCGCTGAAGCACCTCACATTGTAAAAGTTTTAGTGGTTTAATTTTACACAGTATGAACGCTTTTACTCAATTTTAACAGAACTCTTACCAGACTATGAATTAGGCATGACCATAACTCTGCTAGATGAGCCCAGCTAGACAGCAGCTGCACTTACCTCAAGCACATTAGTGCCTTATTTGTTTCATTTACAACACACATACTACCCTCAGAGACGTTAGTCAGGAAGTTTTAAGGATAGGCAGGGAATACTCCATTTGGAAAACAGCATCCCTTAGTACAAATCACCATCTCAAATGGTGTGTTCTGGTTAAAGCAGGCTAATTCAGCTGTTATTTGCAATAATAAAGCCTTGTTGTAATTAGGCTTGTGCTCACAAACTCTCTGTTCTCCCGAAGTTATTGCTAAGATAAAATAATCCTCTGTACCGGTTCACACAGAATCGAATCAGCCTGGAGGATCAAACACCTCGTATTTCCAGGGATGGCACCAGGAGCTAGGATGCCAAGGCCAGCCTGTTCCCATGGCATTTGGAGGTCTCCTTACTCCACCGAGTGGCCACTCATCCCACTGCACCAGCCCAGGGAATCCACAGCTGGCGAGCTGAGGCTGCTGCGGCTGGCAAGGAAAACAACACAGGAGACAGAGGTGCATGAACAGTATGGGATAAAGCTCGATTTCTCCCTCTTCCAACAAGTCCCACAGTCCTCCAGATGCCCCTTTGGTACATTCCAGAAGCCTCCCTGCTGCCTTAGGGAAAGGACCTGTCCCCTTTTCTCTTGATGAGCTCTAAGCAGTCAGGCAGAATTACATTTCCCTCAGATTAAAACATGCAATGGCATCTGGCAACCTCTTGAAAAGCAATAAAATGTTTGAAACTCTAAGACCCGGTGTAGTAGCTACAGCCAAGCAATTTTCAACTTCTACCCCCAACAGAGCTGTCAAGTGACACACAGACATTCCTCTCTGGCTCTAACAAGCAAATCACATTAACAGACCTAAACCCACAGAATCCTGGAGACCATTTTTACCTCCTTTCTCTCCCTCAATTTTTTAAAAAATAAATTATTCATCTAGAAAATCATCTAACAGCTGTAAAAGTCTGAGGATGCACCAGCCAGTGTATCTTCTTTAGCCTAACTCACCCGTAACACAGCATATGAACTGTGCAAAGCTCTCTCTTACTGCTTCACAAAATTTCTACAATTTTATTTTGTCCTATCCAAGATGGACTACACAACACCTGAATAAAAAGGTTCCATCTGCAGTTTTAGCAGAGCTGACTACAAGAATGTAGTTCCCAGATGCTGCTGTATTTAGCAAGGAGAAATGGGACAGAGTAATAAAATTAGAATATCATACACCGCACTGATGCTAACACCAAACAGTGATCACTTGTTATGTCTCCAGACTGTGTGAGGTGAGTCCAGTTGGCTGACTAGTGGGAGATAAAGGATAGAACAAAAATATCTATACAGGAGAATGTAGGTGCAGCATCATTATCACTGTGACCATCCACAGACCAAGCTGGCTGTGGGGCTAATGGTGATGAGCAACAGGCTGCTCCAAAGACACCCTGTGGCCAGCTTGTAGAGAAATAGCCCTGAAAAGGACACCTTAGGAACAGAGAAGCTATTAGACAAGCACCTTAACCAGGTTGGTTCTAGCAGCCTTTATAATTGCCTTTGAAAATGATTTGAAATTGATCAAATCTACTGACTGCAGCTTGCAGATGGAATTAATCCAGCTGTGTCTTATGCTTGGATGATTCACTTTAAAACTGAGTCAGAACAGTATCTACCTGTAAAACCACTGCATTAGGCTATTCATACTAACACACCTCTACTCCTGCAGGTATATCCAACATAGTTCCCTTCTACCTCACTCACCAATCACAAAGAAAAAAAGGCCCCCCAAGCAGTGACCAAATGTCACATTTGTTCTTCCTCAACTACCAAATCTATTATGGCGCAAAAGCCAAAACCAGATTCAGAGAAACCTTGTGAGGGCGAACTCTGCTCTATTCAAGTTCTTACTGTTCCTTCATCGCTGTTTGTGGGCCAGATAAATTACTACTCCTTTCCTCAATCCCTTCTGGAAAACCATGAATATATCCCAGAGTTCAGCAGTGATGCACACAAATTGTGCTGCCATACAGCAGAATATTTACAGGATAATAGACACAACATGACAATGAAGAAGTGCTCCAAGATTTCCATCCTGCCTAAGTACACAGACATTCCTCTTTTGTTGTGGCTTTGAAAGAAACTTCTAGCTTTCTTTCTCTGGCTTAGAAAAGGTAGATTGTTATAGAAAGCCAAAACTGTTCTCACTGAAGCAGCAGTGCTGAGTTATTGATTTTTAACACAGATTTGTTTCTACAAAAATTATCTTCAAGTGATGGTGATCAAAGTAAGTCAGTGGCTGTCAATGCAATCAAAGCCTGCATACAAATGTCGGGCTGTTTTCTCTTGACTGACGCAGCATCTGTAAAATCATCTTAATATTTAGAATGACTCACTCTAATGGATTCGCCAAGTGACTGCCCTTATCTGGAAATGACATACTGCATGAAATCCAAATGGACAAAGTATGTCACTGCTAATCAGATACACAGCAGGACTTGAACTCCTTTCAAAGCAACTGATTTCTTACAGCACCTCCTAGGAAGGTGACCTACCTTTGTGATGATCTAGAGCTGTGACACACCAGTTACAGAGCCTTTGAAGAGATAAAAGGAATCTTCCTTGATAGTAAAGGATATCTGCTTTTTTGCTGTTTGCATTTAAATGGACACTATTTAAAGGCCTCTCTCCACGGGAAAATATTTTGATTCGAACAATGTTTAGATTTGGCATAGCCCCTAAAACCAGCAAATCACTACCACCAGCCTTCTTGAAACCATCCTTCTCCCTCACAAGCCATCTCTTTGCCAACTGAACCACCTGCAGAAGCAGGACAAGAAACAGATGTCTCAGGCCTATGACTGAGCACAAGCTCTAGGCAATGTGAATCAATGTCCCACTTGATAAAGAAGTGTAAGAATAACACTAAATGCAGCATTCTTCTTAATTCTTTTCCTCTAGCAAGCCCTATAGTATTATTTCTTTAGGCATAATGCAAAATACTGTATATATCAGGACTGAGAAGCCAAACCACAACAGCAGTTTGAGTTAACCCCAGCCAGCAAACAGGCACCACACGCTGCTCCTGAGAGAACCTGAAGGGTGAAAGTGAGGAAACTCGTATGTTGAGATAAAGAGAGTTTTAATAGGTAAAGCAAATGCTGCACACACAAGCAAACCAAACCAAGGAATTCATTCACCACTTCCCCCCGGCAGGCAGGTTTCAAGAAGCCATCCCAGGAAAGCTGGGCTTCATCACATGTAGCAGCTACTTGGGAAGAAACACCCTAAGTCTGAATGTCCCCCTTCCTCCTCCTTGCCCCAGCTTTCAGGGCTGAGCATGGCACCACATGGTCTGGGACACCCCCTGGATCAGTTGGGGTCAGCTGTCCTGGCTGTGTCCCCTCCCAGCTCCTTGTGCCCCCCCAGCCTTCATGCTTGGGGTGAGGAGCAGAAAAGGCCTCACTGCTGTGACAGCACTGCTTGGTGACAGCTAAAACATCCCTCTGTTATAGCACTGTCCCCAGCACAAATCCAAAACACAGCCCATGCTATCTACTATGACGAAAGTGAACTCATTCCCAGACCAAACCAGCACACTGCCCAGGCTCAAACATGCTGATTTGCTTGGCGAGTTATTTAATAATATTCCAAGAATGCAGATATGCACTTTTACACACTTCCAGCAGCCTCCTCTTGTTCATCCAGAAAGCCAAAACAGAGAAGATGTGATTCTCAAGCAGTGAAATCAATGTGATGCTGAAGAGCTCAATTAGACCTATTTATTGAAACAAGTGTTTAAAAAAAATAAATGTGGATTTGCATTGCTAAAGTTCTCAAGAATACAGTTCAAGGAGAGAACAGGAAAAAGGAAAGCCAATACTGCAGCTGCTGGGTGACTGCACGTGTGTTTACATAGCATTATGCCTCAGTCCCTGCTAAGCCAATGCTACCAGGCATTTCATGACAGTTTCAGTTGCTGAAGTAATTGAAGGGTTGCTATTGATTTAGGATTCTGACAGCTGGAACGAGCTGTTGTGCCTCCTATCAGACACCAATAAACAGCAGCCACTTTGTGCTCCATAGCAGAAGTCAAATGATGTCTGACCATGTACTATATTAAAAAAAATATTGTTTCAAAATAATAGGTCTCTGCAAGACTTAAAAATATCTTTTAAAAATATAGATCAAGATTTTATATATCCTTCCTTTAAACACTGCTGTTATCTCTCAGAATTACACTATTATTGTTCAAATAATGCTCCTTTTTCCACTCTCCAGGCAAAACCCAGAGGGTTTAAGAGGCTTCTGTCCTTAGGACTCTTTTCTGTACCAGAGGGTATTAACAGGGCTCCCACCTCAGCATAGAGGAAAGCAGGAATTCCTGCTGGATGTGCTTTAGGTGTTAAGGCTAAAGGCAAAGTTTGAATAACAGTTATTAAAGAGAATGAAAACAAGAAACAAATGGCCAAAGGAAAAAGGTGAAATCCTCCCCTGGGGGGTGTTTTTCTCTCTCCACAACACAGGAAGCCTGAAGAATCCTGAATCCTAACTCAGGCACCCCAGCAAGATGAGATGAACTGTGATTCCTCTAGGGCAGGTCCTCTATCCTGGTGTCTCCATGTCTTCAGCTTGTAATCCAGCCAGGTGACTCAAGCAGAGGCCTGAGGACAAAGGAAGGAACATTCCACAGCCTCATGAAGCAGGTCAGCTCTCCGAGAGGAACACAAAGCAAATCTATCGGGGTCAAATCAGTTTTAGTCTTGGTGTGTGGACAGACAAGGGAGCATTCCGGGAAATGAGCAGAAAATCCTTCCAAGTCAAAGGCAAAGGCTCAGAGTTACTTCTTTATGACAGTGGACTTCCCTCTGGAAGAGTCATTTATGAACAATATTAAGGCAGCAAATCACAGCTTAAAAATTCAAAAGCAACAACTCATTCAAGGAAAAAAATGCCTTTCCATGAGTGCTTGTGCACTTTATCACAAGATCAAGAGAGGCTGTGTGTCCAAACAGCCATCACTCCTCCTTTGGCTTTGGGTTCTGGAGTCAGGCTCCTCGGGAGCCCTGGGGCAGGGCAGGAAGCCAGACCAGCTGGCCTTCCCTTCCCTAGAGCTGCTGCTGGGTCACCATCCTGAGCATTTTCAGTGCCATTTCTCCTTGGTCAGATGGTACCTAAGCACAGAGATAAGCACATGATAAGCAGCTGCCATAAGGAAGCAGAGAGCAGGCATACACTTTCTTCAGCTTTCTTGCTGATCATGGTGCATCCCACCCCAAGAAGTTCATCATTTACCATGTGCCCGGCCTTGAGAATCCAGAAGAAAGCCAAGTTCTCATAGGCCTTGTAGAAAGCAGCTGTCTCTGTGGATTCTGGGGACACATACAGTGCCTCCCACCTTTTCTGGCTGAACTGCTGCAGACAAGGCCATTCCAGTTTCCGGATCCATGCTTCCTGGCCTGGTGGAGATAAGAGGTATGTTTGATTACAGGTACTGACACAACAACTTGGGAGTCCAGTTCAGTCGGATGCCCTTGTACCTTGTACCAACACAGCAGAGTTAGCAGAAAGTCTCTGTGTGCTCAGGTTCTAAAAATAATTTTATTACACTTAGGAAAACAATCAAGGCTGGTTCAGGACAAGCTGAAGCAAATCAGTGGAGGGAGAAGGGAGAAGCAAACACTGAAGGTGTGTATGAAATGGACTTAGGATTGCACAAGTTAAACAAGTGCCTCTTGGAGGCTCTGCAGCCCTAGAAATTCCAAAATATTTTACTTTACTCCTCAAGCACCGTGAATGTCCTGCCATGGAGAAGGATCAGCCACACCAAGTCCCCCATCTTGGGAATCAAGAGACACTGCTTCTCTGTTTGTTAGGCACTCATTGAGAAGAGCCTGGAAAGGCTTTCTCTTTTCAGGTGATGCTGGATAAGGTGGAGGTCAAGACAGAACAAAGACCAGTTCCAGGACACCAAGGGTGACATGGCTTTAGCCCACCTCTGAACTACTGTAAGAATTTAGATGTTAACTGCAGCTCAATTTTATCTCAAACCGTGACAAACTGGAGCACCACTACCTGCTAGTCTGTTTTGACAGCCCACATAGTGTTTCCTGGCTTTATTGATTGCTGTATTGTTCATGAAGGGCATCTGAATATCTAAGTGGGCAGAGACAGACAAAGAATAAAGCATTTCACAAGACAGAAGGTGTTTGCGTGGTCTGTGTTTGCAGATTATTTAACCCAAAAGAGAAGGTGAGTGGAGGGGAGCAGGGCAGTCTTGCAGCAGGAGGCACTCCAGGAGCACTTGGCCTGCCTCCCAAGCTGCCCCTGGACCAAACCTGCATCTTACAAGCAGCAAGGGACAAATAAAGCCCCAAGATGTGCAGGAGTCTGCATGTTCCTGAGAGCAGGTGTGATCCCTCTTCCACTGCACCTCCCTCATTAATTACCAACATTCTTCATCCATGAAAGAGCACACACACACACATATTTGCATCTGTCCAGAAGACTTAAGTACATTATTAGCTTCACTGGAACAAGCCATTACTGATGTCGCAGATCCATTTCTGAACAGCATAATGGAGGTAAAGGATTTGCCTCTCTCAGAGGGATATAAGCAAAGTATACTAAAAGCTGCTCACTTATGACTGTATTATTTAAGCATTGCCAGTCAGGAGGTTTGCATAAACTGGAGAAATCCAGGTACCAGTATACTGGCACCTTCCCATTCTACTCATCACATGTTCTGTTCCCAACCCCAGGCAAGAAGTTCCTTACCCATGGTGTCAACAATGAGATCCAGCTGCCCATTATAGACTGTAACATTAACATTGGCTGCCAAAAGCTGATCAACGATATCAATGACAGGTTTCATGAAGTCCTCAGCCATGTTCTCAAAGACCTGTCGGGACTGACCTGGTTGGAACCAGAAAGACAAATTTTAACTGATGAACGATGTCATCCCCAAGCACAGGCTAAAGGTTCTAACATGGAGTTCACAGCAGCATAAACATTAGTCCTATCCCAATCCTAGTCAGTGATTTATCAGTCTGAAGAACGAAAGAGGACCAGAAAGCAGTCAGGCTCCCAGTGTGGAGTTCACAGATAGCACTGTAGCTCCTGGCTCCTATTTACACACACAGGGTGGTGTCATCAGTCCTTTAAACCTTCCTTTCTGTTTTACACCCTCTCCTCCACATGACGCATCATTACATGATACCAGACTCCTGGCAGAGAAAAACTGACAGGAGTTTCAGCAAGAATGCATGAAAGACAGAAACCAATGCTGAGATACAGAGGATCTGCCTCCCTCCCCCTGTATTTTCAGTTACTTGGCTAAAGACAGATACAAGCAGCAGAACTGGAACCAGAACCACATCTGCTCCCACAGCCTGCCCCAAGACATCTTCATTTCTAGGAATAAGTTCCCCTCTTAGCCCCAATGACAACAAAATGTGACCAATTGCTTCAGTATTGTCCTACAGGCTGCAATACTGTGAACAGTCCTAATGGACTCAATTAGGTGCACACCAGCAGACGGGACAGTACCTCCCCATTTCACACAGTCAGGAATAATCTTCAGCTTCTTTCTGATGGGTCCATTCATCAGTTCATCCAGGCTGTTCTTGTGCATGTTTCTGACATGGCGCTGGTAAAGTCGCACTGGAAAAAGAGAGCACACACTTTGATCAGTGGCACATCTCAATCATCCTGCACAGATAACAATTTCCAGTGTCACAGTCATGGCCAACAAACCCTTTTCTAATGAAAATGCAACACCACAGAGAGAGATTTGCTTACTTTTACTAGAAACCACTGAAGTCAACCCTTATTTAGGTCAGGGAATGATGTGGGAGGAACCCAACCATTCATGTCTCCTTTTGGCTAACACAGCACTTTGCCAGGAGCTCAGGTTCTGCTTTAGCCACTTGGTACAGACACGATTTCTTCTCAAAAAAAACACTTATTTTTGTGCTGCAATGTTTTACTTTTGGGAGTTAAATTCACCTTCCCTGCTGAAGCCAACTGAAGAAGCCTGCTGAAGAAGGAAATAAAGAGCCTGAAAGAAATTCAACACGTGTGTAGAGACTATTTGTACTGTTGAGACATTTCTGTGTCCTAGCTTGAAGACAGAAATGAAAGACAGTAAGAGGAAGTAACTTGAAGGTCATAAAAATATGTTGCAATTATATGACTGCTTCCTTGCTGTAATTTGTGCAGGATGCATAGGTGGAGTTGTAATCTATAGGGTTGTTCCACATTCCTATCTGCCTCTATTTATGCAAGAGCAAACAAGTTCTGCTCAGGAGAATATCAACATCCATTTTAAGGATGTGCTAAACTGAGGCTCTTTGCACCATCAGAGTTGAAGGTATGTGAATGCAAACACAGGGTCTCAGAAGCTCAAGTGTTTGAATTCAACTTACTGAGATGGAGATTTTCTTGTGCATCTGATTTCACTTCTGGAACCTCCTTAGTCATGATGTTATAGAAGTTCACATTGTCTGTGTTCTGAAAACACAAGATAATTTCAGTAACACAAACAAAACCATTTCTCAGACACGAGGAACAGACTATTCTGAAAAAATCCCAAACAAGAGAGATAAGTAAATCCTAAATAAAGGACCCTGTGACCTGCCACTTCACCAGCACTTCAGGAAGATACTTACAGAAAAGCTTCGGTTCTTTTGCTTTCTTCATTTGCTTTGAGAAGTGAGGAAGAGATTCCTCAAGCCTGCATTGCTCACTCATGGGTTGTGCCAGAGATACTACTCACTCCTACAAAATACCTGTGAAGCTACAGGAAGCCTTACACCCCACAAATGACCGTGCATTCTCATTACTCATTCCAGAGAGCTGCAGTGCCAGGTGATGCTTTCAGACAGTCTCTGCTGCCAGATCTTGTCCAGCCTGGTGCTGCCTCAACATCCTTCCAAACTACAACCCTCCAAAATCTAAAATGCGTCCTCAAGAGCCGAGTTCCTCTTTTGGAACTGCTGGCACCTGCATGTGTCCAAGAACTGTAGAATGGCTCCCTGCATCCAAAGGACACGTGTGATCAGTGTTGCCACTAGAGAAGTTACTCGAGGAGTCCTGATTTACTCAGGTTTTGAATTTTTAAAGTTCTGATGCAAGGTTAGAAATCAGCTCACAAGAGCAAGCCCAGAAGAACTGGGAAGCAGTGCCTTCACCTGCCAGCACCACCACAACTGAGAGGAAAAGATGAGCAGACTTGAAGGGAAAGGGAAAACAGGAGCCACAAGTTCTTTCCAAACAGCCAGAAGTGAAACCAACTATGAGCAAGGCACTGTCAGTTATGAAACAACACCACCACCAAAAAAAAAAAAAAATCAAACCCCAAAAAGAGCAAAAAAAAAAAAGGAAGTAGCTCCAGATCAGCCTTTCTGTTTGAGGAAGCCAGAGCCTTACATGTACTAAACAATGAGATGTCACAAAGAACAAGATTTGAAACAACCTCTTAACAGGAGAGACCAGAGCAAAACTTTCCCAATCCTTTTAGCTGGAACTTGCTAAGGAAAAAGATGTGACTCACAGTAAAAGGCTATAGCTTGAGGTTCCTTTCCATCCTCTGCACCTACTATAGCTCTTCAAACAGAGATCTGTCTTTCAATATTCAAAGCTTTCATTTAATTTGGAACTGGGTTTGTGGAAATCAACAGGACTAACTGCATGCTAACAATGAGGCATCTGTTTAAGTGATTGCCAGGTTGAAACCTCAATGCAACACAACCCCACAAGGACTGTCCTACCCACTGCCTCTCTCAATCACACAGTGGTGCACAGCAGCAAACAGCTCCTTTATATCAGCAACAAACACTGGCAAAAATGACTGGGCAGAATTCCTGCCAACCCAGTGCTCCTAGAAAGGATAACCTGAAATCATGTGCTGCCCCAGGCACCAGTTAGTTACTAATGCTGGTCAAGGATCTCACCTCTTCGATGACACTTTCAGCCTTGCCCCACAGCTCAGTGGCCAGCCCATACTGATTTTTATTTATTGCATCCATTATTTCTTTGGCAACAGCAGTCACCTCTGCTAGACCGTTATCATCAAGGAGAGACTGGAAAACAAGCACAGAGGAGGACGGCTTTAATTATAATTTTGCATTCATTTATTGCTAACAGCTTTCGAGGTTTTATTCTGGGTAAGAGGTAACCTTAAAATGCAACATCCATTTATACTGTATGGCAGTACAAGTGGTCAAGTGAGAACCAAAAGGTCAACAAGGTACTTACAGTGCTGTAAAGGTAAGGTCCCCAAGACAGCACAGAGTCTAAAGAAACAGAACAGATTTCAAACATTGAACTTTTTGACACACAATTTAACTTACTTTTCTTTTATTGTGGCAGCAGTGATTGTGGCAAAAATTTATGGAGATGAATTAATCAGTAAAAAGGTACTGCCAGCTCGGTTTAGCCCTAAACTGATGTACCACAGAGAAGCCTCTTCACAAATCCTGCAACATCATTAACCCCCTACGCATTAATCAGTAAAATTTATTCCCTTAAGGTAGGGATGGCATTTTTGACTTTAGGTACTCATGGAATCATTAAAACAACCAACAAAACAAAACAACAACAAAGCACCCACAATCTGAGGATTTTAAACATACCCAAAGGAGAAATCCACGAGTCTCCAAGAGCAGTCCCCATAAAATTGCACTTTATGGTCCCTTTTTGAACAGCCTTGGTAAATAAGAGGAAAAACAAAAACAAACAAAAAACCAGCTTTTACTTAGATATTCATGACTCTAGAATTCATTTTCTCCAAGTGAAAAAGCTAAGTAGCATTGTGAATTAGGCAACAGGGACAGTGTATCCCAGAAAATAAAAGTACTTGTAGAACACCACGTTTTCAAGTGAAAAGCAAACTACATCCTCCAAGTGCTTACCTTGTTCAGCTCTAAAGCGACACCAGCTGCCATTTTACCTCCGTAAGACTCAGAAAATATGTAGAATGGGATGGTCTGGAGAGAGAGAAGGCACACAAGGAACTCGTTGGGCACAGGGCAGAAGGTACCTCCTACCATCATCTCCCACATCCCACAGAACCAGGCACTGGCTGTTCACCTCTCACTATCAAACACTCAGTGTTTTTCTTATGCTTCTCAGATGACTCAACAGACAATAATCCATCCCAATCCTTACCTAACTAACCCCAAATTCAAGACACAACTTCTGAATTGTGGGAAATAAGAGGCAGTGATGATACCTACACTGAGTCCCACCAATCACTGCCTAGGAACAAACGCTGCCCATCTGGAAATACATTCACTACTTCTTCCTGAGTTCCATTTAAAAGCAAAGAAAAATAAAACGCTAAACAAGAATTCATTTCACTTACCTGGAATTCTGTTCTACATGTGAAGAACTCTCCAAGAAAAGCCATCATATCAGAAACTACCATCGTAAGGTTTTTGGCAAACAAGCTACAATCATCCACATAACTGAATCCAGTGCCCACAGGATTATCCACGAACAAGATACTGGCTGCCTGCAACTGTACAAGCAGAAAGAAGGTTTGTATGAAACCTCAGTTCAGCCCCAGCAAAAAACTTAAGTTTTGATGGCACAAATGATTAACTGAGCCAGCAAATCTCTGGAGCTGAAGGAACGTGCAGAAAAATTTGGTGAAAGTCCAAAAGAGAGAATGGTACAGGTGAGACTTTGTCAAAATGCAAAATAAAGAAAAAAGTTTTCTTCCAAAGAAAGGGTTTCTCTTTAGGGTTGCTGGGCCTTTGTGAGATTGCTATTATTGTATAGTTACACCTGTAAAAATAAAATTAGCAGATCAGCACAGACCTTGCAGCAAAACTCACAGAGGTACAACATAAGGTCTTTCCATTTGCCCAATCTGCAACAAGAAGTGTATCCAAAAAACCCCAGTGAACCCAGGGCAGTTCACCCATACAATCTGGGGAGTTCCAGAGTACTTTAGACTATTTGTAGCTCAGAGCACACACACATTTCATTAATTAAACTTCCACCTTCACAGGCAGGTGTAATTTGTTTTCCCTTGAAGGCCATACTGGACCTCTCATTACAAGCCATACTTTTTACACTGCCAGCCATCCAGAAAAAGCTCTATGGCTGCACACAGTGAAGCTGTGATCTGAAGTGACACTTCCTACAACTTCCCTGCTCTCTGCTTCCCAGACATCTGCATTTCACAAATTCATGGAAGCCCAGACGTACTTCAGCAATCAAATTAAGAGGTGTATCCTTCAGTTCTAAACAAAGTTGTTCCTATAAGCCAATTTATTAGCCACACTATTTTAAGATGAAGTATTATAGTTCTACTGAACTTTAAATGAAACCTGCTCTGTGTGTTTTTGCATAGCAATCATCTGCTTACACAAGCAAAGAAACATTTGCAATCAGTAATTAGAAGCTGACTGTACCCAGGTTGTATTTCTTGGTTTCATTTCTTTGTCTAATGGACCAATCTCTTCAAAGTTCCCATATCCACAGCCTGAAGCTCCTGGACCTCCCTGTGGGGAAAACACCAAATGACAAGTTAAAAGGCAGCGTGGCATATGACAGACAGAAGAAAAATAAGAGTGAGCCAGGAAGTAGAATGACAGATTGTAAATTTATAAAAACGGCTTTTGCACTACATGTTAATTTGCAGAGAAGGCTCTGTTCCTCATTTTTCATTATGTGCACACATCCCATTTCTGAAAGCAAGAATTAAACAGAGAAGCAGTCACCCACTTGGGAGAGCATCTGATAAGCTGCATGTGAGCACAGTTTCAAAACCTTGTTCCCTGAATACTGAATGCAAAGGTTAGTGATCTGCAGGGGTCTGCAAGTCATTAGCTTAACCAGCGTGTACAGCATGTGCATTTCACCCTGATGAAATAACCCAGAAAGAAAGAGATCAAGTCCTCAAAGTGATTATACTAAACATTAACTTCTGAAATGTACTGCTGGAGTGACTGTGGAGAACACATCACTGCCTTTATCAAACTGTGATTGAATGGTACCAATCTCTAAACAGTCAGAGTCTCTTTTACTTGTTTCTGTTTAGAAATTGTTTTAAATCTCTTATTATTTCAACTACTCTCTCTCTCTCTGAACATTGTTTAGACTGCAGGCTCTCCAGGAAAGGCACTGTGACACTACAGTGCACAAAAATTACTACTGTTGTATGAAAGATAAGAACAATCTGTTTCTGAACTTGATGGAAGGTGAGCAGTTGAGGACACCCCACAACTGCAGAATGTTTCTTCCCAAGCTGAACACCCCATTCACAGGGTGAGCCACTTAGAATTGGGCAACTTTCAGTCCCATTTCTGTAGGGCTGCAAGATACCACTCAACTGAGCCAGGCACAGATGGAAAGAATTATCACTTAGGTGTCTTTCAGCAAAACTTACCTGAAGCCACAAGACAAGAGGTAATTCTGTGAAGTCTTTGGTTGGGTTATTTGCATAGTAGAGCCACCAAAACATGTGGGCCTTATTCCGAACCTGCACATATCCCCACAGCTCTTTGGGCTCTTGGGACTGCCTCAGAACTACACCTTGGGGGGAAAAGAAGATAAAAGTCACCTAGGTAAAAAGGCTCAGCTTTGGGCTTTCCATTACATTTGTTCCAAAACATTACATTTCAATCTTGGGTGTGGTAATTAGAAGTGCTTCCATTAAAAAAAAAATACAGTAAGAAACCTCCCTACACTTACACCCCCACGCACAGCTGAGTTATCATCCATGCATGAAGCTAAGTGTGTAATTAAGTGCTTCCTTATCAGAGCCTGGTGTTAGAGCTGCTGCCAAAATAACAGCCCAGTCACTGGGCTAATTTGTTCTGTCAGGAAACACTTAAAGTCTTTCCAAGGCCTGAGCCAAAGGCACAACCCCACTGGACAGGATGGAGTAACTCACACCAGCTTCAGGGTCAGCAGTGAGCACAGAAGGGAGCTGGAAGGGACCCACAGGGACCAGCTCTGAAGCGAATGGTCCCTGGGAGCCCTGGCTGTGTTATCAGCACCGTTCTAACCAACCCACCTGACCTCCAGAACTTTGACCTGAGTGTCAGGGGAGATAAAATCACTTTACAGTCCCCAAGGGGGTCGGTCTCTTCTCCCAGGAGACCAGCAGCAGGACAAGAGGGCACAGTCTTTAAGCTGTGCCAGGGGAAGTTTAAGTTAGATATTAGGATGAACTTTTTTACGGAGAGAGCAATCAGGAATTGGAATGGGCTCCCCAAGGATGTGGTTGTTTCATCATCCCTGGAGGTTTTTAAAGCGAGACTGGCTGTGGCATTTAGTGCCATGGTCTAAGCAAGCATGATGGATGGATCAAAGGCTGGACTTGATGATCTCAGAGTCTTTTCCAACCTGGTTAATTCTTTGATTCTAAATGCAGGTCTGATACCTACATGCATCCAACATACACTCCTAAACTAAGCAGAGTCAGTGGAGTCAGGTCACCTCAAGCAACCAGTCTATTCCCCACCTGGGACAGTCACTCCCCCAGCACAGACCTTTGAAACTCCCATCCCAGCTCATCCTATCTGTACCCCATCCCATCCGTACCCCACCCCATCCCATCTCCATCCCATCTGTACCCCATCCCATCCGTACCCCATCCCCATCCCAGCTCATCCTATCTGTACCCTATCCCATCCATACCCCATCCCAACCGTACTCCACCCCATCCCCATCCCATCCGTACCCCATCCCATTCCCATTCCCATTCCTATCCCACCCCCATTCCCATCCCATCCGAACCCCATCCCCATGCTCATCCCCATCCCATCCCTATCCCATCCGTACCCCATCCCCATCCCATCCGTACCCCCAGCCCATCCGTACCCCATCCCCATGCCCATGCCCATTCCATCCCTATCCCATCCGTACCCCATCCCCATCCCATCCGTACCCCATCCCCACTCCCATCCCCATCCCGTCCGTACCCATCCCCATGCCCATGCCCATCCCATCCGTACCCATCCCCACCCCCATGCCCATCCCATCCGTACCCATCCCCATCCCCATCCCCATGCCCATCCC